>VXAC01002149.1:168067-282174 GCA_013399225.1 Rhipidura dahli
GCTGCAGCGCTCCCGCGAGCGGCGCCGGGGCGGCCCCGGATCCGAGGGCGGCTCATGAAACCGGTTCTCCCGGGAGCTCTCGGCGGCTCTGCGCCGTTCCCCAGGGCCCCGGTTCAACCCGTTCCGCGGGACGGTCCCGCGGCAGCTCCGCGGGGGAAGCCGGCGGCCGTCCCGCGGTGTGGGCGTGGGGCGCCGGTCCCCTCGGGAGTTTCTGGCAGGTCTCTCGGTGCCCAGCCTTGCTCCCGGGGTCCCGGAAAGGACTGATTTTGAGCCCATCGCTGGCATGCGGGCGCGCTGTCCCAGGCGGCGGGAGGTGCGGTGCCCGGCGCCGCGGGAGCGCTCCGAGAGGCGCTTCGGTGCCTCCCGCAGGTGTGCCGGGGCTCTCGCCGCTCCCCTCTGCCCCCCTGAGCGGCTCCAGCGCGCCGGGAAACGAACGTGCGATTCCTCAGAGAGAGTTTCGAAGTGTTTTTAAGATATTGGCGCGGTCGGAAATAACATTTCATTTCAAGTGGTAGGTGGATGCGATCGTGCTCCGCACATATGGAAACGTTCAGGTAAACCATTTATTTTAATATTGCCTTTTGGCAGCTGGAATTTAATCTCTTTTATTTGTACCTTTCTGCAGTTACCTTGCTGGATTCCAGATCAGTTCAGGGAGAGCTGGGGTGGATAGCAAGTCCCCTGGAAGGAGGGGTAAGTTTTAAACCGCTATCTGATCAAAAGGGTAAAGGGGGTGATTAGTAACTTTGAGAGAGTCCTAATGGCTCGATTATTGTTGATTGTGGTGAGGAGGTCAGATTTCTTCCCTAGCTTACCAAGTGAATTACTCTTTGTTGGAGAAACTCTATACTCCCTTTGGATAGTTCTGTCATGGAATAAGTGGAAACCAAAAGGGCAGAAAAGAGGTCTCAGAATTAAGAGATTGGTTGAGGCATGGGCTTAGATGCCTATTTAAAACTGAAATACCAACAAGAAATGTGATCTGCCGACTGAATTGGCATTCTTAACTGCTATTATTTTATCTGTGGACTGTCTCGGCTGGGAGATGTTCAGGGTAATTGCCGTTCTATTTCTGGATGAAGGAGTAGGGATCAATATACACGATAGACCTTTTGTTGTGATGGGACAGTTGTCCTGTTTCAGAGTGTAAACATAATGTGTTTTGGTTTCTGCACAGATAAACTGCAGTGCCCATTGCTTGACTTTGATTCCTTGGAGTTTCTTTTTATGTACTTTTACAATTGTCTTCTTGAAGAGAAGGTTGCTTGAATGCACTGCCCAGTGGTGATGCAGTGATGTTAAAAGGTTCATTTCTGGGCTTAGGGTCCCTTTGCTTAGAGAGCTGCACACAAAGTAGCTTTATTTTTTGGTTTAGCGTTATATTATTGGACAGGTACCGTGCTGCTCCCTCATCTGTGCCCTGACCTGCAGGGTGCCCAGTGTCTCTCTGGGAAACTGCTTCAAATGTTGGACTCTGGAGTTGCTGGGATCTGGAGGAGACTGTACTTCATGGGACTTTCTTTTAATAAGCAATTAGAAATGTTTCTTCTTTCTTCATATGAACAATTTAAGCAAAAATGCCAGCAATGCACACTAAACATGAATGTAAAAAAAAAAAATCCCAAATCTTTTTAATACTAAATGAGTAAAAGCAGCTTGGAATCCTTAAGCAGAAGTAACTAAGTCAAAGTGTTTGAAAAAGGAAAGTGCTGAAAGATCAGGACCTGTGCACAACAAAGCACTGGATTCTTCAGGAAACCTACAAACTTCTTTTTTTGTGTGTGCATTCCCACTCGTAATTAGAAGAAGCAGAGCTAAGGAAACAGCAGTGAGCGGAAGGAATCCGAGGCTGCACTGGCTGGTGATGCATTATGCATAAGCTCTGAATAACCATAACATGGGAGAATGGGGGATTGTTTTGCTCCCCCATTGTTGTTCTGGGTGAACTTGACTACAGTCCTGGCTTGTGCTCCGCCTGAGCACACTGTGCTATCCCCAAAACTGTGTTTTCCAAAGAGTGGGGATGTGATTGGCAGGCCTCTGGCAGCGCCCACGGTGCACATTCAGTGCTGATTGCAGGCAATTGCCCTCATCTTTTGACAGTGTGGAAAGGTACAGCTCTATCTCGGTGAGAGTCGGGCTTCCTTGTTAATCCCGCACCCTGGAAATAGCAGTTAATGAGACGGGGTCTTTCAAAGGGATGTCTAAGGCTCTCCGAGGGATGTCTACGCTCTGTATTAAAACAGAAGCTAAAATACAAGTTTTAATAAGTCAGCAGTGGAATCAATGATCAGAGGACAGCTGTATATTTAATGGCTGTTGGATTCCCCCTTTCTCCCCGTGTTTTTTCCGAAAGTGCCATGCAAGCTTGAGAAGGAAAAATGTGTGCTCTTATTGTGGACGTGACTGTTTTTGCTAAACCTACATACGTGTGTTCTATTTTTAAGCCTGTAGTGAAAAATTTAAGAGTACGTGGTCTGTTTCTGAGATACAGTGCTTGGAAAGCATTTACTTCATATGCTGCAGATTTATTTCAAGCAGCAGAAACAAACTCCTTTATCTTCCTGAGAAGAATTTGTCCTTCAGTGTTAAACTGTGTATGCTTTATTGTCTGTTTAAAAAAAAGATATTTTTCTAGATCTGAGCCACACTGTTCCTGGGGTGTGAGGGTTGTGTGCATAAGAAGGGCTAGAGATAAACATAGTCATTTAGCAGTGACTAGCTATATAGTAGCCCTGGAAGAATGAGTGAATTGCATTATAAACGTAATTAATGATTTACTCTTGCATTTCACAGTTGAAAAGCAGGTTTTGTGCCTAGAATGTTTTAATCTGCATCATTAAACTGTGGGAAGAGCTGAATTATAAAACTTAATTTCGGCTTGAAAGCAAAAAGTTACAGCTTTGACCACATATTTAGACTTACAAGTCATTTACAGTGGCTGGAAAATTTGGGCTGGAGTTATTTTCAGCTCTGTCAGAAAGATGCACTTAGATTTGTTTTGTATGTGTGTGTTAATGAAGTAAGAAGCCCAACTCTGTACATTTGTATGTTGAGAACCCGATCCAAAACCTTGCTGAATTCAGTTGCTGTGTGTCTGTTGACCTCAGCAGTCTCTCTATTGAATCCTCTAGCAGCATCCTCCATTGTGTAAATGCACTAAAGGAAATCCCATCAACAAGTATTATTTCCCTTTGCTTCTTCCTTTCTCTTGCACCACACACAATATTGGTAGCATAGACAATCTGAGGATAAGCGGAATGGAAAGTGATGGATCAGAAAGACAACATTGTAACAGTAAACTAGCTCTGTGGTGCTGTAAATTAAACAACTCTGTCTTCTTACTAACAACATGCTACACTTTACATTGATAGATTACTTTTGAAGATTTATTTTTTCTTTTTCTCTGGAAAGGAGTGGCATGCTGAGTATTGATTTCCCCCCTCCTTTATTTTAATTGGCAGTTATCTCTAGGCAGCAAATAAAATATTATCCTTTCTGCTCCTAGTGACTCATGGTGCTAACTGCTGTCATTCTATAAACGGATTCAGCTAAGATGGAAGAGTTTTAAGTAAAAATCGCTTGCATAAGAGCAATCCTTGTGAGAAGAATGCAGGATATTATACAAGAAGCCCCTTCATGTGAAGAAGGCTTCTGTTTATCAAAGCCATGGCTTCAGTAGTTCTGAAAAGCACTTTTGAGAAGTCTCTTTAAAGTTATTACTGTTTTCTAAGGATAATCTTATATGCTTCATTGTACTGCCTGCAAACCTAGTCAGCATATCATTATCTAATATTTTTTTACAGGGAAGGATAAATTGAATAATATAAATGGAAGTGCTAGGGTTTTGCTGTTTTTTTTTTTTTTTTTTTCCCCCCCCCGGAAAGATTTCTTTCTCTAGTGCTCCTACTTGCCCTTCTCTCCCTGCCAGTAGAGCACTGTGATAAACTTTCTTCTGTCTGTGATAATGCTTTGACCCATTTTTTTTTCAGAACTGTTGGGTATATGTGCTTTCCTTTTCTGAGTTCATTATGCTGAACTCCTGCATCTCCTCCTTCTGTACCCACCTTGGATTACATGTGGTGGTGTTGTTGTTTCATAATCATGTTGCCTGTTTGGCACTTCTGAAGATGTCTGAACTTGATTTGAGGGGTGTAACAATTTTGAAGAATGCTGCTATCCTGATCTTTCAGCACTTTCTCTCTCTGCTAACCTCTTTGGGATTTTGAGAATATGAATTTAGCTGTTTTCTGACATTTTCTCCAGAAAAAAAGATGTATAGTATTTCTTTTTTTACCTTCCCACTACTAAGAAACTGTGTTTAGATAACAAAGTTATTGGTAGTGTTGCTGGTAGACTGATGATGTTGTCACCTTACCTGTTTTTCCTTCTCTGAGAGCTACCCAAGTCAGGGACCCAGTTCTCTGTAGACAGCTATTCCTGCTCAGCTCCAAAGTAAAGGCTTTGCTGAGTCTGTCTGGTATACTGGTAGACTGGAAAAGTTGTTGGCAGCTTAGAAAAATAAAAAGGGATGGCTTAAGAGCTTTTAAAATAAGTGGTGGTGATGTCTGAAGTGTGTGTGTGTCACTCTGTGTGAGTAAGTCATTCTGTGTCACCTGTTGGATATTCCCATGAGCAGAGTGGGGTCCATGAGATACCTGCTGTAGAGGAAACACTGCTCTGTGAGTCTGGAAAGTCCTGCAAGTAGCCCTGCTCTAGGCAGGGTCCTGTGGACTGATCTGTAGTGCAAGTAAACCTAGTCAGTCGAGGGAGCATTCTCGGATGGGTTCAGAGGGCCCTTAAAACACATGCTTGCTTCTGGAGGCATGAGGGGGTTTGGGATTTGTTTCTCCTGAACAGATGCTTGCTTTAATGCCCAAGTAGTTGAGGTCTTCGCTGTGACTTGGTCTGTTGGTTTGGTCTTTTTGTTTGTTTTTTCCCCCTGTAATGGAACAAGTGCCTATTATTTGTTGTGAAGCTCTGTTGTTCCTTTTATACTGATGTGCTTTTCTCCCCCTTTTCCTCCCTGCAGTGGGAGGAAGTGAGCATCATGGATGAGAAGAACACTCCGATCCGCACCTATCAAGTCTGCAACGTGATGGAGCCCAGCCAGAATAACTGGTTACGAACTGATTGGATTCCCCGTGAGGGGGCTCAGAGGGTTTATATCGAAATTAAGTTCACGCTAAGAGACTGCAACAGCCTGCCGGGTGTCATGGGAACTTGCAAAGAGACTTTCAACCTTTATTACTATGAATCAAACAACGATAAGGAGCGTTTTATTCGTGAGAGCCAGTTTGCCAAGATTGACACCATTGCTGCTGATGAGAGCTTCACCCAGGTGGACATTGGCGACAGGATCATGAAGCTGAATACAGAGATCCGGGATGTGGGACCACTCAGCAAGAAGGGGTTTTATTTGGCTTTTCAGGACGTCGGTGCCTGCATTGCTTTGGTCTCTGTCCGCGTGTTCTACAAGAAGTGCCCGCTGACGGTTCGGAACCTGGCGCAGTTTCCAGACACCATTACTGGGGCCGACACCTCCTCGCTGGTGGAGGTTCGCGGCTCCTGTGTCAACAACTCGGAAGAGAAGGATGTGCCAAAAATGTACTGTGGGGCAGATGGCGAATGGCTGGTGCCCATTGGCAACTGCTTGTGCAATGCTGGCTATGAGGAGCGCAATGGAGAATGCCAAGGTAGGATGAGCCATATTGTACTCTTCATTAGGGCTTAGTGGAATGCATAATTGAATCAGAGATGTGGGGAAATGGACTAAAGCCAGTGATTAGCAGCCCTGTGGGACGTGGTGGGACAGAGGGGTTTAATGAAGAAGTCTAATAGCTCCAGGTGGCAAGGCTAAGCATTATATAATGCAAAACAAATGATACTGCTGCAATAGGCAGAAGGTGAAACACATTTTCTAGCAGATGCCTAAATTTGATTTGGCTCGTGATAGTCACCAAAATGTGAATGACTGCAAAGCAGTTGAGCTACCATTGTTTGAAGAGACAAATCTTTCAAGGCAACTTTGTTAAGCACAGGGAATTTTGGCAAAGTCGACTTTGGATAATGCAGTAGGCTAAGAACAAGTCTGGAGGCAGGATAGGAGTTTTAGGTGGATTACTTTCTCACTTTGGGAAGTGGAAGTCTTTGGTGTTTTACTTGTTGCAAATTTTTAGCACTAAATACCCTTTGATATTTGACACTGCTGCCTTTGTTAAATATTTTCATTTCTCAGAGAGTCTCCATTGTCAGTTAAATAATAGAGGTGCTAGGATACTCTTAGAAATGCTAAAAGTCTCCACCCCACCCTCCCACACACACACCATCCTGTGTGCTGCAGAATTAGGGATTAAAGCTTGTATAAAAGACAAATTCGCCTAAAAGAAAAAACCTCAATACCTGTATTTTCTTTGCCTCCCTTTTCTGAATAAAGAAGCTGTAGAAGGTTAGGGAAGGAGAGAAGACAGTTTATAAATAAAATATCTTTAGCCTCTGCTTTGAAACTCTTGCTCACGTAAGCATAAATTAAGATTAAACTTAAATGGATTCTTGCACAGGTCAGTGAGCTTAATTTTGCTGGGTGCTGAATTGAAGTGCTCAGCTCCTTCAGGGATTTGGATCCATGTTTTTAGAAAAGGTTCTTTGGACTCTGTTGCCTCACATCTTCTTGGTGTGTTTTTTACTAGGGCATTTTTATCGTCTTGAGACTGAGACAAGTTAGCAAAGCAAGTAACTGGCTGCTTTTGTGATGGACTCCTAAGAGAACAGTGTCTCTTGAATGTCCTACTTGATTTCTTTTAAATGGTAATTTACAGTCAATATGGAGTTCATTATTATGCATTGAAATTAAACTTTGGTTGGAAAGAACCACTACGTGTGAACTTCAGCCTTAATTTCCTAAGTTTTTGCTCTATGACAGATGCCCAGTGTGGCATAGTGGCAACAAAACTGCTCTGGGCCCTACAGAGGACAGAAATATGAGCTGTATAATGACAAGGCATCCTGTCTGGGGTAAAATATTCTGTTTTTTCTTGGAGTTTTTTTGTTGATTTTTCCATCTCATGAGATGGAAACTTGAAAGCCTGTTTATCATGATGTGTGTGAACCTGTGGCTGTGGTACTGTCTGGGTGCTGCTGGGGGAGCTCCTGGTGGCTGGGGAGATGCTGTAACTCTTATAGCTCAATAACTTCTGAGCAAAGCCTCCTGACACCTTACCAGCCTGGGCTGTGAGAGGAGGAAGTGAATAAACTCATTTATTGGTTTATTGCACAGAGATGATTCCACCTTCTCCTAAATGCCTATTAGGACAGCACTGGGTCACTCTGATTGACACAGATCATCCATTTTTCAGTGTCAGTGGCCCAGATGTGGTGAGCTAATTGTCCAACAAATCCTGTGTTGTTCAGGGGAAATCTCTTGAGGTTTTGCTGATGGGCAGTGGTTACAGTGGCATGCTTTTTAAATTCATTCTTGTAGCACTGGACTAGACCTTGGGGATGACTGTCAGCTTACCTAAAGGCTCTCAGCTGTATCTGGGGACATTTGGGCTCAGGAAACCCAATTCCTCATTTCCCAATTAAAAGGGAAATCAGGTGATGCCGCACTGACAAAGGTGTTACGAAAAGTTCTGTCTCTTGCGCTCTCCAGAGGGAAGTTGGCCTGTGCTAGTCATTTTGAGAGCATTTGAGCCAGCACATAATTGAAAGTGCTAAACCCATTTCATCAGCTGTTATTTGTGGTTTCCTTTTCTCACATTTGCCATTCTCCAGCCAGAACAGTTTACTGGGAAGCTCCTCCTGATGAATTCATGAAGCTCACCAGAACTGTGCAGCTTCTCTCTGGTTTCCAGTGAGGCTGTTAAAGCAGTTTGGCCTTTGACACCACTGAATGAGGTTTCCCTTTTTCTTTCCCCTCTTAACTTAATTGTTTAGCAAATGTTCTGCTCTGACAGGTTTTTGGAGGGGAGGAGGAGGATGAAGTGAGGAGGATTCCTGTGGTTTTGATAGAGAGGACTGGGGGCAGGGGAAAAGACTTTGAGTTTGGGAGGGGCTGTGAAAGGGTGCTGGTCTGGGGCTGGAGCTGGTGAGCAGGTTCCACCTCAATTGTTTTTCAATAGGTTGACTGTGGCAGGACAAATACAAGGAAAGGTCAGAGGTTGTCCATTTCCTCATCCATCTTCCCCTGTGATCCTAGGGTCAGAGTTAGGATTGATTAAGATCTTAAATGTTTGACAAAAGCTCAGGGGGCAGGAATGGCTCGGGCCAGTGGACTGGGGCTTTGCACTTGTTGGGAGATCCCCAGTCTATGTTGGAGCTCCTTGTTCTCTCCTGGGACCTGCTCCCTGCCACACAGTGCTGTGACAGACCAGCTGGCCCTTGGCTTGTCCTGCAAGCTGCTTCAAGTTCACTCACCCTCCCAATTTTTAAATAATACATTTTCCTTGAGATTCTTTTGCCTAATTTCTGATTTATGTGTGGGAAGTGTAATGGAAAGCCTTTTCACGTCTAAAGTTCTCATTGTAGTGGGAGTTAATGACTTTCTGACCTCAAACGGGATTTTAAAAAAATTGTGTCGGTGGTATGGAGGTGTTTGAATATGATGACAAAAAACTGTCCTTTCTCTGACTGCTATTTTTTTCCAGCTGACTTTATTGATGATGATTGTCTTACCAAACACAGTTGTATGTGTGTATGTATATATTTAAGAACCTGGGACAGGAAGGAAAAGAAGCTAAGTATTGAATCCATATTTATTTGGGAAGCTTCACAGGTGTGTCATGGCAGTGGTTCTGCAAAGTTGGTCCTGATCAGTAGAAATTTTAGGTGAGCTCTGATTCTTAGCTTGCAGATGAACTTGATGCCTATGAATTTGATGGCAAAAAAAATCCAATTTGCTATTTCTATTACTGTTTATTCTCCCTCAGTGTTCTGTGTTTAGTGGCTGTCTGTTTAGGAGAACATGAATGTGCAGTATTGTTGATGGAAGATGACTATCCCAAATAGTGGCACATCTCAAGGCTAAGGCAATTAGTGCTTTAGGGCAAAGCTGAGACATAAAGTAATTTTAAATTTCACTTGTACACAACATTGTTATGTAAATTGTTTTGTTACACATTAATAAAATGTGGTTTGGATTTAGTTACTATTTCCTTATGATAAAACACATATCTTTCTAACTCAAAGGAGGAAGGGGGAAAACAAGCAGGAAGGGAGAAAAGACAGATTAAAGAAGCAATAGACTGTAGCCATCTGTGATGATTTTGATGCTGTGAAATTACAAATCTCAATTTTAGACCTGCCATTTAGTATAAATATGTGAGACAGTTGAGATTTTTTCTGTGATATTGTAAAGGTTATGAGAGCCAACAGCTTTGTCTTCATCTACACTTGCTTTTTCTGAGTTGTGAATTGGCCAATTGGCAGAAAATCCAGTGTCATTTAAAATATGGCTCAGTCCTGGTTTCATATCACTGCTGTTTTTAGAATTTTCGTTCAAACTTTGATAAGAGCATCCCTAAGAAGTAATAATTTGAATGATAAGATTCTTTTTATCTCGGAAGCTTTGAAGAGTGGCTGTGATCATTGAAAGCAGCAGTTCAGTTTACATCGGAAGGGTACAGTCTAATTATATGTTTTTCTGTGATAAGATTCTTGCATGGTGAGTTTTTTAGGGGTGGGGAAGTAAAGTAATTTGTGTGTACTTTCCCATTTTAGTAATAACTTTCTTGTCAGAATAGCTCTGATGTACAGTCTGGCTGCACAAAAGGGTGATCAGAAGGGTGACTAAGACTGCAGATTTGAGATTTCAGAAGGATTTTTTTTTTCAGGTTGATTATTTTTGGCAGGGGGGAAAAATGCACAGACTCAACATTTTACGTTTTAAAAGGAGCTGAGAAGACGGAAGCTACAGGTGGGGCCTGGGAGCGATACTGAAACACAGTCTGGCTGAACCAAATTTAGTTGGTTCTCTTCTCTGCTGATTTGGTTATGTTCTCATGTAGCTCAATAGATCTTCCAAGGGTTACTCCCTCTGTGATTTTCTTGTACCACCTGGTGCATTTCAAAATCTGCATTTAAATGTCATTGCAGGAGCTCTCTTGCTTTTTCCCTCCTGGCCTCCTCAGAAGTCGAGTTACAGTTGTCAAGCAATTGTCCCTTCCTGTCTTGCTTGGAGAAAAGCTGTGACTGCTTTCCTTTAGATTTCTGACAAGACTTCTGCTACTACACAGGGGAGCAACATCTGGTCCTTATTCTGTGTGTTAATGGTAAAAAGCACGGTCGTCAGAATCAAAGCCAGATGAGCTGCTGTGGTGGTATGGATTTCCTGGTGGGTCTGCGTAGTCTTTTGTGGGACTTCAGCCCCTTTTCTGGTTCTTGTGTGCTCTTTTAGGATAAAAAAAAAAAGAAAAGGCAACCCAAAACTTTGCAGCCAACTCATCCAGTGTGTGATGAGTTCAGTATTTAGATCTTGCTTGGGGAGGGTTTGTTGTTATCTGTCTAATAATATGCTCCACTGAGCTAGGTCTTTATGGTCCTTGTGAGCCGTGATTAAAGAAATGCTCAGCAGTACACTAAGGTCTTTTGAGACTGCATCAAAAAGCCCCCCAAACTTGTGAGATAAATCTTAACCTGGTTTCGTCCCATTATGCCACATCCTGTTCACATGTTGCAGGGAGCAGGTGAGGTCACACAAGTTTTGTGAATCAGAGACAATTAACACTCCCATGACTAAATGGCCATTTTATGAATATTCAGAGCTTGCTTCACCTCCCTGGGAAGCAAACATGTTGGTTCCCTTCTCCTTCCTCCTGCTGGAGACTGGGGAAGCTCTCCCTGTGAGTGGGGATTGGCAGCTGTTGTCAGCTTTGCCTTTTGCATGCAGCAAATTCCTCATTTACATCTTTTGTATACACCCTCATGCAAAGTAGCACACCCATTTCCCCATCTCACAAAGGAGATAAGAGCTTCCTTTGGAAACGCCAGCCAAAATCTCCTTCTGTTTATGCAGAGCTCAAAGATTTGGATTTTATGCAAATACATTCTGTTGTGATTTTTTTGATCTCTTTGTTTAAGAGACAGTGTAATATTTGCTCAGTGTGCTCCTCATGCCTTGACCATGGCTGATTGTTTGCTCTTGCCCCGATGTGCAGCTCCCTTCCAGCTGGTGTGTGGGACAGTGCTGTGCTCAAACCCTGACCATGTAAAATGATGACTGGGGTGTGGAAGTGCCACTTCTCATGCCTGGAGGGGCTGCAGGCCCTTGGCTGTCATCTCCTCCAGATGTTCACCAGTGACCACCAAGCTCTTCTGTAGCTGCATCCTCTCCTGGGGGGGATGGTGGGGTTCAGGAGGGGTGGGATCCCCTCTGGGCTGTGAGTTTGCACTTGGGGCATGAGAATCAGCATTACATTTTGGCATTTCCTACACTTTGTGCCAAGTACCTGCTCAGGCCTGGGCTGGTGCCCTTCCCTTTGCTGCCTGGGCTGGCCTTGGCCCATGGTTAGAGTGTGGTGAGAAGGGGCTCCCAGCACTTGGGTAAGTAAACATGCAGAAATGCTCTGCTGTCTTTATTTATTGAATGAAAATAATCTGTGAGAAAAGTTCTGCTTTCTTAAGCCTCGTGATTATACAAGAACCCATATTTTATTTTATTTTTGGTTTTAGTGGCTTTCTTTTCTTTTTAACTTTTCTTGATTTCAACTTTACTTAAAATTGCCTTTGGCTTGAAATAAAGCTGAGGCTCATTAAATGCTCCCAAAACACAGGCTTGTTCGGAATGGATTTGTTGAACGGTTTATTGATGTAAGTTAGAACACATGCTGCATGAATGTACTGTATTTCTTTAAAGGACTGTTTTTCATTTTGTGTCTTTATAAATCAGTGGTATGAAATTGGGACCCCGATCGTGTTGGGGCTACATCCTATGAGAAACCAGAAGGAAAAACATGGTTTTGGGGGGTTTTAGTTTTTGTTGGATGTCCAATTAGTGTTTAACTTGAAGGTAATTTCACAGGGGTAGTAAACTGCGCAGTGTGAAACCTGGTGGTGTAATTAAATGGAGGAAAGGCTCTTTAAAACAACAAAGGAATGTGCAAAAACTTTGCTTTTGTCCTAATAGTCACCCAGAAGGGGAGGTCATGCTGTTCAAAGTACAATATGGATGGGCTATTAAGGTTTGGAGGAAAAAAAAGGCAAAAAAAGAAAAAGCTATACTATACAGTTGGTATTTAATTTGGCTCATTTAGTCATGGATGCTTAGAAAAAACTCTGTTTGCTGGTCTGCTTTTTATGCTTTCCTTAGATGGGTGGGTTTAAATCTCACTAAGACTGAGTTAATCTGTACAAACCCACTAAAAGAGGTGTGCTTGGAAGCAGGCTCTGTGTTCATGGGGGCCTGGTGCTGCATGGTGTGGGCTGCAAAGAGGCTGCAGCTTCAGCAGCCTGGCCAAAGTGGGGCCCTGGGCAGGAGGAGGAGGAAGAGGAAGGATGCTCTGGTGCTGCAGCAGCTGGATGATGGACTGGGTAACTTTCCCAGAGGCACACAGGATGTCTGTGACTGAGATAAGACCAGAGTGAAGGCTGAATGTGGCGTCCTAGCTGCAGTTAGCTTCTGCCCCTCCTCACTTGTCAGAAGTTATCGCTCACCTTTTCCTAATGAGGGACCCATCTTACACATCCTTAAAATATCGTTTGAGCTAAGGAGATCAATACCCATTGCTGCTGCTTGTGTATGTGAAAGCTTTGTACAGCCATACCACAAAGCTGCAGTACAGTGTCTTAATTACCCAGATAATCCTGTTTGCTTGTATTTTTAAACTATGGAGTGCTGGGTAATTATTCAATTCTTAATAGAAGGCAAATGGCAATGTAAACAATAATTAGGATGTTAGACTAATGTGCTTCGAAGCAAATTGGATTTTTTTTCATACTGTTCAGCATGAAGTCCCATAAAGCTGACAATTTAGTGGCAAGGAAGCAAGTTCCATTTTGCTTGTATTTTCTGTTATCTGCTCATGCCTTGTTTCTGTGAATGAGTTTGCTGTGATGCTGCTGCCTGCTCCAGAGTGAATGTCAGGCTGACAGTCGGGTCTCCCCATTTCCCTATTCTCTCCTGCAGCTTTTTGTCCCCTGCAGCCGGGGGTTAGAGGTCAGCAGCATCCTAAATTCCCTCCTATGCCAGGGCAGGTGAGTATGGAGCGGGGTGGCTGGTGCTGCTGCTGTAGCCAGCGCTGGGCTCAGTGGGTTCTGGCTGTCCTGGGCCAGGGTCCAGAGGAGAAGGAGCAGGCTGAACTTGGTGACTTAAGCTCTTCTTGCATTTGGAAGTAAAGACATATTTCAAGGGAAGTTCAAGTTTTTGGCTCTTCAGTCGTTGACAACAGGGTAGTATGCTGTGGGTCAGAACAGCGGCTCGTTATCTCCCTTAGCTTGGAGGGCACTCCTGCTTTTCACAGCTCCTATCGGGTTTTCCTTGGAGCATGATGTGAGTCACAAACACTGATGCAAAACACTCAATTGATTTCTGTTCTGCCTGCAAAACTTGTGTGTGTGACATATTTCAGTACTTGCCCAGACCGTTAATTAAAGCCTGCCATTGTATCCTTTCCTCGCATTGTGTTTAGCCCGTGATTGAAAGGCGAGTGTTGGTAGCAGAGGCGTCGGTCAATAACGCTGCTGCTTCCCGAAATACTTTAATAATGTCTCTGTCACACCGAGGGTTTTGTCTGGCCTTTGCTGTGTGTTCTCAGTGGTCTGAAGGGATTGAACAATTGCCTTTATTTTCCCCATTATCAATGCTAGGAAAGGCCAAAATGTTCTCCAGTGTTGATGATGAATTACAGAAATCGAATTACAGAAGTTTAATTTTAAATACATTTTATTCTTCTCCCAAGACGTGCGTGTGTGGGGGAATAAATGGAACACTTCCAGAGGGTTATGGTTGAGTGTTTTTGATACAAGTACAGGCTATCTTTATATTTAAGTGCGCACTTAGAAGGCGTGGATTTTCTTATTTTAAATCCTAGAGGGTTTTTGCCAGGCCACATTTTAATAACCCTAATTAACAAGTCTGTCTTTCCATACATCAAACATCTCTGTCTGGGGAACTGAAGAATACCTACGAGTGCTTCTGTGAACTTGGGGCTTGAATTCATTTGTTTTCAGTTTAAGTTTTTCTGCTGCTGAAAAAGACATTGCTGCTTTGAAAATAGTTTCCTTTTGAAGTGTCCAGCCTGGCAATGACTGGAGCAGCCACTGGGCAAATTAGCATGTTAAAGGGAATGGATCAATACCTTCTCCTCTACTGGGGCTGGGTCTTGGCAGCCCTTGCTCGGGGTCTGGCCAGCTGCACCCCAGCATTTCAGGGGAGCCATCAATAAGTGGCGTGGGTTGTGTCAGGCTGAGACTGCTTGATCCGGTGCCCAGGCTCTTTCAAGAATGGCAATTTGAAAATGGATTTGAGGGAATTGATAGCTTTGGGAAGATCAGACAGCTTGTGTAATTATAAACAGGATTAGAAGGAAACTGGAGGGAGAAATAGGAGATCAATCGTAGGGCACAAGTTGGTTGAACTCTTCTGATGCTTGAGTTTTGTTGTACTTAGCTGCTGTGTGTAGAAGATTTCTTTGGGCTTTTTGAAGAGACAAGTAAACACAAATTAAAAAGAGGGTGTGTGGGCAGTCCCCACTGTTTGACAGAAATGCTTGGAGGCAGTGGCTGCTGGGTAAGTGTAGCAGGAGATGCTTAGATCCAGCTGTGTTTGCCGACAAACTGCAGAGGGTGGTTCTGGCTTCCCCGTGTGAGCCCCAGCCCGCGTGCCCGCACACCTGCAGCAGCGCCCATGGGAGCTGGCATGGGATGCTCCCTCCTGTCCTTGGCTTTCTCTTTGCCAGACTCCTGCTCTCTGATACAGACCTCCCTCCTGGGCCTTTGGCAGAGCTCGGTGTCTGTTCCCTGAGGAGAGACAGCCCCTGCCTTGGGAGTGGGGGAGCGCCAGAGGGTTCTCCTCTGTCCATCGCTGTTAAAACAATGAAAAAATGATTGCAGTAATCAAAATGGCTCTGGAGCTGTTCTGAAATGGAGACTATTTCTTGAGAGGCTTCCTGCGGTCTCACTCACCAGAGATACCAGAAGATAGCAAAGTTCTGCCGCTGTTTCTTTTTAGCGGCTTCGGTATTTGCATCTTGCACATCTGCCAGCCTTCCCTTAATCTCTGAAGTACCCTACACAGTTATTAGGTTGACACATTTTGTCCACTAGTAATTAGTTCTTGGATTTCCTCATTTATTTTTGTGGTGATCAGTAGTGTCCAGGGTAGAGCTAATAAGACAGCTCAAATCAGGACCAGGTCCCTATGTGCACTTCACCTGCTCATTAATCAAGGACTCTGCAGTTAATGAGTGTAATTTCCAGGTAATATTTAATCTTAGAGTAGCAATAGTTACACTTAATGTGAAAGGACTTTTTTTGCGGTGTGCTGCTGAAGTCATTCCCATGGCACGTTAGAAACCTCTGCTACTCCCAGGTGCAGTTGTGTCAGGCTGACCTAAATTTGGACTACTTCCAAAAAGCCATACAAGATTAAAATAATGGATTCAGTATTTTGGCTGGACATGACACTTCAGTGGGTGCTGAGTGTAACACACATGCTTGTAGACGTGGCTGATACTGTACACAGTTTTGTAATGCTTTGAGGTTCAAAGGCCTCTCTCTATGTGGAGAAAAAAGTTGAAAGCAATCAGCTACAGGGCTGAAGCCAGCTTGTATAACTGAAGGTGCATCACTAATTACCTGCAAGACTGTTTCCATCCTTTTCGTCTGAATCTACCCATGTGCAGATCTTTTATCCATTTAGTTGATTCACCTTAAAGTTCTCAGTGGCTCTTTGAAGCCGTGCTCTTGGTGCCCAGGTTTAACGTGCCCAGAATTAATGTACTTGGTAACCTTGAACTCAACACACCCAATAGCTTGGGAAAGTGAGCTCAAAGGGTTGTGGGCACTGTGAAAGTACCCATTTGTAGCTTTAGGATTCTTTTATTTGGGAGAGAAAGGAGAACAGAATCCACCTACAGTTGCAGCAGCAGAAGGGAAAGGAGCACGGCCGCACCTTTGCCAAGGAAGGCGGCTGGCCGGCTCCAGGAAGGGGCAGGAGCCCTTGTCTGCTGTGGAAGAGCAGCACTGCCTGTGACAGGGTGGTAAAGGTGCACCGTGGGTTGGTCCAGCACTGCAGGGACCTGCCCTTGTGTTAACAGGAGTGGTGCAGTCCCAAGAGCAGTATGTGGCCCTATTAACTCATCTCCTTCCCATCAGGCTGCGCTGGGATGGTGACTGTGCAGAGCTGGTGTTTTTAGTTTGAGATGGACTGTAATTGGGGTATGGGAGTGTACAAAAGGAGACCTCCTCCCTCTTTCCTGTTTGGTTGGGCATTGGTTTGTCCACCTGTGCAGTCAGAGGACCCTGCTGCTCTGACTTGTGCTGAGTTTTTAGCAGGTCTCAGCTCACTGTGGGGATATGGGGGGCAGGAGTTCTGCCTGCGGTGTTCCTCTACTTCTTTAAAGGTCACCATTAAGTCCTCTTGTGCCTGTGTGTTTAGCTAGCCTTTTGCAGCAATCATGCTAATTTGACCTCTCCATACACCTGTATTAAAGTTTGAGTCCTACTGTAGCTAAGGAGAGACATTTTTCCATGGTATCTTTGAGCTCTTTGAGAATGATGAATGACAAAGTTAACTCTTGTGCAAACACTGCCTTTTATTTGACTTTGTAGTTTGCCCTTTGAAATACAAACATATTTGTGTCAATCAGCAAGTCTCCTTTCTGGAGTTCTGGTTGACCCTGTGGAAAGAAATGTGACTGTGCAATTATTAAAGGTGAGGCCTTCACTTTAACAAATGCTGAGTAATTGCTATTCACTCCTCTCTGTGCCTGTGCCATAAATGACAGTGAACTGCCCTTCAGCCTGGCTAAATAACAAGGAAGATGCTTGTTTGGAAGGAATAAGTCTTCAGAAATTTGCAATGTGTCAGAAGTATTGTGTCACAGGGACTTGTGGGTAGCGCAAAGAAAAAGAGTTGTCTGTCTCAGAGTGCAAGAAATTCAGTTGGGCTTTAAAATGCAATTAGGTCAAATACTATATCTATGTCAGTCAGAGTTAGGAGGGGTTGTCAGAGTATAGAAGACGGCAGAAATTGCCCATTATAAAAAAATCTGAAGTGTATATGGAGGTGTGATACTCTGACTCTTTCATGATTATAAGGTTAAAAGCTCCTCCTCTCCCTTGCCAGAGTGTTGCCAGGAGCTGGAAAAAGACTCCTAATGTTTCCCAGGGGTTTTTTTCCACAGTCTGGAGACTTAGCCATGGTTGATGCCTCTGCTCTGATTGATTTTGTCCAGGGAAGTTGTCAGCCAGATAGTGAGGCTATGGATGAGTTGTGCCAATGAAATAGAAAATTAGACCTCATAGCTATTTTTGGAAAATAACCCCTGTCCTCTGCCAGGTATTTTTTCTTGCTGATCTATTATGTAAAAGCCT
The DNA here is from genome assembly GCA_013399225.1 of Rhipidura dahli. Lineage (NCBI taxonomy): Eukaryota > Metazoa > Chordata > Aves > Passeriformes > Rhipiduridae > Rhipidura > Rhipidura dahli. The sequence continues at coordinate 185,597 of VXAC01002149.1, forward strand.
TCTGAAGAGCCAGAACTATGGCATAAGTTCAAGTTTATTCATAATTACTGATTTATAGAGATCCAAGATGGCCCACAGCTGATTTGACCTGCCTCTTCTTTCTGTATTAGGTTCTAATTCCTATATCTTTGTTCAGTCTGTATGTGGTTTCTCAAAATAAATTGTTTATTGCCCTGAGCTCAGCATCATGAGTCTTGAAGGCAGACCTTCAATAAATAAGTCCTCCTCATAAGGTAGGGGGAAACAAACTTTAGAGAGCCCTTCTCAATTTGTTTCTCAAAGAGATTTTTTTAAAAGTATGAGATTCTTGTTTACCTGTTCACATCAGCAAGTTTATTTTGGCCTTACTCTGAAAGGAAATAATTGAAACACTAGGCAGTGGCTTTCTAAGTAGTCCAGAGCTTGATTAATGGATTTGTAGCCCTTAAGCAGGCTTTAGACTAATGCATCCTTTCTGCCTGTGTTACGGCTTACTGACCAGAATTTTTAGGAGTTCAAAGGTTGGACTTGCTGAAGATATCTTGAAATGTCTCTCACCTTTCTTCTTTAACCAGAGGTGTGCAGAAGTTGGTTGCAAAGATGGAGCTGATAAACAGGGCTAGAAATAATGGGCTTAAATTGCAAAATCAAAAGGTTAGGCTAGGCCCAAGGGAAAAAAAAAATCCTAATTCCTGAGATCTGTAGTGCCAGTGCAGTTTGCCCAGGAATGTGGGGGAATCTCAGTATCAGAGGATTTTCAGAGTAAGTTAGACACCCAGCAGCATGGTTTAACTGCAGGTTATCCTCCTGTGGGGCTGGGAATAGGCTGACTGGGATCATCTCCACGAGTCTCTTCTGGTAAGTGCTCTTGTACAGTTGTGATGGGATCACCATTGTCTTACAGCTGAAAAGTAGCTCTTGAGGACTGACCTAGAAAGAGAGACTTGATCATCCTGTCTCCTGACTTCTTTCCCTCAAGAGAAACTTTTTCAGTCTGAAGAGGTCTCTTGGCTACTAGAGCTCTTGCTGTGCTGTTCAGCTTTCCAGTGTAACCAGCTCCTTTCAACTAAACAGAACCTTCCCTAGGTTTCTTGGATAACCCTCTCTGTTTGTCCCAATCCTTCACAGAGCTAGAGGGACCCTGAACAGGCCCTGCCTTTTCCAGTGAATCATGGCTCTACATATGAGATTCATAGCTTCATTTCACTGGCCTCAGTATCCCCTTGGAGTATCTGAGCCCGTGGTAATGACAGAGTATGTCAGGGATGCTGTGGAGTAGCCATGAAGAGCTCTGCCTGTCAGTGGCTCACCTGGAAAGAGGAGCAGAAATGGTGCCTCTGCCTGAGTCCTTTGCCTGCCCTGGGAGCAGCCCAGAGTAGATGTGTGCAGCAGGTGTGGTGCTGCACTCCCTGCTTTGTGGGCCTGTGCTGTGTTTTGGCTTAATTTTGCATTCCCTCCCGTGCACCTGAGGTCCTTGGCAGATGTAGCTCAGCTTGTTGAAAGACGGTTCTCTTGTGCCAACAGAAGCCTTCTCTTTGCATCCAGGTTGGTTTTAATGTGGAGCACATGTGCTCACTTATAAGTTGAATAAACAAGTAACTCCTGAGGAGATATTGTCTGCTCAGGTGCAGTCCTATATCTGTTAGGATGTGGAGAAGGGATATTAAAATTGTTTATGAGGTCAGAGCTGTTGTGAGCCTTGCACCACCTTTGAGTTACGACATCATTACCTGAGCTGCGGGAACCAAGAAATAAAACCATTTACTGTGAAATATGAGGAGTGCTTATGATTTTGAAGTATAGAGAGGAAGAAAAATGTGCATTATGTCCTAGTACTTTTTATTTGGTTTTTTTTTTTTTGGTTTTGTTTTATCGCAGGGACTTGTTTTTGCTTGCTGGTGACACACATAGAATAGATAGGCATTTGCTAATAATGTTTCTGTTAGAGAAATGCTCCTTTTACTTGTTCATTTCTTTTTGGGTCACGCTAGGAAAAATGTTCCTTCCTAAAAGGAATAAATTATTCAAGTTCATGTAAATAAACATGCTATTATTTATCTGCCTGGTACCTGCACTGTTGCAAGTCCAGTCACTTGTTTTCATTTACCACGCTGTGCTTCCTGTCCTTTCTGTGCGCGGGTTCTTTTCTGCCCTGGAGTAGGAGCCATTATGATGTTCAAGCCATATGAAAAGTGGCACTTTAAACATTGGTAGAACAGAACAGAGATTGCTGAAGCAATATTGATTAAGCTGATTATTCTCAGACAGATGAGAGCAGCTTACATCTGTTATGAGACCCACCAGCAGTCTTTCAAGGACTGAAAGCAGTTGATGCTCTATAGGTAGTGATTTATCAAAACATTTTTTACAGTTTTTGTATTGTCCTGTATAGATACTTGTCTCTTAAGTCATTTCTGTAGTATCTGCAGAGTGAGAAAGAAATTAAAAGCCATGAACAAGAGAGAAGGAAGTGTAGGTGTAAAAACTGAATGAATGTGGGCTATCAAACAGAAAGATGTGCCGTGGACAGCAGGAGAGGCAGCAGAGATTGTCCTGGGAGAAACTGACAGACAGCTGTCATGTAGTAAACCAGTATTTAGCAAAGTTAACTTTCGGTTTCTTCAGAAAGTGGATTTTGTGGTCTTGCTGGTCTGCTGTTATGTCAATGACTTGCACGAAAACTTCCTCGAGTCAGAACATCTGTTGTGGCCAATGGAAAGATTCCTCTTGACTTTAATGTGCTTTGGATCAGGCCCAAAATGCAAATAGTTTTTCTCTCATCCTTTGAAGTCTTTAACATTTCATGGGCTCCCTTATGTTATTGGTAATTTGCACCAGAGGTATTTTGCATGCAAATGAAATTTTGGCAGTAACAATGACTGCATTGGTGAATATGCATGTAGGTGTATCAGTAAAGCAAATTTTACTTTTCAGTGTATCAAACTAGAAATTTCTTTCTAAAAGTGAGTTGTTTACAGTATCTACAGCTGCAATCAAATGTATTGACAAATGCATGTAAAAGACTGTAAAACTGTCAAAGTACATTTTAATACATCTGTATAGAGCCAATTGATTTTTCTTTTTTTTCTGTGGCTTGTGCAGGTTAATACCTGTTTTCTATATGAAACTGGCATTTGTCACTAACTTCTTAAAGCACTGTAGATGTCATAAATTTAAATACTGTAATTGAACCTGAATTTACTATGGATTTATTTACCAGATCAAAGAGTAACTTCAGCCTACAACACTTATTTTGTTTGCTAGTAGAAACTCCTGAGCTTAGGGAAGTGCCAGAGAAGGACTGTTCCTTTGAATTATGTCCATGTGAGCAAATCACTGGAATTTTAGTTTTAATAAAACTGGAAGTGTATTTTTCAGCTGAGAGATCATGCTGATTTTAGTGTAAATATTTAGAAGTTTCTTAGACTCATAAAGACTAATATTGTGGTGTTGTCATGAGTGTTGGCAATAAAATATGATAAGTTTACAGTGACTCTGTTTACCTTACATTAGGAGCCCACTTTCTAATGTGAGGTGGGTGCTTTGCTCCCTGGTACCTGTCCAGTAAGCCTTGTCTGAAAAACACTGAGCCCTAATGAGGGCAGCATCTTCTCATCATGGGTTGCCACCTGCCCTGGCCACTGGGATGCTCTTCGCCATTTAAAAGTCATCCTTTTCTCGCTCATCTGCTTAGTTTCATCTGATCCTGACCCAGCTATTCCTGCCTGAGCCCTCATTTGCAGAGCAATCCTGCTGAATCCCAGCAGGCTGAGCTGAGGTCTCATCCCCTGGGGCCCCAGCCCTTCCTGCTTCCCCGCTCCCTGCGGCAGCTGGTCCTACCTGTCCTGGCTGGGCTGCCTGTACTTCAAGGGCACAGCCAGCCAGTGCCTGGGAGGAGAAAGGGAAAAACAATTTGTGTTTCTAATTGCTCTAAGATATGATTACGAGCATCATTCCACAGAAAAAGCATCTGCTAAATAGAGTATTGCAGGAAGGGCTGGCTTGTCAGTGCTGTTGCTGTTGGGAGATCACCGTGTATGACTGGAAATGTAAAGAGTTAGTCACTCTTCTTGTACCCCAGGCTGTTATTTAAAGCTCTTGCTGGGAATGCCATTGCAACAGGGAGGGAGTAGCAGGAAATAAGGGCTGGGGTCAACGGTGACGTTTCCCGAGCGGTGAGAAAGGATGTGTCAGCTGAGAGGAGGTGACAGTGCCCAGAGCAGCATCCCTGCCCTCACCTGAGCTGCAGGGATGGTGCTCACAGCAGGGCTTGGCTGTGAGAACTTCTGTCTGTTTCAGTGCATCTTCTTGTGTAAGAAAGAAGCACATGAATAATCAAAACCTTAACAGGGTCTTTTGTAGAATTATATGGATTACCCAGCTCATAAAAAACACCAGTCACCAGTAATACTTGTCTGTTGTCAGCAGAAAGTCTGTAAAGGAAAGAAGGGTCTTTCTGGTTCTCTGTGTTGAATTTTTTGTTGATTTAACCAAGTTTCATTTTGAGAAACAGGGAAGGTGATGTAAGGGTGCCTTAAGAGAGCATAAGGGGAGGTAGCATTGGAAGCCACAGTATGTTGCTGGTGGCTTTACTGGGACAAAGTCTGGCAAATTGTTGTACTTAAACTGCTAAACATAGCAAGGGTTTGACTAGCACTGGTTGTGGTCCAGATAACACTGATAGGAAGGGAAGGAAAGGAGTGGGGCTATGGACCAGGCATTGCTAAAGGGTAGATTTGGAGGTGCTGTAAAGCCATGCCTTTTCCCACGGGGCTGCTCTCAGCCCGAAGCACCCGGAGCGGTGCTGAGTCAGCCCCTGCAGTGCCACGGGCAGGTACAGAGGGCTCAGCAGGCCCTGGGCAGCCAGTGCCACCCAGCACACAGCAGAAGCAGCCCGCGGCTGCCCGTTCAGACCCGGAGCCCCGGGCTCCTTGAGCAATTTTCAGCTTCAGAGGGCACCGCTCTGCTGCCTCCAGTTGCTTGTACTGCTGGGTGGTGCCTGAGCCAGGCACAACTTTCCCTCCTCAGCCTTCTTCCAGGCATGTCTCAGGGCACAGCCTCAGGAATGGCTTCAGGAGAGCAGGAGGGAGGGGTGCAGTGGCATCTATGCAAATCCTGGGCTGCTTTGAGCTCCTCTCTTCCAAGCCAAGCTGGGGAGGTTTGTGGTTCATGGGTTGTTCCATTTGTTTAAACATGCTGCCTGTGTTTTCTGCAGGCAGGCGGTGTCCCAAATTATTATGTAGCATGGACTCTTTAATATCATGAATTTGAGGGCTGACTTTGATACGAGCTGCACAAGCAGAGAGTAGGAGCTGCTTCATTCCTGGCAGAGGCTTGCTGGTAGATACTGGCTAGTGTCTAGTTAATTTTTGAACTCTCTTACTCCATCCAAAGTTAAAAGGTGATCCCAAACTGCCGATGACATCCACCATGTAATGCTAGGTGGTTAAATCTCAACCCATCAGCTTTGGTGGTTCAGAGTCACTGCTCAAGCCATACTGTGACACCCAAGCATGCTTGAAGTTCAGCTTGGAAATGTGCTGTTGTGTTCCTTATTCACTGCCACCCCTCCAAAGAGTCAGCAAGTGACAGTCGGTGCAGGGAGAGCTGGGCTCTGTCTGAATTAGCATTCCAAAATAAGTGTGAGGTATTGCCCAATGAATATACCCTGCATTGCCTAAGACCATGAACAGCCTCTTTTGTGAAGGCCCAAGTTGTCTTTATAAAGAAGTAATACAAAGTAGTGTGCTTAAATATGCATGGAATGTGTATTGGTTATTTTAAACACTGAAAAAGCCTTGCTATCTGGGAGACCAAGGACAGTTGTTTTATTGTATTGAGTCTTACAACATATTTGAAACTTTTCAGCTGGGTACAAGTCTAGAATGAGAGTGTTCTCTTAAGGCTGAATCACATCAAGTTGTAAGCAGTATTCTATTGTCAGTGCAGAGGGCAGGATGGAAAGAGGAGGGTTGTCCACCCAGTAATGAGATAGGTTTAAAATGCAGAAATTAGGGGTTTACATGGTGTTAGTTCCCTTCTGCAGTTTGAGGAGGGGGTTGTTTGGTTAGTTGAATTTTTTTTTTCTTTTGTTCTGGTTGGTTTTTCTTTTTTTTTAACCCACTGGAGAATCATTGCAGGCTTTTTTTCACTGGCAGGAGGGATGTGCTTTGTTTCCAGGATGTGACAGTGCCCGCTTAGTTGTCTTCAGAGGACAGGACTGATAAAGCAGCACGCAGTGTGCAGTGCTGATAGCTGGCCTCTGGCCCGAATGGGGACACCTGATGGATCCAAACTCAGACATCCTGTGGTGCACAGATCTGGTTTCTTGTGAGGCTTCTCAGTACACAGCCCTTGGCTCTGCTTCTCCTGCTGTACAACTTTTCTATCAGTAAAACCCCACTAATGATGAGAATTTCGATTTGCTACTTAATTTTATGGTGATATCAAGGTGAAGAGACTCAGGCCATGCATTACGAGGGTGGTTTTATGAGAGCAGTGATCAGGCTGTTGAGTCATTATATCTACTTTACACTTTGGATTTTAATTGCTTTATGGAGCTTGTTAATTTTTGTTTAGTTTGCCAGCAGCTTATGAGGAATAGTTGTCTTTATCAAGAACTGCCACCAGCTCTTTATTCACTATTTCTCTATGGTACCACAGTTCTTAGAAACACACAGGCAGGATTTTATCCCAGGTAGATATTATTGTGGCTTCACAAATACCACTGTGTTTTATTTTGGCTTGTTTTCTTCTCTCAGTTGCTAGGAACAGATATAACACTCAGAACAGTGTGACTAATAATCAGAACTTCCTAAATATCAACTAATGTGGGAGATAAAACTACCCAGGTGACGTATTTGTAAGTGCAGGCAGTAATAAAGCCATATGAGAAGTCATTATCTCCACATTTTTAAAATCATTTGTTGTGATGTATATTGCTGTTTATTTAAAATACCCTTAGTACAAATCTCTTGGGAATACCAGTTAGAGCATGGTATACAAGTCTCTCTGCATGGGGGTTTCCATGGGCAGCTGTTCCTTGACCTTGCCCTACATGAGGAGTTTCAGGCTTTCATTCCTGGATTACCCACTGTCCTCGCTCAGTATCACACATTCACCTTAGCTTTCTCAAAAGCAGGGGCAAATCAGATTGCATTAATGGAAAATGCCGTGGCCTAGAAAGCAGCTTTTACTGCTGACAGAATGGGCTGATGAAATCTGGGCTGTTAAGGTGTGCTGTTTTTGACTGAAAAGTTGCATTTTCTGAAGGTTTGCTGAATGCAGTAATGTGATTTCACGTTCCTCTTTGTTAGTCATCTCTAGCTGCTGGTGATGGCAATGGATGTTGTTAATGTTCAACATTTAATCAGCTAAGGTATGTGTCTGTCTGCTTTTCTTTCTCAAAATTTGTAAGGATTGTTATCAGCTCTGTGTATTTTCTGAGAAGTCAAAAGCAGCTCAAAGAAGGTGAACAGAGGTCTGCTAAATCTATTTTAGAAACCCACGAGTACAAATGAATGATTATGTGAAAAGAATCCTATCTTCCCTCTCACTGAAAGATACTTGCAGTAACTGTTGGCTTGCACTGTCATCCTCCAGCCTTGCCATGACCATTTAGTGAGGTCTGATTCAGACTAATTCCCCCAATCTCTAGGTTATTCCCTACTGAGGCTGGAATATTTGGACCTCTGTTCAGACACAGAATTTACTTTCTAATTAGCACATCAAGTGCTTTTATTTTCCCCCTTGGTTTGTTTTTTTTTTTTTTTTTTTTTTTTTTTTTTTTTTTTTTTTTTTTTTCCCTCTGAAGGCCACAACCTCTGTTCCAATCCGGGCAGGTGAAATTTCACAAGCACTTTATCATGGCTCATACCCCAAGCATCCGGACACGCCTTTCTGATTGTCATTCATATCCGCCTGTCATTGCCTCTGGCATTTGCTGAGTTCACGTTTCCATGTGATTTACCGCAGAACATTTTGTTTAACCAGTCACTAACACACACTGACAGGGAAGTCCCCCTCAAGAAGCTGAACTAATGATAGCCTTCATCTTTTCTTTCTTCAGGTAGATGCTAAAAAATCAATCTGTTCGTGTCTGTGCTTTAGACTTGGCACTTATAAAGAATTCTTGAAACTTGGAAACTCTGCCCTTGAGTCTGTGAGTGGTTGGAATTGCAAGTGCTCTTGTCATGGGCTCTGTGTGTGTAACAAGGTGGGGGAGCTCTGAGGCGGTGCTTGTGCTCCCCAGCTGCAGAATTTCCAGTGCAATTGGGTTATGAGTCAGCAGCAGCTCTTTGAGTGTTCAGGTAACTGCTGAGATGTCTGGATGCTAAAGCTGCTCCTTGACAGCATTTCTGGGAAACCTTTTAATATACCAGAGCAGCTGCTCTTTCTTCTGGCCTTGGCTTCTTTGGTACATGCCCAAATAAAGTCACTGAGTGTCTGCAATACCAAAATCCACTTAATGTTGACTAAAGTGATTCATACAGTCTTATAAAAGATTGCTTATCTCCCATGATGAGTTGGGTACAACTGCAAAAATAGCTGTGTCACATTCATAAAACACAAGCAAATGCATAAGAATAAAATATAGCAAAAAAACCCCATCTCCCTTCTTCCCCCCTTCAGTTGGTTGCTGATCTCATGTTTTTGGGGCTCTGCCTGGTACAGTGCAGATTTACTGATCCATTAGTGGCTGCTGTTTGGCTGCACCTTCACATAGGAAAAAATATGTCTAGAAAATAAACTTGGCACATCAGACACACCATAACTAATTCATTGCAGCCAGCACATTTCCTCCTGTTCTGCTTAACTGCCTCAAGTTTTGATTATGTACAAATTTAATGGTTTGGTTCTGCTAGAAAATCTGGGGTTCGTTTATTTAAATTTATATTTCTTAATGAATGCATGCAAGAGAAAGCGCTAAGTAATTACAAGTGAGGGACATGGAAAGCTACTATGCTGAGCTGAGCATTAGTTTTTGAGAGTACAGGCTCTCCTATGATTTTTTAATAGTCTAATAAAAATTTTGGTAAACAAGTGATGAAGTGCTTGCAAATTCAAGCAGATGGTCCCTGAAGGACTCCTTGCTGGGGCAACCTAACAAATCCTCTGGGAACTCAGTTTTGCTGGTGGAAGTCAGAGTGTGAGTAGCCCTTCTGTGGGGTGGGAAAAATCTCTCCTGGTCATAGGTGGGTGCTGGGGCTGCTCCTTAGGATTCTCCATCTGTGGCTGTAAGGTGCCTCACTTTATGAAACTCAACAGTCAGAGGAACACCAGGAAGGCAATTATGTGTTACAAGGTATTTTTTTCTATTTTGGGAAGAACCTACTGACAGAGGCAGAGAGAAGAAGGGAAAAAAAAATCCATTTCTACCTCAGGTCTTCTGTCTTGGCTGAAGGTAGGAGTGCAGATTACTCTGTGTGACTTTGGGATCTTTTGAAAAGTGAGTAATCCACGCTGAAAACAGATTGTCTTGCATACCCAGGTAAGTTTGTTTAACTTGTGCAAGACCACCTTGTCGACAGCCTTTTAAAACCTCGCTCTCCTAAGCTATCTTAGATACAGCTGGGATGTTGGTGATAGCATTTTGTTAATTGTTGGGGCAAAATTAAGTCTTGATATGGTTTAGTGAGAGCAGATAAAGTAGTGCTCATAAGAGCTCTGAGCTGATAAGTTATCGTATCAGGAAGAGCACGAGGTGATCAGGGCGGACGTGAGTCACACACCGGCTCCAGCCTTGCCACCAGATTCCTTTGCTGGAGTAAATTTTTGTGGCGTGGACTGAAGTCAGTGGTGCTTTTGGCCATTTCTAAATAGCTCCATGGTTACCACAATTAATTTCTTTATTATCTTGCCCTAATTTATGTATCATGTAGATATTTGAATAAATAGCTCTATCATGTCAACCATGAGGGCCTCTCAGCCAAAATGGAACGTTATTGTTGAGTTTATTTGCCAGTAGTTTTGTTGGAGACAGATGCTTTTCCAGATTAGGAACAAAACTGTGTTTATTTTGTCACTTTCTCCTAATTAGCAGCAGTAAGACCTCCAGCAGGAATTCGAGGGGAAGCTTTCCTTCTTGTGTGTCACCTTTGCCGGGGTGAATGCTCTGTGGGGTGGGCTGTGTCCTGACCTGTATCCCAGCCTGGGGACTCTGTGTGCCCTCTGGGTACCTGCTCTGATGACCAGGGCTGCAGGAGGCTTGGGCCGATGTGGCAGAGCCCCCCTGGGGGTGGGGATGGGGGTGGCACCCTGGGATCTGCTTGGAGACAGGGTAGAAACCCCTCATTTGTTCATCAGCTCTGGCTGGCATTAACCCAGTCACATGAGAAGTCTTTATTTGCTTTAGCAGTTGGCTCAGTTGTGGGCTTATTCCTTGTGCTGGAGCTAGTCTTGTCTTGAAACTGTGTTATCATGCCATAGTTTGTGCCTCCTGCAGCGCCCAGGGTGTGAGCTCCATCTCCCACAGGAGCAACAGGCCATGTAGTGGCCGTGTAGGACCACTGGCTTTGCTCTGTACTGGTGCAGTCACACTCTGGGATGCTTCCCCTGGAGCAAGTCAGAGAGCCCTGCCATCCTCTAATAATTCATCATTTCCACTGCTCACTGGTGTGTCTGCTGAGAGCCTCCCTGGAGCTGTCTGGCAAAGACTAAGCTGGGAGAGAATAGAGGTATCCCAAATATTTTTGGTCATGCCTGACGTCAGCTTCTTTTTGCCAGGACTTTGTTTAATTTCATATACTCTTTAATTTACCTTCTCATACAAAAGGAGACTTTCTGCAGGACTTTTGAAGAAAAGCTTGGTCTAAAGTATTCATTAAATGGCTGCCTCCATAAAAACCCCTACTTTAAAATTTTACCAGGTGATATACTCATTGCACAACTGGGCCAAATCCTGTACTCCTGGAGCAGCAGCTGTGTTGTAAATCTGTCAGGTGTCTGGACCTGGAAGGTGGTTGTTGGGCAGAGCTCTGATATAAAGATACCATACATCTTATGAATTCAGGATAGCAGAGGATTTAAAAGCTGAGTCCAGCTCAAATTTGAGTTCTTATCCAGAACCCCCACTAGCCACTCATAAAACTGGTCTCTCTCTGGCTCTTTCTTTTTCTGAACCTCTTGCCTGCTGGGGCTGGGACAGCAGGTCCTCCAAACCATCCTCTGTATATCCAGTGCCTCTCCCTCACTCTGCAGGGATGTGTGAGGATGAAGAGGCACCAAGTGCAGGCTTGGGGAGACATCTGCTCTCTGCAGAGCAAGTGCTGATGCACCAGAATGGTGGAAAGCATTCTGAGTGCACCTGAATGGGGTCAGCAGTGAGAGCTGCTTTCCTTCTCCCTCTGGATTGGCGCAGTGCCACTCCTGGCATATCCTTCGGGATGTCATGATACACAGCTTTACAGGGGTTCTGCTGTGCTGGTGTTTCTGTTGGTGACCTAACAGACTGTGCTGCAGAGCTATTTTCTCCTGAGGTAATTCCCTGTCTTGCTTTTATTTATTGGTGATAAAAGACTATCACAGATAAATAAGCATGTTCTCACTTGACTTGATAATTTACGTGTCATTGCTGAAGGTGATTTACAGTTTATACATGGAAGGGATTTGCTGATCTCATTAATAACTTTCCAAACATCTAGATAAACACGCTATTGCTCTGAATCAAATGAGCATGAAACAGCCAAGGTATTCACCTGCAAGGGCTTCTGGCACTCTGCTCTTTCCCAGACAACAGAAGTTTGACAAAAGAATGTGGGAACTGCCAAAATGCATTTCTCCTCACAGCCACCCAGATCACCCTAAGGTGGGAGATTTCAGCTATTCTTGTTAAATTATTCTTCTGTATTGGAAGGCTTGTTGACAGAAGATTCCCAACTCTTTGATTTTTAAATAGGGGCTGTATTTCACATCCCCGAGCCCACAGCCCATGCCCGTGTTTTTCTGCATCCTCTTGAACACCCTGCCAAAGCCTGGCATGCAAAAGAGCAGGTAAACAATCTCCACAAACTTCCTCCATCAAGGCTGTGAAAGGAGAGTTGAGACAGCCCTGGGTATTCCCTGCTGAGCCAGGTTGTTGCCATGATTTGTTTCGTCAGAAATAATCACCTCCTCTTGTTTTATGGGCATCTTGTTATCTGGAGATCTCCAAGTGCTCTATTGCTTAATTAAACCTCACAACAGCTTTCAGATGTATCTATTGTGAATCTTATTGCCACTTTCCAAGTGGATAAACTGAGGCAGGGATATTGAAGCTTACACTCTGGCTGTCTGTGTAGTTACAGTCTGCAGTTTAGGGGACCCAAAGGAACAGCCCTGCTTTCTCTTCCTCTGCTGCCTGCTTCCCTCATGCCATTAACTCCTGTGAGAGGATTATCCATAACACGGGAATCTCCCGTGATCTGCAGAGAGATGAGCTGGAAGTTTGTGAACAGAAGATGAAGCCAGATCAGCAGGGAGGAAAGTGAATGATTATTCCTCTCTAAGAGGGTGATGCATACTGTAGTGCCCATGAATGCCAGAGGCAGGTCAGGCGAGCTGTTCTCAGCCTCTGTGCCAGAGCCAGGAATTGCACCTGCCTTGGTCTCCCGTGTAGCTGGGAGGTCGCGCCTCGTTGTGAAGCTTCGGGCTGTAAGTGAGAACAAATGTGGAAGAACATCTTCCACATGGCTCCTGGCATGTTTGGGGGCTTGTAGGTTAGCCCAGTGAGGGGCAAATCTCCTTTCCTGGAGATACTCAGAAGAGGACTGGATGCAATCCTCAGTAATGTGCTCTGCGGGACCCTGCCTGGGCAGAAAGGTTGGAGTTGAGAACCTCCTGTGGTCCCTTCCAGCCTTACCCATTCTGTGAAACTTCAGCTTGATTTTCACATAGCACAGAGAGCTGGGGGATACAAAAGGCATCTAGGGAAATCCTGGGTGGTTTGAGTCTTCCTCTTCCTCCTTCAGAACCTCTTTGGTAGCGAATGCCAGGATTAAGCAAGGGTGCCACCTGCATGTGCCTCAATTCCAACGCTTCTGAAAGGTGTGATCTGTGTAGAATGGAGAAACGTGCAGCTCGAGCAGATGAAGGGAGAAAAGGACAAACAGTTGAGCTGCTGTTTTCCTCTCGCTGAAGTTGAGCTTTGTGCTAAATTTTGCGTTGGTAATGAACTAAAAGTGGCCATGTGCTCCAAATAGCAAAGGGCGGAGAGAAGCAACTCATCAATGTATGACCCTCTCTGAAGTGTCGTGGGTAATCAAGTGTGAAGTACTTAATGGATCATGATTTGCATGCCACCATTTCGATTGATGTACTTCTTAGTAGAGGTTTGATAGTTTTTTACGGTGGTGGTGATGGGAGTCTCTCAGAAGCAAAGGTATTTAAAAGATGTGTAGATGTGGCACTTAGGTACATGGTTTGGTGGTGGACTTGGTAGTGCAGAGTTAGCGGCTGGACTCGTTTTTTTCCCAACCTAAATGACTCTGTAAGCACCTCGTCTATTTTCTTTAGTGCTGGGGAGAGCCAAAGCACTGTTTTTTGGAAGTCATTGTATTCCCAGCATCTTTGTTAAACAGTCAAAAATAGTGCAGAGTTGTTATCTTGCATAGACCCGGATCTCACCAGAACTGTCTATATTTAGGCATCTTCCAAAACCTTTGTGTCAAGCAATTCTCTGGGGAGACCAAAATAGCAAATTTTTTTTGTTGTTTATATATATAATGTCCTACAGCCATCTAGAGAGGATGTGATGATTAAACCATATTAAGACATCTTGCTATAGCTCTGGAGACAGGAGGTTTAATTGTGCTCCAGGCTGCTCACAGTTAAAGCAAGAACAGAAAAAGCCCGGAAAAACACTGAAACACTGTAGTTTTTAGATTGCTGGCATGATGTGGCTTCATCACGCTCATGATACAAGTTCAAACAGTAGCAGAAAGCATTACAGCTATGCCGGGTTCTGCTGCGGAGTGAAATTCTGCTTGCACAAAAGAGACAGCATTAAAGGATTTAGGCGCAGGATCAGTCCTCAAATTCTTGACAATAGACAATTTGTTAAGGGGTATTAATGTAATAATTATTTCAGCCAACTTGCAGTGTCTCATTAGCCTGTATAAAATAACGGGGAATAACGTGTTAGATGCTCTATAATACAAGTACACTCTTTGCAAAGCTCAGGGCCCTGAGCTGATGCTTGTGTTAGGAGCAAATAGACAATTTAAACAGTAATGTCAGAGCTCTGTGTTGGGCCTTTCTGTCTTAAAGTGCTCAAGCTGATACTGTGCTCTATCACAGGCTTATCTAACTTTGGAGGTTTAATTGCCTTTCTACAGAGGTGTTAAGATTTAGGAGATGAGAGATAAGCCCAGGCTGGCTGGACAGTGCTTTTGAGATACAGATCTCTGTTCTCATCAGTGCTTTTACATCACTGGGGTGAGAAGCTTGTAAGCAGGTCTCCTGACAAGAGGATTAGGGCTTGTTAATGTGGAGATTCAGGCCAATTAATCAGCTTTCACTGGAGTGTAGCATAAAACTTCAGTGGGGATTTTTTTTCCTGTAAAATATAGTTGCTAAAGAGCAAAAAGCACGATTTTCTGTGTTTTTTATTAAAAACCCCCACCTTAATGTCTTAGGTTTGCTTGAAAATCTGTTAGTTTTATGATTCTCCTTGTGCTACTTCTGTTCAAGGGAATCCATCAACTTGTTTTTCTAATTGAGTAATTATTTGAAACTGATTAGTTGACTCATCCCTTAAATCTCACAGCTTGTATAAAGGCGATTAAACTTTCAAAGTTAGATGAAGTCTGTGATAGAGCAGAGTGACAGCCTGAGCACTCTGAAGTGCAGAACATCTGAACCCTTGGCTCGGGCAGCAGTGTTTTAAAGATGCTCTTGGGTCAGCGTGCAGGCTGTGTTGGTGCCCTCTGTTCCCAGGAAGGACACGGCTGCTCCAGCGCTGTTTGCCAGCACGGGGAGCTTTACCTTACCGGGGCATCTGTTTGTTCTTTAAATACTTTTAAAAAGTAAAAATGCAAACAGTGCCGTGCCAGGTCCCCAGTTCAGCAGCGCACTCCTCTTGGTTAAAGCACGTAAGCGTGCAGTTGTGTGTGCTTTTCGTGCTCTGCTGCCTGGAAGGAAGGGACGTATCCCTGTGCTACTGTGCAGGCACAGTGCGATGCTTCCCGCTGGTTGCCATCGGCTGCTTTGCTGCCACTGCCAGTCCTAGCAAATACCTTCCTGTAGAGAGCAGAGCAGGTTGGGATTTTCATTTCTCGTGGAAAGTGCTGACTTCTCAATGAGAAAGGATTTTTTTTTTTTTTTTTTTTTTTGTGGTTATTTTCAATGACGAATTTTTTCACCTAGTCCTTGAATTTTTAGCTTTCTATTTTTATTTTAATTTCAGACAAAAACCCAGTGCAGCAAGTGTTCTGTCCAGGGGCTGATTTTCCTTGATGAGATTTCCCAGCTGTTCCCCTCGGTGCAGGGCTGGAAGCTTTGTGTGTTGGCAGGGTTGACAGAGCTAACGTGAGATCAGGGTGCTGTCAAAGACAGGAGTGAGCATGATGTGGGAAGTGTCAAGCTTATCCCCAACTGTTCCCCCCAACTACCACAGCTGTAGCAGAGAAGAGGGTTGCATAGATAAGCTATTATTATTAATACATAGAAATATGAGATTTTGAAATTTGTGTATTTTTAAGGAGAGGTGTTCTTAGCAGTCGTGATCTATCAGCTATGTAGCAAAGTTCAGAAAAACGCTTAATAATTTTTAAGAGTAAAAGCTAATTTTTCATTTTCGACTTTTCTATGTATGTAGCTATTAAACTTAATATGCGAATTGTATATGTATTTAATTTTTTGCTTTATGTTTTTGACTGTCTGGTTTCTTTAGAAGAAGGTGGCTGATAAAGCAAGTTTTAACTCCTGCAATTATTGAATTATCAGCATAATTACATTTCTTTTGCATGAGGTACAAGTTGGTTTGGAATATTTCTGTAGAAGAAAAGCAAAGCATTTTTCTGTGTAAAACTGCTGCTTAGGTGTGGCACTCCAAACCCACAAACTCTGTCCCTGCCGAGAGGATTTGGCAGTGTGGCCATGCCAGCGGTGCCGTAGGTCTGTGCCCGTAGCATGCAGTGCCCAAGTGCTTGGCAAAAACATCTGGCAATTGGCTCTGAAGGCTGTGCAAAGAAAATGATAGCCAGGAGAACAGGACCTCCTTGGCTGGGATTAATAGGCCATTCTGGTTCTTGTATCATACACCTGGGAGTTTTGTTAGTGCCTGTAGCTCTCTCTCAAACAGACTGCCAGATCAGATGTTGTGTCCTGTTGTGCTCTTGCCCTTCGCTGAGCTGGAGACTTCATTTTTCCTGGTTTGTTTCCCTGGATTTCCTGTATATTAAAAAACTTTAAAAAACTAAAGCTCTATAATTCAGGTCAGAAGATTTTGGCTTGTTCAGGAGTTTTATCAGGAGGGCAGTGAAGAAGAAGCCCACATGGGCTGGTGGGTTTTAAAGGATAAGCTGCTGCAAGCACATGCACAGCAGCTGCAGAAGGTAAAGGTGGTGTTGCAGAAGGCCAAGGTGGATGGGCAGGGAGGCCTTGGCATAGCTCAGACACACAAGAGAAGCACTCAGGAGGATTCTACAGTCTAGCCATTGCCTGAGGATGCAGGGGAGGTGTCAGGAAAGCTAAAGCTTGGCTGGAGTTTGTCTGGTGTGGGATATGAAGGACACCAAGGACAGCTGCTCTTGCAGGCATCAAAAGGAAGGCTGAGGAAAACATGGTCCCAGTGCTCCGTGGGGGCAGGAGACCTAGTGACCAAGGACATGGCAGAGGTACTGAATGCCTTTTTGACTTGGCTTTCACTGCTAGGGTTGGCTGTCTGGCCCTCCAGGTCCGCCAGAAAGTGAAGTGGGCTTCAGGGAAGTGGACCTGATGGGATGTGCCCGGTGGTGCAGAAGGATTTGGTTGATGTCAGTGCATAGCCATTCCCTTCTGTCTGCAACAGGCTGTGGCAATGGGCACCTTGTAGTTAGCAGTGACTGCCTCATCCCTTTCCCTCCTGAGGGTTCAATTCACCTTCGATGGTGGTGATTTGTTTCCACACCAAAGGTTGCCCTAGCTGTTCACTTCTTTTAACCTCTTAAACTGAGGCAGAGAATTGCATTTCTAGTCTCTCCAGATAAAAATCTGGCCTCTCCATGGATGCACATCAGGCAAGATACCTTGCCAGAGGTGATTTCTGATGTGACCGGCATCACGGGATCGGTCCCCAGCCTTAAAACCAGCAAACCACAGCACTACCTGCAGACCTGTAGCCAAGTTAGTTACACTGGTGAAAAAATAACCAAAGTTTTATTTTTTTTTTTTTAATGGTTGTTCAGATTGGGTGTGTGAAAAGCTCTTCCACTTGGTTTATACTGCAGCTTTGCAAAGGAGGTCTGAGTGCTGAACCTGCCAGGGTACCTGCATGTACAGGTCCAGTGGCTTGAATACTCAGAGTTTGGATTTCAAATCATACTATATTTATGTTCTAAGGTCCCTTTATTTCTGTTTTTAACTTCCTGAGTTTGTACCCAATAATGGAGTAAAAGTGCTCTGCAGTCAAGCAGTCTAGACTCTTTCCCTAGTGGGACTGTGTTTGCGTTTCCTTGTGTCACTCATGCATCAAAAATACATGCTTAGTGTGTAGAAATACTGGTTTTCTCATCAGAGATACGAGTTAAAGATGGGGAGCTGCTTTTTATGTGGAGCAATAGCACAGTCATTATTAACAGGAGGCAAAGATCTTACAAAGTGAACATCAAAGGAATCTGACGTTATTTGGAAAGAGCATTTGGTGCATCACATCACATTCTACAACTTGACTTTTAAGAAATGCTCAAGAGAAAGCTTCTTTTTTCCCCCCCGCTTGGCTTCTAAGGTTCTTTATTTATCACCCTCAGGGGCATTACAGTGAATAATTAGATTGGACCAGGAGAACGACTTAATTTTACAAGAAACTCATTAATTCATCCTATTTTAAATCTTCTCATTTCACCCAAAACCCAATTATGCTTGTAGTGGCAATGATCTGGAAAGGCATTGTCTCGTAGGTATCGGGTGTGGGGGGGCCACTGGGACTGCTGTGGTATTCATGTTGGGGAGACAAGGGTGACTCCCTTTCTTTGACTTTTAGGTCAAAAGAACTAGTTGCTGGGACAGCTTGACAATTAGAAAACCCTGATGAGCATTTGGAAGTAAAACAGCTGTACAATAACGGAGGGGTTCATGGTGCAGGGCAGAAAGCTCATCAAAAGAGACTATCCAAACAATTGAGTTCTATAATTAACACAAAAAAATCTGTTCAGAAATGGTAATAACAGTAAAAAAAAACTGAGAAGATGCTGCTTTCTTATGTGGCAGATGTGGTTTTGTTACAATGCGAGAGAGAAAATCCATCCTCTTAAAGACTAAGAACAACATTCAAGGGGAAAAGTAAAAGTAACTTTTTGTTCCTAAGGGTGCAGTTAAAACATGAGCTTAAAATATTTCCAGGGAGAAGAGCTGTAGAAAAAGTAACCAGTGATGAAAGACATCAAATATGCTATCAAAGTATTTTTTCAAGTCTTTAAACACAAATTTCTTTCCTCACTGAAATGTATAGACGTGACATTGAAATATCTCTTATTAAATTGTTTGCCTTGTCCTTCATTTCACCAAGAGCACTATTTTGGAGTCTTCCTTTAAAAGTTGGCTACAATCATGGACTGTCTTGGTTTGAAAGACAGGTGTCACTCAAGGAAGGCTGGAACCTCCCCTGAAATAGAGAAAATGCAATCCCCCTTCCCTCCAAATTATTATAACTCTGAAATAAAGGAGCTTTCAGGCAAAGATGTGAGGAATAGGAATAACAGTCCTTTACTAATATATATATATATATATATAAACCAACACAAGCAGACAGCAATAACTGACAATGACAGCAAACAGAACCCCACCCACTGTGCACCGGCGAGCAGGGCGGGTGCGATGGTTCCCCCGCGGCTGCAGGGGGCGCTCCGGAGCGAGCTCGGCCCTCGCAAGGCAATGGCGGCTCGGGGTCCCGGGAAGGGACGGAACAAAGGCCTCACAAACCCCACTGGGCAGTTGGTCCGGTGTCCGGCAGAATCCTCGGGAGCAGCAGGCTGGAACAGCAGAGACGAGCACCAGTTCTGGGCGGCAGATGAGTCCGGAGCCGCAGCAGGAATCCCGGGAGCTCTCGGCAGGCAGGGCGCACGGGCTACAGTGTAGCACAGGCTCAGAGCAGCAGCAGGGACACGGTGGCCACAGCCCGACTCCCAGCAGGGCAGGAACAAAACAGGCTCGGGAATCCCGGGGCTTCTCCCTCAGAAGGAAAGCAGCCAGAAATGCAGAGGTTCAGCGTAGCGTTGTCCTCACCACCACGGCAGGCAGCAGTCTCCCCTCACCTCGTGACCAACGCTGAGTGCCCACCGGCCCTCCGAGCTGAGTTCCCACCCCCAGGTGCCAGAGCGGGCAGCCTGCTTGGCCTTCCCCTTTTGTTCTCGTAATCACCCAGCCATCATTCTCTGCAACACACCCAGGGAAAAAATTCCACAGGGGAGAAGAACCGAAAAGGAGAACTTTCAAACCCCAACATGGACTTAAAAAGTAGTTTTGCTCACTTCTGCTGTGTGTGGAGGGAGATTGGATTCAAAATTGCTTCTCAAGGAATTCTGAAGTTTTCTTGAGTATGTAGCTAACATATTTTTCTGCTTCAACAAATGGAAACTGTAATGCATAGCTTCTGACAATTCAGCTGACTCCACACACAGGTTTTAGCAGCACTGTGATAATAAATGTACTTGGTGGTACACAGGGTTCATTTTGGGCAGGAGGGTGCAGCAGGAGCATGGTTGGGTTGTTGTCCTGCCCTGGTTGGGAGCCCTTTCCCTGTGCTTGCTTGGAGAGCTCAGCCTTTGGCACAGCGATCATCTTTATGGCCACGGCTCTGCAGCCAGTGCTGCTGGCCTGGGCTGCATCCCACTGGACTTTTGTAAGTAAGCACTTGAGAACATCTCTGTCAGGTTTGCTTCTAATATCAGTTCATCGACTTTACAAGATTTACTTGAGCAAAACCACATTTCTGTGCTTGTTTTTCTCTCTTTTCACTTTATTAGGCCTAATCAGAAATCACTATTTTGTTGGTGTCAAGTCCTCCTCTTCAGCAGAGGCTGAGGCTGCAAGCAGGGTTTCTCCTGGCCTTGGTCCCCGGTGTCCAGGGCTGCTGCCAGAGCTCCTGCCCAGCAGTGTTCAGCTCAGGGCTGGCCCTCTTGGGCCTTCCCCATCCCATCACTGCTCAGATCCCAGCCAGGCTCACAGGTATCTCCCATTCCTGCCTCAGTCCTGCTCAGCCTTCAGGCACTGCCAGAGCCTCTGCCTGGAGCTCCCTGAGATGTTTTTAAGACATGCACTGCATTTTTAATGGTTTAGGAACTTGTCAGCAAGGAGGTTGGGATGATTTCTTTATCTATGCAATGCAAAACATTACATGATTTTTATTTTTTTTTTAAAAGGAGTATTAGGTATGTCAAGCTAATCAAGCTTTTCCAAACTCAGATGGAATGAATCACTGCCATTTCCACAAGGATAAAGGAACAATTTAAGAGCAAATACTGGGGCCTTTTTTGTAAACAACTCTAAATTTGAAAGAATAATTTTCTTAAATATTTCTTCCACCCCCTGAAGTAAAAACCCCAGCAACATAGCTTATTTTAAAATAGCTTAAACTAATTTAATACATATATTTTGTTGTAGCTGTGTTTAAAAAGAATGTGATTAGAGCCGCATCCA
The DNA here is from genome assembly GCA_013399225.1 of Rhipidura dahli. Classification (NCBI taxonomy): domain Eukaryota; kingdom Metazoa; phylum Chordata; class Aves; order Passeriformes; family Rhipiduridae; genus Rhipidura; species Rhipidura dahli. Next base: position 206,387 of record VXAC01002149.1, read on the forward strand.
CTATGAGATGAGTTTTTATATTCTGAAATTGCTGTCTGAAATTTTCTTGTCGAAAATTCAGCATTTGGAGAGACCAAGCAAGCAGACTTTGCAGCCCACACATGTATTCTTTCTCTGTTTTTTTGAGGAAGCTTTAAGTCTGCAAATCAGGTTTTAATGTGAAAATGGAGTTCGAAAAACAGCTTGAGAAAATTTACATCTAGATTTGACTGAAGTTCCATAATTCTTCAGAGCAATTTTTGCAGTTTTGACATGTATCACTCTGGTAAATTTGGAAAAAAGAAGGAAAAAGGCATGTAGTAATGACCAACAACGTTTGCCAGATCTTATCTTGCTTTAGGAGAAAGAGAAATCAAATAGATTTTAATATTACAACTCAAACATCAGCATAATTATTTCAAGCTGATGTCTATTTAAATGAACGTGATTTTTTATGAGGAAAAACTGTGAACTGAAAATATTTTTGTTTGAGAATTTCCCTTGAATGTGGTGCAGTTGATTGCAACCGTGTTACTCTTGTGGGTGATCTGAACGTGAGAAAATGTTTTTCTCCTTAAAAAAAAAAAATAAACCTAACAGAACTAATTAAGGGAAAGCTAAGAAATTGAGCTCAAAATTTGCACTGCACATGTGAACTAATCTTTTTACAAAGGCATCTTTCGAAAACTGTGTAAGAACCCCATTCATGCTGGGTCTCACCCAGCAAATCCTTCCTAGAAAAGCAGCCACGTGAAGATTTGTCATGAGCAAGCAATAAAGACTTCCAGGGACTGAGTTCTGTACAGGCTTCTTGTTTGCCTACTAAATCATTAACCTTCAAAAAAATAACACCCATCCGTACTTGTAATAGGTGTGTCAGCAGCACTTCATGCTAACAACAGCTTTTACAGGATTAGGTTTGAGTTTTTAAGTGGCGGTACCATGGAGCTCCTGGGGGCAAAGAACTCCTGGTTTAATGCAGCACATTCTCTAATGCCCTTTTATGTCTGTTGTGAAATGTGGTGAATCTCCGAGCATGCTGAAATGAAGAAAGCTGTCTTCAGGAGGGATTTTTTGAAGCAAAATGGCTGTGTGTGCTTTAGGAGCAGCCACTGTGTTTGGAGAGCTTTCTTCAGGTCTTGAAATATTAATGATCTTGGCTTAATATAGTAGAAAACAAAATACAGTGCATGAAATGAGGGGGAAAAAAATCCTTGAGTTACAGAGTGTTGACCTTGCAGTATCCATGGAATACATCTATTCCCTTTTAAACCACAGAGTATATAAGACAGAGAGGAATGGTCACAAAAATCTTTACCTGTGACATTTTCTTGTCTTTCTAGAAGCATGTTACAGCCCAAACAGGATTTTCAGCCTTGAGCTAGATTGTGGAATATATAAGTATTTTAATACCATGAATATGCTAAAGATGGCTCTTTGTTTAATGATTTTTGGGGATTGTGATGTTCATATTCAGAGTAATATAGGGTTTACATGTTTAGTTTCTAAAGCCCTGAATAATAGAAACAATTCTGTGGATAAAAGCAGTCAGGTTGATTTCCTCTTGTATTCTGTTTTTTAATACCTTTGCTTTATATATGGCAGCAAGATCCTTCCAGTGGGTGTCTGTCCTGGTCATATACAGACATAGGCACCTTTCTCATCTGATCTGTGACAGTGGAAACCAGGAGTAATATCTAAGTAATATCTATCTATCTATCTATCTGCCACTTGACTGCTGCTGTTATTAAACCCAGGACGTGTAGGGATATAGCAACTTGCTAACCAGATAGTGCAAATCATGTATTTAAAAAAAAAAAAAAAAAGAAGAGTTATTTTCCATGTTTGTTTGTTTTGCTGGGCAGTTCCCATCCCAGGCAGAATAAGCTGTTTTCTAGGAGTTGCTTTTGTGTCTGGCAAGTGCGAGGCTGATGGGCCAGATGTGGTGGGTTTGTATTTGTCTTCAGGGACTAAAATTGTCTGTGACGTGGGCAGGCTGGATTTGACCCCCGTGATTCTCCCTACCAGAGCTGTGGCTGCTGATTTTAATTGAACAACCCCAAGGCTGTTTGAAGTATGGCCAAAACACACCTTGCCAGTCGAACCTTATCTAATAACACGATGTATGTGAGCTCTGGAAGCGTAAATCTCAGTCACATGAGCAATGTGTTTTCACAAAGTCCTCTTTTCCCGTGGCAGCCCCGGCGAGTGACACCAGGCTGATGTCCCAGCGCTCTCACAGATGGCGTGCGGCACATCGTAAAGTCAGGACTTGTTAAGGACATTTCATAAATGGCTTTGGCTAATAAGAATGAAGTAACTTGCTCTTTTATAAATGTGTTACTAATATCCCCTCCATTTCCCACTGGACGGCTTTGTAAGAGAAGCAGGGAAAGAGCGAGGGGGACTAAGGGAAGGTTGAAACAGCAAGAGCAAGCCCTGGCTGTGCAGGGGCTTGTGCCCTCCCAACAGGAGCCTGTGTGTAGCAGGGGAACCCTAAAGGTAGTGTAGGTGATAAATGACAAGATGTGGGAGTGAGTCACACAGTAAATACTGGGAACAACATTTCCTTTTTACTGGTTTGAATGCCTGGGAATTTTCTCTCCTCTCTGCAGTGCTAAAAGCCAGTGGTGATGGTGGGCTTTTTTCTCTCTAGCCAAGGGAGAAATTTCTAGGATGACATACCTGTTAGCCACCACGAAAATGTGTTATTAATGATGCTAATGAGTTTTTTCCAAGTGATGTAAAAGTAGCCATTTGTGTAAGCCCTGCATTTATGAAGCTGATGTCACTGAAAGCTTGCCAACTGCACGTGGGCCCTGGTAGCAGTGGTGCAGTCACTGCTGTGCCCCGGCTTCGAGGAGGGGAGAGCATTGCTGATCTCCTCCCTTGGGGAGAAAGAGCCAAATGCCTTGCCAGTATGGATATGTGCCATTTCCGGACATGTTGGGTTCCTGTCCCACTCCCTCTTAAAAATTGGCAGTGTCTGACTGTCAGCTGCCATTCCTTAAGTGGTCATAGAATAAACCAATTGCACCCCTTTTGTCATGCTCTGTTTGTGTGTGTGTATGGGTGCAGGTGGACATGGGTTAAGCCACATGCAACTCCACAGTAAGCATAAAGAAGTAGCTGATTTTCTGGCAGTGTCAACAGAAGAGTATAATTTTTTTGCCATCTCTAAGCCAGCTTTGAAAATGGCTCTTGTTGGAATCAGAAATCAGTATCCCCTGACATAGGATTACTCATTAAGAGTGTGATGATTGTTAATTCTTCACCTGGGGCTAAGAGGACATCATTAGATCTCTTTGAAATGTCTCCTGCCTTGATTTTGAATGAGTAAGCTAGCAATGTATGATCACAGCCCGAGCCAGTAACACTCTTCCTTCCTGTTCCTCCATCTAGCTTGCAAAATCGGATACTACAAGGCTCTCTCGACAGATGTTGCCTGTGCCAAGTGCCCGCCTCACAGCTACTCCATCTGGGAAGGCTCTACCTCCTGCACCTGTGATCGGGGCTTTTTCAGAGCTGAAAATGATGCTGCCTCCATGCCCTGCACTCGTAAGTTGGTCTTTGAATGATCTCTTGCCCCTTTTATCACCCATTTTTTTCCTCTGTGTTTCTAAAAAGCATTCTGCTTCTGACAGAAGAGCTTTCAGTAGCTCTTATGTACCTTTTCAGATGCAGTGTGCATTTTGGCTCACGCTTCTGAGTGACAGTGTTCTCAGCCCTCAGTTCCTGATGGTGGCTTGGTTGTGCTGACCCTTGTGAGCTTGCAGTACAGATAAATCAGGAGACACATTTACAAAAGAGGGACTTGCACGCCTCAGTAATACAGGTAGAAGTAAAATACAGGCCTCACTTCCAGTCTGAGCACCTGGCCTGTAGATCACATAGCCTCTCATCTCTTTAAATATGAATATTTGTAGAAATTGTGGAAGCCTTCCTTGTAATTGTATGACCTTGGGTAAACAGGTAATATTTATAATCTCACTATATTTCTAGTTTGCTTGAAATATAGCTGGTGACCCTCCAGAACCGAAGTGTTCATCTGAAAGGGGTGGCAATAATAACTCTTAAACTTTAATGAAGCAACCACCCAAAGCATGGTTTATTTTATCCTGTGTAGGTAAATACATCCTGTACAGCAAATGGAATTTGCTTTAGTTCCACCAAAATGCCTTCAACAGGGAGAAGAAGTGCATTGAGCACTCACAGGGTTGCTGGAAAAACTCCTTGTCCTGTGTGTTGGTTAATGGCTCATGCCGTCGAGGACCTGGGATTCCGGGCATGTCCTGGTGTTAAATTGTGGTAATCTAGTTCTTTGGTTTTCACTTTCTTAGGAGCAGAGCAGTTTGAAACAATAAGTGAAAGGGCTGTATTTTACCAGGGGATATCCATGTGTGGCTTTCCCTGAAAGCTCCTGGAAGTATTTCCAGATTTTTGGAGTTCAGCTGTATATTTGTGTAGAGAGTGTGTGTGTCTGAGTGAGGGAAGGCCGAGATACTTCTTTTGTAACATTTTGATATATTGCAAATTAATTTTGTGAGAGATGACTCATATTTATTTAAACTTTAATTTCTCCCTTACAAGGCAGAAACAGAGTATGTCCATAACTAAGTTAGCACTCATCCCTTCCCCACACCCCCTTGATTCCAGCTGTTATGCAGTGATTTCCTTCTTTTCAGCAGTGGGTTTTGCTGGGTGGTGGTTGAGGAGGCTGGGGCATAGCCAAGAGCAGCTGCTTTTGCTTAGTAGGAAGCAGAGTGGGGCACATATCCCTTGCCAAGTATTGACTGGGAATGGAGTCCTAACTGGATTGTGAAACCTTGCCTAAGTGGGCAGGAACATGCTTTCTGTTATATAATTTACACTAGGAGATCTAAAATGTGATCAGTTTTATAGGAAAAATGTCTTTCTGCAACAGCAAAACTATTGTTTGGAATCTACACCCTAAATAACATTATACAAACAAAAGTTTTTCAAAGCCCTGGTCCTTGTGAGTGATATCTTGACCAAATTGAAATCAAATTAGTAATCAACTAGTTGAATTTAAATAGGCTTGTGCAGTTACTGAAGTATGAGGAGAGAGCAAATCATTTCCAGATGGGGAAATTATAAGCAAATGATATATGTATGTTTGCTGGTATTGCAAAATGTACCCCTGCAATCTTAAGCCCTTTTTTGTCAAGTCTTGTGTCTGCTGCAGGCACTCCTCCCCATTCCTGTCTCGGGAGGTCAGTCAGAGCTGGAGCTCCTGATCTTGGTCTCTTACCCTGAAAATACAAAGGGGGAAGGAGAAAAGGCACAGGCTGTGGTGCTGGCCTCAGTCCCATCTCTGCAGCAGCCTAGGAGGACCGTGCATGCAGAGGCAAGCCAGCCCCACAGTCCTATGGACACCTGCTCCTGGGAAACAGGCTGTCTCTGGAGGTCCCGCTTCACAGCTTTGAATTTTCCTGTAGCTGAAGGGCTGCTTTTGCTGTGATCCAGGGTGAAAGATGACGCAGGAGCTGTTTCTGAGGTGGCCCGTGGGGCATCTGTGCTTGCCCAGTCCTGCTGTGCCCGCTGGCAGCCCCTCTTTGAGCCCTGCCCTAGCTGTGTGCGCCTGCTTCAGGCGCGAAAGGCAGCCCTGCCCGCGGAGGGCTCGGGGGGCTCTTCCTGTGCCGTGCTCCCCCTCTGAGTGGCCTCCTGCCCATGTGCCAGGGGCAAGTGACAGCATTCAGAGGGCCTCTGCTCAAGGAAGACCCTTCAGAAGAAGGTCCCTGTTTGTCTGACTTTCCTGATGAGATGTGTAGACAGAAGGGATCATAAACATCAAAGGTGGTTTCAGGCGGATTCAGACTGTAATCAGTTCTTACCAGTTGGTTAAACCAGGTGACAAACCCAATTCCCTTGTGCTGACAGCCATAATAATCAGGCACCTTCTTTGTTCATTATGCTCTCTTTAACTCTGGTATTCTCATTCAGGCCTGCATTTAGTAATCGCTCAGTGTGACGGCACACTAATGAAGAAATAAAACACAGTATCTGAGATCCATTCTTCTAGCAAAAAGATAGACTCTGCTCCAGTGGCTTGTAAAATCAGGTTTCTGTTCACTTGGAGAACTATTAGACCAGGTGAATAAAAGTAACATTGGATAATTTGGAAAGAACACCTGGAATGGACTGTGGATTGATCCTTTCTTTATTATTCCTAAACGCTTTTTAAGATTAACAACTTCAGCCTTCTGAAGATGTGTTTTTGTAAAGCTTTGACCCTTGGCTATTGATTTCCTTTGGTAGTAAACTGGCTGGCCTTGTCACTTATCTCGTCTTCTAGGCTGAGGGAGGAAGACTGTTAGGACTTTTTCCATTAGCCTGATTGTGCTAGTGGATGAAAGGGAATTAGAGAATTCCCCTTCCTTTTCCTTTCTTGCAATTCCCATGATAAGTTACAAAAGCAGTAGCTACTTCCTGCTGTGCTGGCGAGGAGAGGTGCTCCAGAGTTTTACCCTCTCATAACACCACTCTGTGACATTGCCATCTCTTGTTGAGCTGTAAAAACTGTGTCTAACCTCAGCTAAGCCAGGCATCAGGCTCCTAAACAGTTACTCACACTCTGGTTTTAGTATTCTGCTCTATTTCAGCTGTGCTAGAGTGAGCAGTTCTGTCTGGCCTAAAGTTTGTGCCTAAAGAGGAGAATGTGGCAGAGTGTGGGTGTAGAGAGAGGGGAGTGGGCTGTGTGGAAGGCCAGGCAGAGGCACCCTGACGTACCCGTGTTCACAGGAGCAGCTTCCCTCTCAGACTTGCCTCCTGGGGATAATCATCAGTGTGTCTGTCACCACCGAGGGCAGCACTGCCCTGGACCCGCCGCTTTGGCCAAAGCTGGGAATTCACACTTGGAAGTCTGAAGCACAGTGGGCTTGTCAGCTGTGTGCTTGGGCATGGAGATGGGGTGATTGACTCGTAATACACCTGAGCACAAACTGTGCAAAAGACCGCTGCCTTTCCCTTTTGGAAGCATTGCAAAAGTAATGTTGAGGCAACTCCACAGACCTTCATTATGTTCCAGTACTTGTGGAGAGAGAGGAAGGGTCTTCCATAAGGTTTGCAAGGTAATGGAGAATAAATTGCTTTACCCACACATGAATCCATGAGGCAGGAAAACAAATCACTCTTAATCATGGCCCTTGTCCCCCAGTTCCCTTCTCTGTAAGGAGATATCCTGTGAATTGCAGCCTGGTGCAGGCAGGTGCAGTTCCCACCCAAATTAATGGGCGTTGCTCCTGCGTCCCCACCATTAATGAGTTGGGTTCTCTAACTCTTAACAAACAATGCTCACATTATGAGCGAGAATGGGACGGTTTTTTATTGTTTATATTGTCTGTTCGATTCAGATTATTAATGATTTTTAATTGGGAGCCCTTCACAAAAGAGAGATTATCATCATGGACTGTCCAGCTTGAAATCTGCCTCAGTAAATGACCCTGAATAATTTAGTCAGTTGTGTCACCCAAATAGGGACTGATGGATTGATTGATATTTTTGTCATGGCCTGAAATATTTCAAAACCAGTTGCATTTAAGATAGTTTATACCAGAGAACCTTGGAGATAGTGAGAGCAGATACAGTGAAATGCAAGAGAAGAGTGCCTGCTTTAAAAGGACCTTCTCCACTCTAGGTTATCAAGAAACTGCATAGCCTCACTTCAAACAGCAAACATCACCTACTTGTCTTTACATTCCCCTCTTCTAATTGAATTTAGTGCACTGCAGTATTTCCTCCAGAAAGTATATTGTTTTTAAATTACCATTTCAGTGCTATTACTCAAGGCTCCTGCTTCTAATGCTTTCTGACAGTTATCAGCATAATGAACCATAATGAAATGATGAGCAATCTACAGTGGAAACTCAATGTGAATTCCACTAGAGCTGTGTGACCGTGTTGATAAAATTTGAATGCACATTAAAATAACACTGTCCTTATTTGTTTCCAAGGTCAAGGCTTTAAAAGAGGTCTGAAAGGTCTACACACTTCAATTTTGTAAATGTTGCAGTCTAATATACACCCTTAATGCAATCTTGTGTTACATTTAACATATCTCAGAGATATATATTTGACCTGCATTTTCAAAAAAGAGTGAATTTACCTACCTAATAACTGTGGCTGCAGATGAGTAATTACATAGGAGCTGATTATTTGAGAACATGTTTATAATGATTGCTTAGACTATAAACAATAGAAATAAACAAATGTGCTCTTTTTCCTTCAACTTAACTTGTTCCTTTCCTAAGTTTCCAGTTGGACATGGATTATCACTGTTGTGGCTGTTAGGAGAAAAGAAAGTAGGATACACCACACAGTTGTGCTGGCTACTGCATTGTAGGTGGCTTTGCACTGGCTTTGCCACACTTCCTTGCTTGTGCTGGCATTACTGCAGTCCTCTGCTGTTGGAGCCTCTTCTTTATAGTATGAAGTATATGCCAATAGAGCCTCTGATCTTCAGAATTTAAATTTATGACATAATAACTCTTCCACCTCTTTATATATATATATATAGGTCCATATCTTCAGTATATTATTTTGTTTTTAAAACATTCTGTGAGATTGTTCATGATGTAAATAGTACATCAGAATGCCTTTTAAGCTGTAGCACAGCAGCTGCAAGAGCAGAGGGAACAGTGGGTAGGCTGTAAGGAGAGAATGATTTTTCTTCTTCACGTAGGCTGGGAAAATAGACCATCCATCGCTGCATCGTTGCCAGACCGAGAGAAAGGGATTGTGAGTGATGGGAATCTCAAAGGAGAAAGCTGTCTCCCCTTGTGTGTAGTGATGGGCTGAAGGAATTGAATAAGAAGGGGAGTGGTTATGGCTTGAAGAGAAGAGACAGGAATAATTTGACAGTGTGTGTTTATAATCAGTAGACTTAAAATCATCACTCCTTTAAATAAAGCAACTGTTTATTAGCTGTCTTCTGATTTTCTGGCCAGAGCCTTAAATTAACAGAGACATTTACTCAATTAACTGGGGGCTTTGATTTGGTTAGTCAGGACCCAGTTCTGTAGAGTTGTTGAAGTAAATTAGAGGGCAAACAGAATAAGAAATTCAGCAGTCAGGCCAATTACAGAACAACTTATTTTTCTGGTTGGATTTCTTTCCTGTCAGACTGTCAGATAACTTTCTGGTTTCTGCGGTGGATTTTTTTTTTATCTCAGAAGAGTGAGTGAACACAGGTGGTATTGTCTGCAGCACAGTGCATTAGAGTAGATGTGATAATATGTCTTAGCATACGTGACAATATAAAATGTTCTTATATAGCAGCTCTTGGAGGAGAAGCCTGGAGCCCAGAGGAGTGGTACCTGCAAGCATCAGTTTTCCCACACCTCTGCCAGTGGTAACTGGACCTCTTTGCTTAACTTCTTTAGCCTCTTTAGGAGAGGAGCTATTAATTGGATTGTTCTCCCGGTGAAAGGAACAAAGCCTATTGTGAAGCTGGTAACCAGGGTACTTTTGGCAAGTAAGTAGGAAATTGTACATTCCAGTGAAATGGGCATTTTATCACTGGCACTGGTCCAGGATCCCTTGGCAGAACGCCCACTGAAGTCAAAAGAATCTTGCCCAAGTAAATAAATGAAGAATTGTTTACCAAATCATTTGCCTTATTATAACCCAGTTGTAAAGCTAACTATGCCCAGAGAGGAGAGGGGGTGGAAATGGAGCAGATGACTGGTATTTTAAGTGGCTGCTGCATCCTGCGGCCTGTTGGCTTTGGTCTCACCAGTTGTGAAGCACATAATCTGTAATGATAAATGGTCAGGAATAGCCAGGCAGACAAGAAGTGAGGCTTGTCCGAGCTGCCAGTGCTTGTGTAAATTATCCCACAACTGCTGAACGAAGCAATTAGTGGCAGCAGCACACACAACTGTCACGGCAAAGTGTGGGCTTTATTTGCAAGCTTAAACTTACACAGCCCAGGTATTTACTCTGCTTTATAACTTTGCTTTCAGCTGGTTAGAGATCAACAACAAAGGCATATCTGAAGGGCATCACAGCTCACATGCTGAAATATCATTGACAGCTCCACTGCTGTACAGGCTTAATGAAGCCTTATGAGATGGAAAGAGGAGGCCAGAGTGCTTCCTCTTGAACGCTGTGCCTGGCACCTCTTTGCCAGACATTTTAGTCGGTGAACTGAAGGAGTTTAAAGACACTGATTATTTAATAATTACTTTCTTTGCATCCTCTCTGAAAATAGTAAACTCGCTATTTCACGGTCGGCCCTGCCCCCAGGGAGATGATTCTAGGATTGTGATCAAGTTAAAAAGCACTGACGGGAGTTGTTAGAGGTCGTCCATACAGTGCCAGCTGAGAGAGCAGCAGTGTGACCCTGCGGGTGAGGCTGGCAGCACAGCCCACAGCCTTAGCCTAGCAGCCTAGCGCTGTCTCTGTGCCTGTGCCGGCCCCTTCAAAGGCACCTGATGTACTTCCATTGCCATTTCATTGCTCTCTGCAGATATGCTCCGAAGATCTTTGGAAGTGTTCACTGTATGGATCTTTTCTTCTGTACACCTCTTTATTTGGTCTCTTTATTCTCACTGTGTCACACACAAAAGCTGGCTCTCAGATCTTGTACAGCAGATGTGCTAAACTTTTCACTGCTTCTGATAGTGCATTTCTAGTCAGGTTTTCTTGCTGTTAGACAGTCGGATGCTTGCTCCCAGGTGCCTGCTGCTCCTTTAACTTATCAAAGACTTAGCTGCTCCTCTGTAGTGCAGCCAAGGCCAAGCTGCCGATTCAAAACAGGCCAGTTCATCCTCGGCTCCTTTTAAACGACCCTGAGTCATAGCAACCTTCCCTGTTGTACGAATCTTGTTTATTATGTAGCAAATTAGCTCAAGATTTCTGAATACCCCGAGCTCCCTTTGAAATCAGGGCAGATGAAGAGGGTCAGCGTCTCTGGAGCAGTCTCATAAAGAGGATCCTTTTGTCGGTCCTGGTCCAAAGCCCACTGCGGGCTGCTGGTCTGCCTGATTGACTTTGATGAGCAAACACCCATAGCTGGCACACAGCTGCATTTAACAGTATTTTTGTAGGACTTTCACGGTTTTAGCCGGAGTTAGAAAGCTTTGAACTGCAGCAGGTTATTGTATTATTTTTAATATGATATTTTAATATTTTCTGTTTGTTAAAATAATTTTGAATCCTTGTCAAGCTAAGGATTTGTCAATGCTTTTTCTGCCTCAAAGAAGAGGTGATATTTTCTTCAAGGAGAGTGCGGGAATGGTTAAGGAAGATTAAAGTCTTTTCTACATGCTTGAGGTTTTCTGATGTCTGTTGGGAATTGCCAATGAAGCTTCCTTCCGATTTCACACTGTCAGGCAAACGCAGGCTGAATGCAGTGCGACAACCCACTTGAAAATAATTATCCACTGCCCGGGCTGCAGAGACATCTGTTACCTGCTGGAGAGATGTGCTTTTACACACATGCCCACGCAGACGGAGTAAATTATTTTTTTAATCATTTTCTCCTTCCAGGGCTCAAAAATTTCATCCTGCTTGTTACTCAGTCTAATACATATCTTTTGAAAGCATCTTTCTTTTAAAGGAGGTACATTTTAAATGCACTGATCTAGTGACTGACAGGATGCTCCTAACAAAGGCTTGCCTTCTTGAGGGTATATATTTGAAATATGTCCATTAGCACTTCCATGGAGAGTGTGGGTTTCAGTTTGTGTTTTTAATAGATCTCCTCCCACAGCCAAATCTTTCAAGGTAATAAATCTTAACTATACCATTGGCTAGTAGTAAACAGATGTGGTTACAGTCCTAGTACTGATAATATCAGTTCAGTCCTTAATGGATAATGTTGCTGCCAGAATAATTCACTACCACTGTTGGTGGCTGAAGCCTAAGCTGGCATGAAAAAGGGAGCTCCTGAAGGAGCCTTATGCCAGGCTGTGACAGAAATGTGCAGACAGGCAGGCAGCTATTTGTGGCTAAGAGAGCTTTATTTTGCATGCCACCAGAGTGGATTTCTTGGAAGTGTTAAATTCACTTTAAAGGAATTAAGTGTCAGAACCCTATGCTGAAGTGCTTTTTGTGATGTTTTTGTTTTTCAACATAAGAAAACAATAAATAAAGGCTACTTATGTGCAAAAAAATTGTCCAAACCAAAGCCCACAACTTCATCTTCAGTCCTGTGGCCATGGGACCTCTGAGAAGAGGAAAAAGGAATTTCTTTACTTGCATTTTTACCTTCAGTGAACAAAAGTCATTTTACCAAGCTTTGGAGCTGCTAGTTGTCTAGAAGAGGGGGTTCTGGAATCCTGTCAACCTGGGGCAGCAGAGAACTAAGCTGCAAAGTCCTACTTATTTTTTGCCATTTTATGGGACAACGAGGTCACTCGGGAGCTGTTTTGCTGGGAATCATTTCTTACTCATCTCCGTTCTCTGTGCTTTAATCCACACCTCCTAACCATACACTGTTGCTGAACTAAATTAACTGGTTTAGTGAAGACAGTATTCTTTATGTCAAACAAGTCTGTCTGGTTTCCGTGTAGAAAACTGTAATTGAATTTACCACATACACCCACAGAGACTTTTAGAGAAACACCTTGCTGGGCAGATCAGTAATAAAAAAGGAAGATGTAAAACCAGGGATATTAAAACCTCTGTCATAAACATTTAAATACAGTTCCCCAGCGCAGTGCACTTACAAGTCTGCCTTCAAATCCCAGGGCTAGTTTTCAGGGATTTTTTTGGTTGTGTGGATCGGTCGGGTTTGCAGCTGGAGGGAGGAAGGGAGGACTAACTTGGTTGGAGTTTCCCTGCATGCCCAACCAACTGTGCCCACCTGCCTGTCTCCCTGGAGCCCTTCCAGCTTCAGGAGCCCAGCTACAGCATGTCCTCTGCTGTAGCTTTGTATGGGTTTGTGGTGTATGGCATTTGTCAGGAGAGACTCTCTCCTCCCCACTTGTGCCTTTGTGGTGGTGCTGTACTTGCAGTCCTGTCACGCCCTGGCTAGACCCCGTCCTTTGGGTCTGTGCTTTCCCTGTGGTGTGCATGAAGGGCTGGGCATGCTGATCCCTCAGGGCAGCAGGAATATTCACTCAGTTGCAGCTAATCCCCTTTGTGCTATCTTTCTTTGAAATCATTCCTTGCATTGGGGTAGACATTCTTTCTTCTTGGCAGAATGATTTTGCCAGATTCATGGGGCTGAACCTCCGACATTTGTGCTGCTGTCCTTTTGGGACAGGAAGAAGGAGCCTTAGGATAATGTTCTCAGCTAGATGGCATCCAAACAACAGTCAAACAACCTGTTGATGTTTGACTCAACTACCTCTGATACCCCTTAGTCTTTAGGGCAGCTGATTTAAACAGCAAATATTGTACTCCTTGCAAATACACAGTTTACTGAGGTGTCATTATGCCCACTGTTACTCTGCAGCCTGATTTGCTTCCCAGCTGTGTCCCCTTGCCATCTGCACCCCACAGGTGCCCCTTCAGTCCTGGAGAGCAAGGGCATCACTGGGTTTCACTGTGGAAGCTGTGTGTGAGTCACTGCAGTGCTTGGACCAGGCTTCATCCCTGGGATGCATCATTGAGGCTCCTTGAGTGTGTCCACAGAGAGCTGGCACACAGATAATGGAGCACACAGGGATCTCCTGTGGTCTGGAAGGGAGGAAGGAAGGAGACAGTCAGGTGTTGGTATGTGCCCTTGTCATGGTTTTCACCAGGTCCTTGTCAGTCGTACAGGCGTGTGTGGGAGGCTTCTGACTGGAGAGAGACTTGAGTGTAGGAAGGGAGGGAGAGAAATGTTGATGGATGAAAAGTTAAAATACTGCCTGAAGTTGTAGAAAGGAGTGCTAAAATACATCAGCCCTTTTAGTACTAGTGATTATGCTATTAACCCTTTAAAAGCTCTTGTTTCTCTGAATATTTGTTTGACATGGGGTACAACATTGTCCTTAGGACAGACAGATCTCTCTATCTGTGGGTGAAAGACAGATAGCTGTAATGGCTATTGCAGCAAGAGAAAGCCAAACAATCTGCATTGCCCAATACATTTAAGGAAATCTTATAGGAGGGTTGAGGAAGATAGCAAGATTAGCTTGATGAAGATTATTTGTTGCTAAACAGACTCTTCAGTGTTTCCCTCAGCCCCGACACACACAATGAACTGCACCACCCAGGGCCTTCTCTTTTGCTTCATGGTTCACTTGATTTTGATGAGTTTATTGTGAAGCAGGATTTATGGAGCCCCAGGAAGGAATAAAATTAAAAACTTCCGTTCCCTGTGTTCCCACAGGGGAGCCCCCCGTGTCCGTTCAGGGTGCTGGTTAAAGGGGATGGAAGGAGATCCAGCTTTCAAGCCTCATGATCAAACTGTGTCCCCTTTGCAGTCCCTGACAGGATAAGACAGAGTGGCCCTGTAGATCCATCCCTGAGATTCTGTTGTCCTGTGCAGGGAAAACAACAGCACCTGCCTTCCTAACATCACAAAATGAATTTTGAAATTAGTTGGTTTTCAGAATTAAAATGTTTAGATTTAAATTCAGTTTCCTGTAGGAACTGTCACATTTTTAAGCTGTTCTGGGCAGTGTGGCAGTATTAGCTCCGTGCTTCCAGAGTGCCAAATAGGCCGTGCAATAGCGTGCTTCCATTGGCAGGAGATTTATGAAAGGTGCGGTAGAGCATGGGACTTCTGACAAAATTACAGATGGTGCTGGTGATTCAGAGGCACAGGTCCCTGTCTCCTCTCTCATCTGCCCCATAGCTAGATTCTTCTGCCGGAGGAGACGGGGTTTGTGTGAGGGTGATGGTCTGGCTGTTCCTGTGGGATCCTGCTAGTTGGGCTCATCAGGAACTATCCTGGCCCTTGCAGCCTGCCACAGCCCGGAAAGGGTTTGTCTCATCTATCGGCTCTGTTGTCAGAAACAAAGTAAATCCTGATCACCACTGAAGGAGCAGATACCCCTCTGTTTCAACATCTGAAACCAGGCCCATCAATCTGAAGCTGTTCCCCACTCCCTGTGCCAACAGCTCCATTGATGACTGTGCTCAAGGAAGAAAAGAAATTGCTTTTCCCCTCACTGTAATGTCAGCCCACCATCTGGAGACTCCCCCGCATCTTCCTTTTCATGCTGGAGGTGGTGCACTCATCTCTGTGACCTGCAAGCATCTGCTTCCCTGGTTTTCCGCTTCGTCGCATCTCTGTTTAGACACTGCAGTGCCCTGTCCCACATACTAATTTCTGACTTTTTGCTTCTGAGGAGCTTGATTCATTCTGGCACATTTTCCCATGTGAAACTGGACCTAGAGCCTTGGAAAATAGCTTAATGGACATCAGACTGAGTTTAACCCCAAACTGGCTGCTGTATCTGAGCTAAGAGGCACATCTTTCAGACCACAGCTGTGGCAGTAGGAGCCCTCCTCCCATGGAGGTCTTTGCTTCAGGAATACCCCCCTGAAATGGGGATATTCTCGGCCCTGGCAGAGCTGGTGCTGCTTGGGGCAGGAGGTGTTTGCACTGGCACCACCTTACCTCAGCTGTCCTGGCTGTGCTCCGAGTCGATTCTCTCATGTGTGTGACTGCAGCGAGCAAATGCTCTGTTCAGAATGCCTTTTGCTTTTTCTCGCTATAATGCTCTTGATGTTTCCCACAGGAGCAGTTTCTGTTCAGGGCTTGCTGCTGCTGGGCCCTGACCAGTTTCTGGGAGAGCACCCAGCCTCAGCTCCCACTGGCTCTGGCTGCTCCTCTGGCCAGGGCAGACCTTCACTGCACAATGTGCACCTCGGCTTGCAGCCTGCTGAGGCTGCTGTTTTCCCCCAGAGGCTTTTGTTGGTTTTCCTGTTCCCTTGACAGTGTGGAGGGACAGGTGTTGTCACCTTGTGTGCCTGCCTGCCCTGAAGAGGTATGAGGCAGTTTGGGGAAGTCTGGGGTAGAGGGAGTTTGGTTCAGTTCCTTCTCAGCAGTTCCTGTGCTGCTGCTTGAGTTCATGATTTCAGGAGTGTCTTCCACCTCATTGCACTCCGAGTGTATTTTTGAGAAGCAGGCTCCTGTATTTGCAGGCTAAGCAGAGACCGCTTTCTCGTACCCAGGGGAGCTGGCAAAGCCAGCTTTTGGGGGAAGGAGAGCTGGTTATGGGACAGAGGCATTGGGCTGGGATGTGGGACAGTTTTGATCGCTGCCCAGATGTGCAAAGCATGTCTTGTGTGCCCTTGTCTCATCACATCTCTGTCTGCCTCCATTTCCATGTGATGAAAAGAGATTAAAAGCAGTTTCTTTCCTTTTTCTTTCTCGTCAAGGTTTTGGATCAGGAAATATCTCTCACTGTGTTCAGTAACTGATCTTTGAGTAAAAGGTTTTGTCCTTTGGAGACCTAAATGCTGCCAGTTAATAAATAAAAGCCATGAATGGCAGCCTGGTGGTGCAGCAGGCAGGAGGGCTCCCTGGCTCAGGGGTTGGACTCAGCTCTCTCTTCTTGCAGTAATTCTACCTGTCAACCCCGATTAACTCACAGAGTGTTTCAAAGGTTTGGCAAGAAGGGAGGATTTCCCTCCTTTCAAAATTAATATATAATTTTGTATTTCTGAAGTGATCACAGACAAACAATCCTTGCTTAGCTACTGCTACAACAGAGACCTTTCATTTAGGTAGTGAAGACCCATTTGACCTCTATGTCTTTTAGGACTCTTTTCTTAACCTACCAGCCTCTCCCAAAATAAAAGTATCAACTGTATTGAGCCCTCAAATTGTCCTATGCAGTGTGCTCAGTTGTCAGGCTTCCTTTGACATGAACCTGATGAATTGAGGAGAGAGCCACAATTAATCTTCCCCATAGGTTAACTTCTTTGATGTTAGACTTTATGAGTCACTTTGTAATTTCAGTAGAATTTCACATTTTCAGTGTATTTGGTTCCTGTCTTACCATGACTGTTTCTGTACCTTTGGCATATGAGAAGTTATAATGTACTTATTTATACACTTAATGAAACTACTGGTGCTGGCTGATTCTTTTTTGCCAGTTTCATAGTTCCATAACATTTGACAAATATGCTAGAACTTTCTCCTTCCTTTCCTTTTCTGCCAGGAGATCTGATTAAACTTCTTTGGAATTGCAGCCATCAAATATATTTTGATAAAATCTAGAAAGCTTTCATGAGCTTTCTCGTGTCTTGAGTTTGTGACTTTCTACAAAATTATTTCCAGTATTTTTCTGCTAATAATATTTGTATGTAAAGCTCTGACTATCAGTAGTTACTAAGCACATTTTGCAAGCTTCATTCTCACTCTGGTTCAGTTCTGTTTGATGCAGAGCTTACCTGCAGCCCTGTCCCAAAGCACTGTGTGTGTAGTCAGAGTACCTGTGTGCTCTGCCCCAGGGCAGGCTGCCTTGTGTTGGTCAGGGAAGCTTTTTGGGATGGCTAAAATACCCACATCTTTCTTGGGTTCGCTCTGAATCATCCTTCTTAAATTTAAGGGTACAAGAAGTCTGTCTCAACTGTATTGAAATGAGATTAGGAGTCGCAGGATTAGTTCTTGTGCATTTTCAATTTGCCTGTGGGTTTGGGGCCTGTGGGGACTGGAGCACACAAACAGGATTTGTGCCTGTGCCTTGGTCGGCACGAGGCAGGGCGGTGCTGGGGGCAGCTTGTCCGCTCAGGCAGGGCCAAGCCTGGCACCTCTGCAGAGGGGCTGCAGCTGCAGGAGAGGGGCTGCTGCCTCTGGGCTCTGCCCTCCCCTGCCCAGGGAGGTCCTGCCCAGCCTGCCTTTGGCTCTGTGCCGTAATCATCCCATAGTTCCTGTGCTGGAACCAGCTGGGAGCTCTCTGGCAGCGTGTTTATGAGTCTTGAAGTCTCCTGTCCCTGTGGTGGAAAAAGTGACTTTGTGTCTCAGATCCAGCCTTATTGCCAATCTTTCCATCTGGGCTCTTGTTTCTGACCAGGTTTCTTTTATCAGCTCTTCCTTCAGGTGCTCGCCATATTCTCCTCTCCAATTCTTTCACTTTCCCCAGCAATCCCCTGCTGTAAACCTTATTGCTCATCCTTCAAAGCCTTAGTTCTGTGTCTGGCTTGCTACTCAGATCTTCATCCTGCATCTTGAGCTGTCATGTTCAGGTCCCTGCTTGATGGGCTTCAGTGTTCACTGAATGTGATTTGACATCAACTTGTCTGGAAAATATTGCACTTATATTTTTCAGAAAAAGATACCAGGAGATATTTCTATAATAATTTCAATGGGAGTCTGCCTGTAGGTAATGGGGGACCTTGAAAATCTCAAGTGAAGCAGGAGTTTGTTCATTTGATGCTTTGCTCAGGAGATCATGGAAAAAATTAATGTAGAATATGTAAATTTAACATTTTTCATAACAAGTATAGTTAGTGAAAGGCAAAAAGTCCCACTCCTGTTTAATTGCAATACTGAGCTTTCAGGCTCATTTAGAGCTGGAATATACTGTTAGTTCATCAGATGAAGAGATCAGAGTTTGACTTATCAGTTAATTTTTCTGCCTTCATTAAGAACAGAGAGAAGTAAAATTCTGTTTGGTCTCTGCTGTCCTTGACTTAAACGGGAGTTGCACAGGGTCTGGGACTCTTGATTCTGATGTTACTGTGTAAGTCGGGGATTTTTTGTTTATGGTTTTTTAACTAAGAACACATGTACTTTGTCTTTTTAGGCCCTCCATCTGCTCCCCAGAACCTGATTTCCAACGTGAATGAGACCTCGGTGAACTTGGAGTGGAGCCCCCCCCAGAACAAAGGTGGCCGGGAGGACATCTCCTACAACGTGGTGTGCAAGAGGTGCGGGGCCGGCGAGCTCAACCGCTGCCGCTCCTGTGGCAGTGGGGTGCACTTCAGCCCCCAGCAGAACGGCCTGAAAGCCACCAAGGTCTCCATCACTGACCTCCTGGCACACACCAACTACACCTTTGAAGTCTGGGCAGTGAATGGGGTGTCCAAACAAAACCCCAGCCAGGACCAGGCAGTGTCAGTCACTGTGACAACTAACCAAGCAGGTAGGAACATGAACAGCAATTCCCTTCCCCTCTCTGCTGCCTGTTCTTTAGGAAAGACACGATTTCCATTACATTTAGCATTAGCAAATGAATGTGAGGAGCCCTGTGTAACTGGGTCAAACCCATATTTTCTGGTGATTTCTGTGGCTAGTTTAAAGGCTTCAGGGGCAGGGTGAGAGGAGGAGGGTTTTGGTGCTGTGTCTGGGAGCAGCAGGCTGTGCTGCAGCACGCGGGCAGGACGCTGGGAGGCATTCTGCAGAAGCACAACAGCCCGGCTGCCCTGTCCCCTCCCTGGCCCACCAGCAGCTCTGCCCTTTGCAGGGGACACTCTGCACAGGGACACCAGGATGTCCTTGGTGTCTGCAGAGGGCACAATACGTGCTTGGGGAGCAGAGGGTTGTGCTCCTGCCCCCCTTGAAAAAGGCTGTGTAGGATTCAATGAGTGGAGTGAGTGGGCGCCTGCTCGCCTGCCTGCTCGCTCTCCTCTCCTGGAAAGTCAGTTAGATTCTGTCCCCTTGCTAAATAAATACCTCCTTAACCTGCTGCTGACAGTGTTTCAATCGATCAGAGCTGGCATTGCTGTAGAAATCCTAGATGAGCTTTCATTTTCTTGCTGACTGATTTTTGCGTTTCATTCATCTGGGAGAGTGAAATACTATTTCTGTGTATACAAGGTTATTTCAGATATCCTGGGCAGCTCTGCTTTTTTGGTACCCCATGCTTGACCTAGTAAGGGCAAAGGCTGCTGCAGCAGATTGCCATTTTGTTTTGATGCTAATTCGTTTGATCTTTTTCTTTAATTACATGAAAACATTTTTTAGTTTGCAACCAGCTAGGGTTTAATGCACAGGGTTTCAGTTGAATTTTTAATTTAATGCACAGAGTTATATACATTTGAATATGACACTCTTCTAAATGCAAATTAGATATCCGGACTGTCAGACTGGCTACAAGACCGTCAAACCTGTTATCTGATGGCTCAGAGTGCTGATTGCCTTCAGGTCCCACAGATGTTGCAGGCATTCAGCACCTCGGAGCGTAGCTTACAGGCTATCATTTATCACCAGGATTACGGTGTATGAGACAATATTAATATTGCATATTTTGAGAGTACCAGACCATATAAATAGTTTGAAATCTGTTTCCTAGTAGTTGTGTGTGAAAAATAGGTAGGCATAGTCTAAATGTGCAAATTTTAGCAGTAGTCCAGGACATGTCAGTATTACCAGTGAGAGATACATTTGATTTTGCAGTGACAGTTACAAGCAAAATTGTCAAGTCCACGCTGAAGCGCCTTTGAAAATCTGGTCCAGTGTTTTTTTGTTCTTCATATACAGTTGCCAGCATCCCTTTTAAATTATGATTCAAAAATTCAAACTACCACTTTGCCTAGTGAAAGGAAGACTAATAGAGAGCAGGGGCTATTAGGGAGTCTTGGGAGAAACCCGTGAGAGAGTGCTGTCATACGCTATATGAAAAGAGAAGGTTGAGAACAGCAGCAGGGACAGTGTTTTTGTGCTGTGAATGCCTAGCAAAGAGAGTATTTCTGACTGATTTTGGCATGTGTAAGGATTAGTGGATGCATATATGCATGAATAAGTGAGCAGGATCCATCTACCGTGTGAAAATTCTACCATCTTATGCTTTTATATGCAAACCAAAATCTGATTGAATATGCTAATAAGAATTGATTTTGTTTATTATCCATGAGTAGTGTTCTTCCCATCAGGAAATTTGTATTTTTGCCAACATTTCCAATTTTGAAACATGCCCAGTTTATCAAATGCGTCAGAGGGACAGAGAAATTATACTGGTATAAATGAAAATTAACTCCAAGGTACGGTGTTCTCCCGTTCTTCATACAGCTTTGTGGTTTCTGCTGCACAGAAGATCTAAATAGAAATGTGTGGCCTAAACCTACAGATCCCAGCTGAGATAAATAGCCTTACATATGCAAATAATCCCATTGATTTTTGTGAAACTGCTTTCTTGAGTAAAGGTCTGTAAAGTTAGACCCTTGGGTTTTACAAGTACTGATCTGTTTAATCATTGTAAATGTGTGTCTAGGGTGCATTAAAATCCTTGTGCCACTAATTTTCTTTCACTATATTTCATTATAAAGAAATCGTGTCATGATGGAGCACTGCCACAGGCTTGGTTTTGATCTTGCACCTTTCTTACACTAATGTAAAGCTGCTTTGGTTTCTTTAAGGCAATTCTAAATTCAGATTAGAGATTCAAGCTCCTCCCTTAATAGCACTTCTTCCCTGTTTTACTAGTAAAAATGAAACCACCAACACTGAAAATGTGTAAATTACTTTACTGGTTTTGCTCTCTATGCTTGTGCTTCCCAACACTTGATAGGAAAAAAAATGTTGTCAATATGGGGAGGTTTTTTTAGATCTTTACATATGAGCAGTGCTTTTGGATTGTATTCTGGAGAATCTGCTAGAACTGTTTGCAGGAGGTGCCTCTCTGAGTTAAATTCAGTAGAAATGATAAGTATGCAAGAGACCAGGGAATTTTTCCTCTTAACAACTTGACCTTCCAAATATGCAACAATATAATCTGAACATGAAGAAATTTTTGAAGCAGTTTTTGATGCGAGAATCAGCAATCTGGGTGTCTGTGTGTTTGCTTGCCTTGGTGCCAGCCCCTGTGGAAGGTGTGCATTTGGAGAGAGGCAGAAAGCAAAGAGAAATCACTGCTGGTATATTCAGCACAAAACTGATGGAATGCATTGCAGTGACATAAAAGGTGCATTTGAAAGGCACAGGTGGGTTTTTGTTTGCTTTTGTCATTTTACTACTGGAGGTAATGAAACGAGGCAGTTTACTTTCCACTCATTGTGTAGAAACTCTTCTCAGTTTCCAATACTGTAGAAAAGTGTTTAAATGAAAATAAGATTTGCTATTCAAAGTAGGATCAAAAATCATGTGAAAAAGTATTTTTTCTGCTTTGGAAAAGGTCTTGGTTTTTATAGCTTTTTTTTTTTTAAAAAAAAAAGCTGAATTTCAGGCTTTGAAGCAAGTAAAAATTTCCATCTCCTACTGAAATACTTCAGTGTTGTGACATTTTAAGAATTTTGAATTGTGAATTCAGCTCACTATTCTGTGTGTTTGGTATAACAATTTTTTATTTTTTTGAGATGGGACCCATTACTCTTTTACCGTATGAGATTAAAAAGAAAGAAAAAGGCGAGGATTTTTATCCTGAGCTGCTGAAACTTGGAGCCAGTGTTCTTAGCACAATGAGTACTCTAAGTGCTGATACTGGGGGTCTCCACCAGCAGTGGTGGCTTTTTGGCTTTCAGTTTTCAATGACATGAAATCAGCACTTTGTACATCTTTACAAAGTTGTGAAATGACTTGTGGAAGAGATGCAGACCAGCAATTCTCATGTGATGCTGGTAGGAGAAGCTAATTTCAATGAGGAGCTCTTATCAGGCTGTTGACTGAGTAGCTCAGAAATCTCCGGGCTTGTTGGTTGGTTTTTCTTTCTGCTAAGGATAAGGCTGTGAAGCTGTTCAAAATTAAAAGTAAAGCTCTTAATAAAGAGATCTTGTTCACAGCATGCAGGAAGCTGGTGTGGGGTTTTTTTTTTCAGAGGTGCCGAACAGTTTATATTTTTGTTAAGGATTAAACAGCTGTGCTGTTTGGGTCTCCAGCCTGAGAGGCAAGTTCCCTGCACAGTCCCTCTGTGTGGCAGTGCTGCAGGGACAAGTTTTTTACTAAAATCATTTGTAAGGCAGGGGAGCGATGTGGGGAGCCAAGCCTACATGAGCTTAAATGAGGTTTAAAATCCAAACTTATTACCCTGCTTGCTTGGCTCCCTTTGATTTGTTTGCATTTTCTGTGGGGTGGGTCGCTCCTTTGCTTGTTGGAGTTGAAGCTGTTGATGCTTCTGAATAAACAGACTGCCTGGTGATTTGTTACCTTGTTAGGTTACCTGGGGCTCCGTATTTCCCTAAGTGGACAGGCAGAGCTAGATGGATGCAGGATATGCCAATTAGGATAAAAATACAGCATAAATAAATAAATTTACTTTTCCTCCCATTGCACCAGACTGGATGTTTTCAAGCTGCCTGTGCTCAGCATCAAGAAATGATCTTTCTTGAGAGTGTCTTGGGCTCTCTGTCCCAGTTATTCCTCCTCCTGCTGTCACTCTTCTGCCCAGCCCCTTTGTCTGTGCAATGCCCCACTCCTGGCTGTGTGTTTACCTGTCTCAGAGCTGTCTTATCTCTGGGCAGAGCGGGGTGGCTGCAGTCCTTCCCCCTGTTCTGCGTGCTGCCCCGTCCCTCAGTGTCACTCAGAGCCCTGCAGTATCCATTTCCAGGCAGGAACTAAAATGGGTCACGGTGCCACCACGGTTTGAGCGCCGCCGAGAAGATCCATGTGAACTGAGTGTTCTTCTAGGACAGGCTGCAGTTGTAATGAACCCAAAATACTGACTTCCAGTGCAGGGAAGGGACATGTCAGCTGTTACTCAGTTTTATTTAGCCTTTAGGTTTGTTTGTTGCTTATGTTCTTAATTCCTTTACTTAAAGGAGAAATACCCACACCTGAAAGTTCCCAATCCTTTGCGGGGTGATGGTGTTTTAAGTCAGAATTGGCAGGGGTAGGGGGGAAAGAAGTGGGAGTTATGACTCACAAATTCCTCTGGACTTTTTGGTAGGGGAATATATATTTCCATTTTGCATTTCAGTGGGTCTTCTTTGAAAGCCCACATTTCCTTTCAAATGCTGATTAGCATTCCTCACGTGTTGTACAGAACAGCACAGAAAATGCATATAAGGTCTTACATTATGCCAGTGTGGTTTAGCCTGTGCTGAGCTACATTTGCAGTCAGTAAAAATTCATGGACATACATTGCCCTTGGTCAGTGTGCACTCCTCATGTCAAAAAAATAATAGTTGCTCAGGCAGATCAAAAGCAATGCATGCCAAGGCCAGGAAAGCTGAGGATTTTAGTATTTTCTTTTTAATGTACTATTTTCCTGGGTATTTATAACTTACCTATAAAGAATTGCTCTGTAGTGAAACATCAAAAGACAGTGTTGAGTAGATTTCAGTCACAGAGCTTTCTTTAGGTGACTGCATGAACACCCTTAAACTACTAGTGGAAAATAACAGTTGCTCTGAAGGTTGATCAATCCATGAGATTCTCTGAGCTCCCTCATGGTCTTTGAGTATAGTCCTGGATTCAGTATAAGGAATAGTAAATCATTTCTGTTTGCTGAGAGTGAGCATAATGTTTTTTGATTTTGTGTGTGGTAATATTTATGTGCATATTAAGAATCTTATCGATACGGAGGTGCTGAAAGAAGTTAATTTAGATTTTAAAAATAGTTAAGGTCTGTAGTCATTCAGACAGCTAGTTTTATGCCCAGCTCTTGCAAAAAAACATTCCTTTTTTAAAATTCAGTCCTGGTGAAGAGCTGTTTATTGTTGTGTTGAAACATAATTTTTGAAGGGCTATATAACCCCAAGGAAGACTTCATCTCCAAATAGCTGGGGAAGGAGCTCTGTGAATGTGAAGACAGAATTCATCATGCACTTGTGTCACAGTTTCACAGACCCTATGAAATAGTGTAAGCTGGCAAAATAAGTCACTTTCTGTTCTGGCATCCCCTTCCCTAGTGCCTGGTGAGGCTGTTGGGAGACTTGTGCAGGTCAGCTTCCCTTCCAGGGCTGCTGGGCTCTCCTGCCCCGCTCCTGCCCGGCTCCCGTGGCTGGTGTGGGGATGGGGCTGTGCTGCTGGGCTTCAGGGCTTTGTGCAGGGGGGGATTAAGGTGCTGGGCCAGGCTGTTCCTCAGGAGTGTTTGGACCCTTTGGAGAGTGTTGAGGTGACATCAGGCTGGGTGGCCCAGCCTGGGAGAGGTGAGTGAGTTCGTGCCTCTGCCCAAGCAGGGGAGCGGGAGGCACTCCGGATGCTGGGCACAGCTGGCCTGGCTGTAGCCTTCACAGGCATCCAAGAGTCAATTTAGTTCTTATTTTTACTCTAAGTGCTTGCTACCAGCACAGTCCCACCCTTTCCAGTTACTTGTTCCCCGAAGCCAAAGGATACAAATAGTCTGTTCCAGTAGTCCTTTTTCAGGCACACGAACCCGTGAGGAAACTCATGCATGTAGCTGGGTGTGTATAAACAGTCACAGCACCCTGGCCACCCAGTTCCCCACAAGCCTGATTTAAAATGTTCTCTTGGCAAACATCTGGGTGCATGCCAGCTGTCCAGAGCATGGGAAGTGTGTGTGGTACTACTGGCTGCTGCATTCTTTTTTCTCTAAAATGCCAGGGTAATGGGAAGGGGAGTTGCAAAGGGGTCTTCTTACTTTGCTTTAAGGTGTTTGTATTAAAGATGATGGATCAGCAGTCTCCTTATTCCCCAAATGGAGCTGTGTCAAGCCTGAATTCCTAGGAAAGAAAATCAAAACTAGTAAGCAAGGACTTGGAAAAGGGGTGATCCATGAACGTGACTCTCTGAGTGATTTGTTACAGGATCTTGCAGAATTGCAGGCTAGTTATATGCAACTTTCTCATTTTGAATATAAATTGGTGAGGTTTCTAAGGCTTCACGTTTTTCTGCTGGACATGAGCAGTGATCCCCCCTGCACACACTTTTTCAAGCAGGAGGGTTGGGACCAGCTGTCAGCTGTTGCAGGGTTTCACCTGCCCTGATGGGTGCCAGGCTGTGCAGGACAGCCACCTGCCTTTTCTTCCTCTGCTTTGGTTTTCCAAGGGACTTATGTTTTGGCTTTTGGTAGCTGAAGACTTACATTGAAAGGAGTTACTGCGAAGGCTTCCGAAGCAAACCAAATGATGTATTTTGGGAAACCACAGATCTTTCAAATATTAATGCAGTGGGAGATGCAGAAAGAAAAGTGATCCTAGCACTAGAAATTTGGGAATTGCATGGAAGTGAATGGTGGGGAATACTTTTGAATGGGCAAATTTCAGCATTGAGCATGAGATTTCTCAGAGACTTGAAGAGGTCATGTGTTGACCGCCTCAGGTTTCTTCTGCTGCACGTTTAATTACGTGTGTAAGTTTAAGTGTCTGAGTAAGGAGCTTCTCCAAGCTGGCAGATGCAAGTGGGAGTTTCTTCTTAGCAGCTCTGTGTTCTTGCAGAGACTTTAACTGATGGTCTGTAATAAATGTGTAGGTATAGGCATACGTGCTCCCGTCTTAAAAACAAAACTGGGAAAACTATTGTTGAGAAGGATTAAATTATTATTATTTTAAGGTAACTGCAGCATTCCACAAAGAAATAATAATTAAAATAACAACTGCCTGCTTTCTGGCAAAGCTGTCTGCACCACCCATTTCCATGAATTTGTATTCAAGGTGGGGGATACAAGTCTTGGTCGGAAGGAAAAAAAAAAGTGCTTTCTAAAGATCCTTAGTAAATAACCAGCTTCAGGGTTCAGCGAACAGCTTAGACAAGCTGCATGTCAGATAGAGCCAAGATGTAATTGCAGCATTTAAATAAAAGTTTGGTCACATTTTTTAAAAGATCTTGTGGTTTGCTGTGGAAAATGGAGGTTAGTTACACATCCTTCTAGGGAAAAAAATGCTTAATTTCAGCATTGGAGAGTGTTGATCGTATTTGAGTCATATAAGCTTATTTCAAGGAGGCATAAAATTCTGGTCTCAGTGCTTCTGGTACAGATGAATAGTTACCAAACGGACAGAGATGGAGATGCAGTCCTGCAGCTTTTATTTGCTCTGGACTATTTAACTGTGTGCTCACTTTCCCTGGCAGCACACTGACATTTCCCATTCAGGGAGCTTGATGATCGATCGGTGTCAGCACTTCCCTTAAACAACTGGCACAGAAGTATTTTCCTGTGGAAGGAGAATTTGCCCAAGAATATTTGTGGCTACTAGATGTTAAGATGGGCTTCTAAATTCTCTAGCTGTTTTTGCAGATGACTAAATTAATTGGAAAGCAGGCAGAGAGACAGCAGAGTCCAGTCGCTAGTTCAGCAACAATAAAAGGCTTCAGAGAACTTTATCAAAGCTTCCATTAACCCCCCGCTGATGTTCTCAAACAGGATTTTTTTGAGAGAGTAGAAACACAAAAGCTAGGCTGCAGAGCTACCCCTGTGTGTCCATTCACAGTTTTTAAATCCACACAGTTACTAATTAAAATGCCATGCAGAGTAGCACAAATAAACATTGCTAGTCCCTGAAGCCCAAAAGTTTCTGCATTGGCTCATAGTTTGGAGGTCAGGATGCTGAACTGACCCCAAAGGGTGGGTAATGCAGCCCACTCTGCTTCAGATATTCTGTCCTTGCAAAATGTGTGTCAAGTCCATCCATATTCATGAAATCCCACTCCCAGAATGCCATCCCAAGGCAGCCCGTTATATTTTATTTATATGTTGCATAGCATTGCTTTAAACCGTGAGGGCTAAATAGAGCTGTGGCATGCCTGCTGGCTCCCTATAATCATGTTTGCCAGATTCTGGTGGACATCAAAATGCTGTGCACACGAGTGAATAGTGCTTCTTTCATTGAGAAATGTCACTTCAGATTTAGCCCCACGTGTGAACTGGTGTGCAGGGAGTGCTTTATTATCGTGGCAGGGCTCCAGTGGGCTTCCCCTCCCAAACAAAGTGGGCAAATGCACAGCCTCTCTCTGCATCCACTTGAAGGATTTCATGGCGTCTCCTTAGATTAAGGTAATCTGCCTTCATTACTAAATTCAAGAACCAGAGCCCCAGAACTTTGAGCACTCTCTGAGAATGGATTCAGGGTCTCTAAAAGTTGTGGTTTGGAAACTGGTGGTAACAAAAGTTGGCCACGGTTTTGTATTTATTTTTTTAAATGCAGCCAAGAGAGATGTAGGAAGCTCAAGCGTTTGTATTTTTTTTCCTCTAGTCATTTGTATTTCAAACCATCCCTTATGGAAAAGTCCTACTGTTAATTTAAAAGGAAATGATAGCTTTTGTCTCAGCCTTCTGAACTGTTCCTGCAGAGTTTATTAGGACTTTTATCCCTGCTATCGAATTCTATCACCTAGTCTTAAAAAGACGATTGACTGATTCTGATTTTTGTATTAAATTCTTCTACTGCTCCATAAAATATCTTCAGTTTTGTCTGTATTAAAATCCATTTAAAGTATCCATGGATTATTACAGGCAGAAAAACCCTTAAACTGTAATGTGCTTTGGATATAAATGTCTTTCAGTTTCACAGATTACCGAAGGCTAAAAGGGAAGCACTGAAATTTTTAATTAGCTTTTTATTATTTTTCGTTTTCTATGTTGCCGTTAAGTGGTCCTATCAAGAGATAATAGAACAAGACAGCTTTGACTAAGCAAAATAGGAAGGCATAGTGGGCTGGAAGAGGTGTCTCGTGTATGAATTGAGTTTTGTGTGCTGTCCCATTTATTTTAGCAAACAAATCAAGGCATGATCTGGAGACAACCCGCTACAAGAGCTCCCTGGGAAGATTGTGCTTGTCTCGGTAACAGACTGCGTTCTTTAAATCTGTCCTCTGAATCAGCCCCAATTTATCTTTTGAGCATAAAAGAGAATGCAGATGGAGTAGCCGCAGCCTCCCTTATAGTTTATCAGGATATTGTGCACGCACATAAACAAGGCAGAAAGTGACTGGAATATGTAAGTGGCTGAGTGTTAAATCCCATGTTTTTCAAGCTCCCTGGGCGCTCAGGGATGGGGCAGCCAAGGGGAGTCCTGGAGGAGCTGCAGGGATTTGTGGGCTCTCCGTGGTGCCTCAGACCCATTGGTGCCTTTGCAAGAGCCACTTGCTTTCACTGCTGCCTGTGCTGAAGGTTAAAGCTGCAATTGTGGAAGGACAGGGAAAAACCGATGTGAAAAGGGTGGATTGGGCTCAAAGGGAGACTGCTCAGCACTGCCTGCACAAGTGGCATTTTGCTTTAACCAGAGAATATTTTCATTTGTATTTGTTACACTGGCAAGCTGCAGGTTAGAAGGGCTCTGTAGCACAGGGCTTCCCTAGCTTATTTTCAGTCTGAGTGATCCTTAAATGGAAAGTACCAGCTTCACCCGGATTAAATGAGAAGATGATAAAATTTTTAGACCTTCATGACAAAAATGAACTAAAACTGTAAGAGTGAATCTTAGGGGGATGAGAGACATAACATTGGAAAATGCTTTGTGTGCTGTTGCACAAAGAAATGATTTTTGAATTGCGGGTTTTGAAGGAAGATTGTTTTAACTTTCAGTCTGTATCCTGTGCAGGTCTCAGTTCCACCCGTCAGTACCCTTAGGAGCCCTGGCCTCAGTGGGGAGGAAAGGGGGGGTGCCAGAGAAATCATCTCAGGAGCTGGAATGGGCTCCTCTCAGTATCATCCTTTCTGCTGGAATATGGGACTGGAAACGAAGGTCCAAACTCAGCATACAGACCAGTCTGTGTGACTGCTGAATGAATTCAGGATTATTGTTTCCTTGGGCTTTTATTTGCCTAGACTGCAGCTCAGTACTCCTCCAGGATGTAAATCTGGTTGGTCTTTGTACAGCTTAAAATCCTCGTAACTTCACGAGGGGTTTTCTGTTTTTAATTTTTATTTACTTGGTTTATTTATTTTTAGGATTGAAATTTTTCAGACTTTGTAATGGCACTTGCATTGCACAGGAAACCAATTATTCTTTGGAGTGTTTTACACTGAGGCAGTCACCTTTAATATTTAATTGCTGATTCCACTTGGGGTTTTTCCAACTGACACAATTTTAAAACGAATAATGCACTGGTTTTCAGTATCCAGCATAAAACCAAAATAATGAAACCCCTTTATAAGTTTAATTATGTGCCACCTATGATGTAATTGACTATTGACATCATGAAGTAAGTTTTTAATTTTAAGGTTTATGTGTTTCAGGAAGCGTAGGACTCTTCCCCAGTTTGTACCTCATCACTTTTTTTTTTTTTTTAATGAATGGCAAACATAGGTAATTTTGCTTTTTGCAGCAACACTGTGTGCAGAGTTTTTTCTCTCTCATCGGGTCTATTAATGATTTTTAATTTCCTGAACAAACCTGCCCGTTGTGGGTGAAGGAAAGGGGGTTTAATTCAGTTCCAGTGAAAGGACCTGGTGGGAGAGCTCCAAGTGTGAGTTAAATGTGCTGCAGTCTGATCCTCTGCGGTACTTTCCAAAAGCACAGTGTCTTTTTCTCCTGGAGAAGAGGAACTTTGGTGGGGAGTATGGCAGTGTCTTGCAGCATCCTGGAAGAATGAGGATCTCCAAGTGCTGTCAGACCAGTGTCCTTCACAAAGTGCTACTAACATGAGCCCAGAAAACCCAAACCTTGATTCAATCTCAAGTGTTCTCAACAGCAGAGAGATCACATCACGTGAAATCCATCTAACCTTTGTACAGAAGGTACTTCACCACAGTTCCCACTGAACGTTCTCAGTATCAGCTGTAATTAAAATCTATAGCTCGTTCAGCTGAAATGTAAATATGTAAATGCAAACTTTCTGCACCAGCTTCTTCTGTGTGATGGAGCTGAAACTAAATATGGCTGAAGTTCCTCAACTTCGGTGACTTTTTGAAACAATTTATGCTCTCAAGTGTTAAGATGGGAATTGTGATTTTTATTGTTGAGCGAGTCCTGGGTTTGTATTCTGTTGGGGGTGCAGGCTCAGGAGAAAATGGCTGAGACGCAGCCTGCAGTTGCTGTTGGAGCTGTGGATCACAGTGGAAGTAAAATGTTTATCATTTTATTACTTTTTCTTCCCCCAAGAATCTTGCCATTTCTGACTTTAGATGATTGATCTGAGAAACCCAAATGGCAAAGTCTAAGTCTCTGTTATTACTGAAGCACTTCAGAAGCCAGGATGAGGCAATGTGGCCAAATCTATTTATTAAAATAGCAAATGATGCTTTAGCAAAATGAGTCATGCCATTTATTTATTTATTTTATTTAGAAGATACTTCACTATTTCCAAGGCATCTAAGTAGCAAATAGGGCAGAGGCTTCTGTTTGTCTGGATTTCAAAAAGGCTTTTAAGTAGCACTTTTTACAAAATCTAATATTCTTAATGCTGAAAGTAAGTGACAAAGGATGTTATTTAGCACATATATATACGTCATCTAGACATCCATGTTTCAAGTAAATAAAAAGTAACTGTGTGAGAACCAAGGAGAACAGCATTAGGAGATGTGTTGCCTTGAGTGCCAAATCACACATTTTTCCCACACTGGGTTAAGCTTTATGCCCTGTTGGGGTAACCACATGCTCAGGTCACTTGGTGGTAAGAAAGGACCAGGGAGCAGAAATGAGGCTTTCTGTTGATCGATACAGACATAGGGCATCAGGTGAGAGCTGTCCTGTGCCCTGTGAGACAAATGGTTGCCCTGTTACAACAGCAGGGTCAATTTTTTTATGTTGTTTTATGGATTATTGAAGCACTGTTTTAAGAGGTTTGAAAGCTGCACACAAGTGGTTTGCAGGGCACACATACAGCAAGTTATTTCATTGGTTCTGTACAAT
The DNA here is from genome assembly GCA_013399225.1 of Rhipidura dahli. Lineage (NCBI taxonomy): Eukaryota > Metazoa > Chordata > Aves > Passeriformes > Rhipiduridae > Rhipidura > Rhipidura dahli. The sequence continues at coordinate 237,842 of VXAC01002149.1, forward strand.
TTAAGAACAGCTCTTCCCCTCTTGTGTCTTGACTGATGACGTGTGCAAACAAGTCTTGGCTGCTCTGGCTGTGGGCAGGAGGATGTCAAAATGAAGAAGGACTAGCTGGATGGGGTTGGGTTCTCATATGAGGGCAGCTGGTATTTCTTTAAGGGTAGCTTTGATTTCCTGGTGGAAGGGGCTGGGGGGGGGAGTGGAGTTCATTTAGAAAAGGCAGCTCAGCAGATCCTCCTGTGCAGCAGTGCACAAGTGAAGGACAGGCTGTTTCTGGGGAGGAATTATCTCTGGTGGCTACTTCTGGTTTCCTGGGAGGAACAGCAGAGTGTGTGGGTGAGGCAGGGTATCCCTGATGGGATGATGCTAAGTGGGGCATTTTTCTTCAGACTGCTTATTTTGAACTGTTGGGGAATGCTCCATTTCCAACATTATTATCTGCTTTAATAACTAGGGGTTATGGTCTCTAATTCCTCCTTCCAGCTCCCCCAGAGCCACTGTCCTCAGAGGTGCTGTACATTGTGGCACAGCGTCAGGGGTTTCTGGTGGTCTGTGCTTGCTGGACCAGCATCTGGGAAGTAAGAGGAAGTACAGCAAGTGCTTCTCACAAGTGTTCCACCCAAATTCACCTCTTAAGTGTGACAGCTCTGGCCCACAGCAGTCTCTCTTTGTCTGGACTGCCTGGCCCATTTTTTTTGCTTCTCTCAATCCAACACATTGCAGTGGATCATCAGTGTTGGCTTCTTTAGGCTACAAAATTTATTGTTGTTTATACTGGGTCAGATTCCAAGCTCAACTCGAGGGAAGAGTAACTGCAATGTGACCTGCTTTGTGACCAGTGGCTCCAAACCTGCTCAGGTCAGACAGCTGCTGACTAATTCCCCATCTTTACAAATTACTTATAGCTCTGGAGTTTCTAGAGCAACTCACAGCTCTGAGTGTGTTCACCCTTCCATGTTAATCATTCTAGCATTTAGAAGTGTTTTGGTGCTGGGGTTTTTAAGTGGTTGTGATGTTCAGATAGATTTTTATAAATTGCCTTCCAAGTGAAAGGCTTGTTTTCCTGTTTGTTTTAAACTGGCGTTCATACATACAGGAAATACACGGTATTCTGCCATGTTTCTGTTGGCAACTATTAAGTTATCCTTGTCAGAACATACCAACAGGATTTCTTAGCAAGCTAGCAGAAAGAAAACAAGCAGTTTTCAGATGAAACAGACCCCATGCTTGAGTTATAATACAAATCTCTTGCTAAATGCTATGTAGATTCTATAATGTTTTTGTTTAAGGCAGTCTTTGGGATTGTAGCTTTCAGATTCAGATCTTTGGAGTAATTCCAGACCTGCATTGCATGAACTGACATCATTATTTGGCCTTTAAAATTGGAGGAGCCAGTACCTGAAAATAATGTACTGCTGTCAAGAACTGGCCCTCTTTAATCACCAGAATGAGCCATCTCCTGGGCATGCAAAATCTTCTTCATCCTCCCTTCAGTTCTGGTGTAAACCACAGGGAACTGTGGTCACATCTCAGTTCCCATAATAGTTTTGATCTAAATTAGAGCAGTTCTGGTATGCTGAAGTAGTCTGTGCTAAAAGTGACACAGAGCTGGATGTGCAGCCCAGAACATACACAGGCTCTTTGTGGATCATCAGCAACTACTGCCAGTCGCCAAGAAATGAAGCTGGATTGAGGTGGTAAAAATACAGCACTCTAATAATCCTCAACTACTACTATTTGTTGCTGCTAAGAGCCTGGGTTTTTCTTCAAGCTTTTGATTTGATGCAAGTCAGAGCCAGCTTTTGTGGTTTGGCAAGATTTGCAGCACAGGTTCTTTTGGGAGAGGCAAGAAATGAAAACTTTAAAACAGAGGAAATGTTTAAAACATAATAATACTGTGTTAACAGTCTTTAGAATCTCATTTTCTATCCCCTCTCTTTATGAACACATCATTACAAGCATAACTGATGTGAGCTGGTACCTAAGTTTGAGAGCCTGTCACTTGTTTTTCTCAGAGGACTTTGTGACTGGGCTGCAGAGCCTGGAAAGTAAGAGAAGATGCCTTGTGCCTGTCGTTCTGGGACGAAGGTGTCCTGCAGGAATACCCTGTGGCCAAGCTGGTGCTTTCCCTAAGCAGTGTGATTCCTAGCTACAAAGGAGGGAAGGCTCAGTTCAGCAGCATTAGGGCTGGTTGAAGGGATTGGGAGAAAGGGGCCAGGCTCAGCTGTCGTGCTGCTTCCCAATGCACCGGCCAGGATTTTCACGTGTGGGTGGATAACCTTGGGCGCTTTACTCCAGAGGTGGAGATTTAAAGTCTTTGCTTTAAACCCTAAAAGCTTGAAAATGCTGGCCTGAATCTTGGTGTGTCTCACTCTCCAGGCTGGGAGGTGTTCCTTGCCAGTCGTCATTCCTGGGGGAAGGAGAGGCAGACGGTGGGAAGACAGAGAGCTCGGGAATGTCTTGGGGAGCTTCCAGTGGCTTGGTTGAGCAATCAGGCCTCTAGATCCTTATCCAAGTCCTAACCTGGTCCAATCATCACTAGTATAAATGTTTGCTCCACTTTTACAGAGGGAATAATGAAAAAAGCCCCAAATATGCATGTGGTTAGTTTTTAAAGTGCACAGGCAGCCCACAGACTCTGGCAGGTCCCTTGGAGAAAGGTGTAGCTGTCATGCTGACAGTGAGGAATGGGAATGCCAGACTCCAGCTCGGCTCTTCAGATGTGCACAGACATCTAATCTGTGAGAGCACATTGCCTCACACGTGTGCAGGAGCCTTTCCTGTGCTCATCCTGATGGACATACATGGCTTGTGCATGTGCCTTGCATATGGTTGGAACTACTTTGGTCATGCGTAAATGTTTTCTGGTCCTGGTGAGGCCACATCTGGAGTGCTGTGCCCAGTTCTGGGCTCTTCAGTGCAAGAAAGGCAAGGAGCTACTGGAGAGAGTCCAGGGGATGCCACAGTGATGATGAGGGATCTGGAGCACCTCCCTTATGAGGAGAGACTGCAGGAGCTGGGCCTGCTTGGTCTGGAGAAGAGAAGATGGAGAAGATCTCATTAATGCAACAATCAGGTCTCAAAGGGGTGCCAGGCTCTTTTCGGTGGTGCCCAGTGATGGGACAAGGAGCAATGGCCATAAACTGAAACATAAGAATTTCCTCAACATGAGGAAGAACAGCACTGGAACAGCTGCCCAGGGAGGTCATGGAGTCTCCCCTTCTGGAGACATTCCAAACCCAGTTGGATGCATTTCTATGTAACCTGCCCAGGTGACCCTGCCTTGGCAGGGGGATTGGACTGGATGATCTCCAGAGGTCCCTTTCAGCCCTGACAATTCTGTGAAAGAGAAGACATTCTTTTTAATTTATTCTGGTATATGTAACTAAAGAGGGCTGGACACATCTCTCTTCCCTTGGTTTGAAGTCAGTGTGACAGTGAGTCAATTAAGATGCCCTCTTACACAAATAAAATGATCAGAATCTGACCCCCAGAGCATGTTGGCTTTAGAAATTATTAAAACCATATTTGATTCTTAGTGTTGTATATCCTTTTCCTGCTGTGAGATTATTTACTAATACAATTGACAAAATCTCATCTAAACCCCCACTGTGTTACAAGGTAAATGGTCAAAGAGAAAACCTGAAATGTGTCAGGTTCTCTTCTATATGTTGTGTCCTAATCAAGAGAAGATCTTTTAATGGAAGATCTTTATTGTCTCATTTTGATTTCTAAGAGGATTTTTCTTCAGTGTAAGATTCTCAGAAATCTTCTCTTTCTATTATTTTTTTTTTTTTTTTTTTTTGAGTAATTAATAATGGAGCAGGCTTTTAGTATCTACCCTGGAAGGTAAAAACCCTTAATCACAGTAACATCATTAGTGCTTTCAAGCATTTAATTTTGATGCTTGACAAAGTGCATAGCCATTGATAAGAACAAATAAGTGTTGTGTGCAATTGAGGGAATAAAGAAAAGCATGAAAACCCCTAAGCTTCAAGTAATTAAATTTAAATATGTTATTTGAATTTAGCTGAGATAATGTACAAACTGTGGGTATATTTTTCAGCCAGTGAAAGACCCCTTGAGTAAACATGATCCATTTAAATTCAAATCATGGGGAGTGGAAAGTAAACCCTGCTGTGGGTAAGAAGGCATCTTCAATAAAACACTGGGCATTGTGTATCTTTGATATCTGAGTACTCGTGCTGTAGTTTTATAAAGGGCTGTTTTCACTCATGGATGCCTACATGCCAGAGACTTTATTGCATCTATTTATTTCCTGTTTTTTTCCTCTTTCCTTTCCCTCCCGCCCCTCCTAATTTGAACCAGTAATGCAAAACTGACACTCAGCCTCTGCCATCCTTTAAAGTGCCTCAAAACTGCTACAATTCAGCACTCACTAGCCTTGGGATATGGCTTTATGGCATTTGGGTGAAGTTTTTGTAGTACATCTGTGCTCTTTCTCTCTCTGTAGGCCGCAAGCTCAGAACTGAGGTAATAAAACTACTAGTAGGTGTTTAATGGCAGGTTATTGAGGAAGTAGATGAAAGAAAATTGCAACATTCACATCAGTAGGGAGTGGGGTTTTTAAGGGAGAGGAACTGCTGAGCTTTGAACTCAGGAAAGTTACACTTGGTGCTTTTGTTCAAGGGGGGGACCCCCTTTTAGGCACCAAAATACCTCATTCTGTGAAATGAGCTGTTCTGGTAGAATTGGTGCTTGGTATGTGCAGTCTGTGCATGTGTGGCAGAAGGCTTGCTATTGTAAGCAGTGGTGGTTGAGAAACAAGTGATCGTTTACCTCTCCTTTCCAAACATCAGAGAGCAGGGTGCAGGAAAGTGCAAAAAGTGAAAGAAGAAGGGATCTCCCCTTCCCTTCCATGAGTTTCGTGGGATCTTACTGTGAACATCTTAATTGTGTACATTATTGTTTTTTGGTCAAGCTGTCCTCAATGTGTTTTAGGTAGGAATATGTGTATCTAATGAACAGTTTGCCCACGCACCTAGAAGATAATATTCTGTCTTTTATTCTGCTTGTGATCAAAGCATCATTTTACAACCTTGCATGTTTATCTTCACATCATCCCTAAGAGGCAGTTTAAAGGCAAAAGGCAGAAGAACAAAGAATGTAAATATTTTGCACAAGCTTACTCAGAAAGCTGTGTCTGCTGCCTGGAGTGCCATGTTGAGCTGGCAGTGCTGATATCCTTGATGTCCTGGACAGTATTGGCCGGACTCTTACACCCTTTGGTAATACATCTGCAGGGAGAAACTGTTGTTCTTCCAGGAGTCCAGGCTTTCAGGTCAGATGGTGGATCCTGAAAAATAAGAAAAAAAAAAACAAAAAAACCAAAACAACCTTATATGTAGGGCTACTTGCAGAGATAAAAGGGAATTGGTAACTGAGGGTTGTACCCCTGTATGCAGTGGGATAACTGTAGTACTCCTTGTGGGTACTGGGTCCAGTTCCTCAAGATCATCAGAGTTTCAGCTCACCACCCTACTGCATAGACCATTGTAGGTCTGTGCTGCAGAGATGTCACTCCTGAAGAGCCTCTTGCAGTTCTGGTGCTCAATCCTGTAGTTGGACTTTGGCATTCTTAGTATTTTTGTATAGCATATAGAGAGGCAGGTTGTGCAGTCAAAACAAAGTCAGAAACAAATGGCTCATCTGCAGAATCCAGGACAAAAGAAGATACTAAAAGTTAAGGAGAATGAATTAGCTTATAAAGGGCAGGAAGAAAAAAATAGGTCCATTCTTAAAATTGTGAGGAGTAACGAAGGAATTGATGTACAAGTGCTTTTTGTGTCCTGGTGGTCCAGGAGCGTGTTGCTCATTCCAGTATGGTGTAGTGCCTAAGATCAGCTATCTATTTTTGGGAGATGTGAGAAAGCACTTGTTAAGCTATATAAAGCTAAGAGTCTTTCACAAGAAGGCTTAGTTAATATAAATTCTTCTGCTGCAAATAGCCATTTTACAACAGAGAAGAAATATGTTTTCATATGGCACTTACCAGCCCAATATTGAAGGACTCAGTAAATTCCAATATAGATGCCTGCTGAAATGAAATGGGAAACCAAGGAGGTTAAAGAGAGGATAGAGGAAAGAAGGTGAACTTTCTCTCTACAATTCTTGAGGTCAGACCAGCATAAGTGACAGATTCTCAGTAAAAAGAATTGCTTGTCTGCCCTGCATGAGGCAGCGAACTCATTAACTAAGCAGATTCCTCTCCGCTTGGTTTATCAGTAATGATGTGTGTGTGTGTTTTAGGGTAACAAATCTGATTTCTAATTTATTTGCTGAGCAATATTCTTATTGCAGAGGGGAATTAAAAAAGGTTTGATTCTCTGTTGAGGAAGTGTGAGGTTATTAAGCAGGTTTGCAGTTGTGCCACAGATATAATTTGATGGAGCACACCTGAATCCTCCCTGTTGGCTGTGTTTATAGTCTCCTCTGTCATTCAGTATTTGCCTTTGCCTGTGAGAGACAGACAAGGAAGAAAGAGATAAAGTTTCTGGAGGCATTTCTAACAGAGATGCCAAACTGTCAAATAGTAAATTTTCCATCAGGAAGCAGCTCCCTGATGGTTTCACATCAAGAGGAGACACCCTTTTGTGACTGCGGCGTCTACCGGTTATTTTCACTTCCATCAGAACTGTCTGATATGGTCAAGTAGGTTTGAGGCTTTCAACATTCAATTTTCCTTTCATTTATAGTGACTGTTTTATTTATTTGTCTTTCTTGGTAGTTTTCAAGGATACCTTTTTCAAGGATACTTTTAACTTTATAACATTTTCATGGAGTGTCATCCCAAAGTTAAAGGTAGAAAAAGTAACAAAAAAAAAGGGGAATGGGGAAAAAAAGAGCAGCTACAGCATCAGGGGACAAAAGCAGAAATATATTCAATGTAGGAAGACCTCTAATCTCTGGTTATACAGGACAGCTTTGTTAGATAAGATTAAAATTTTCATGAATGTCCCTTTTTATCCCTGGAGACTCCGCCATTTATACCAGCTATTGTCAGCATCAAAAGAGCTTGATAACAGCTGGCTAGAGACGTGACCACACAGCAACACAGCAGCAAGGAAGGGGCAGCCGGGTTCATAAATCTTCTGAAAACCCGTTCCCCAGCGCAGCCATGAATCTGCTGCTATCACAGGCACAGGGAGAAGGCATTGTCCTCCAGCCAGTCAGAAACCTGAACTTCAGCATTAGCAGGGGCTCTTTAGGCAGTGTACAGTGCACAAAGAGATGTTTTCCATTATCTTCTTCATTGCAGCCCTTATTACTGACACAGATACAGTTTAAAGGGTCTTGGAGTTTAGCTTGTTGCTAGGTAGAGTTTTTCCAAAAATGCTGCAGCCCTTTCCCTTGTCGGGGCAGTCCTGCCTGTTCCATTCATGGCATCAATGCAGCGTCACATGGGACAGGGTCAGGCGATGCCATTTCGGCACACAATCGACCAGTCTCTGGTATATTTTGGCTGGGAAGGAGCTACCAAAGCCAGAATCTGGCCCTTGGCCATTTTCCAGGGACAGCTTTGGATGTAAACTGGGCGAGTTATGAGGCACAAATTGGCTCAGACTCTTGAAATACAAGTTTCCTGGTTTTAATGGAAGGGCCCAAATTCATACGTATTCAACTTTATTCTGGCCTTACTTAATTCAGTGGCAATATTTTTTCAGCTTTAGAGAAAACCAGATTGGAACATCAGGAACCTCACGGTTCCTGTAAAGTAAATAGCTAATGAAATAACATCAGTTAATTTTAGGAGATGGAAGAAGAGAATCACTGTGGACCAGAAATGACAGAGAACAAAAATTAGAGGTCCTTTTAGTACCATGATCTCTTATGAAGGTTTTTACCTGGGCATCATGAACATGGCAGTGTTTAGACAGCTGTGTTGTTACTTCAAAACCCACCTATATCTAGTATTGTCCAGGATCCAAACCCAATCTTTCTTTAAATGTAATTTTGGTAGAGAAAGCAGGAAAAACACTTCATGCTTTTAATTTCCCCTTGCCCCCACCTCCCCAAGAAAAACACAGTTTCTGAAAGTGCTCATGTTGTGAAAGTTACAATTAAAAATACCTTTTCCTCATTAAAACTAAATTATCGCTTATAATGTGGTTTTGGTTTTTTTTTTTCTCTTCTGGCAGCTCCATCCCCGATTGCATTGATCCAGGCTAAGGAGATAACAAGGCACAGTGTTGCCTTGGCTTGGCTGGAACCTGACAGGCCAAACGGAGTCATCCTGGAGTACGAAGTCAAATACTATGAAAAGGTACTGCTCTAAAAGGGGCAAGCAAGGACCTCCCTATGGGTTTGGGCAGAGCTTTTTTATTTCATTCCACTGCAGTTTATTTCCAGATAGGATTCTATCATTTGAAACCAAATAGATTCAGTTTAATAAAACCCAATCAAGGATTTCATGCACCTGAATGGTTGCTTGGAAGAGTAAGACTCATAGGCTGTATGTTTCAGCTATATGGTATGAGTTTATTTTGTTATTTCTTTCCTACCTAGAAAGTGAACTTCTGTAGCAATCCCATTTATAATGAGAGCCAATAATGTTGGGCAGAAGTGAGGCATTAGCTGTACTTCATAGACAGAAGTATAATAATGAAGTATATAAGAGAGTCATAATAATAAGATCTGTTTGCTGACAGCTTCTGCTTGGAGTGATAGTGTGGACTGGCTGGCTTTTAATAGAGAATAAGGAAAGAAAATTAGATTCTTCATACTTTCCAAGTTAGAGGGAGATGTTATTCCTTCAAATAACTTCTCAAGTAGGGAATTATGAAAAGAGCTATTTTCTTTGAAGGCTCTCTGCAAAAATGAGCAATTACCTGCTCTTGCTTGTGTGCGCTGTCTCTCACATTCACACTCATACTTCTAATTTTTTTTAATAAAGAAAATCACTTATGTGCTTTCCACATACAGAAAAAGGCATCTGATCTGCAGGGAAGCTAGATTGTTACATTTTCCGATGAATTTTTCAGCCTAAAATAGAACAATTTTTAATAATAGACTTTCTGGAAGACATTTTCTAAGTTTTTTCTTTTTTTTTAAAATATTTTTATCATTAATTTGATTTCTGGCTTGTAGGAAGAAAAAGTAAGTGCCACTATGCGTGAGTAAAATGTGCTGTTCATCAAGTGGATCCTATTTGAATGCTTGGCTGTTTTCCAGAAGTTTTCATAGCGTGATTTCTTAAATAATTAGTGATATATGAGCAGCATACCTACTGCCTCATCCTCCTTTTTTGGCTTGCTCAGAGCCCCGTGCAGCACTCAGTGCTAGGGGGATTGAGCAGGGCCAGCAGCAGGAGCCCTCAGGATGCGTTTTGAGGATTCCATCGCTGTTACTCACTCGGTTTCATCAGGCCAGTTTTGGCAAGGCCGTGGTGGGGGTTCCAGGTTCGTGGTTCGGGGAGGCATTTTCACTCCATCCCCGCTGTGCTCTCCCGTTGGCAGGACCAGAACGAGCGCAGCTACCGGATCGTGAAAACAGCCTCCAGGAACACGGACATCAAAGGCCTCAACCCGCTGACCTCTTACGTGTTCCACGTGCGCGCCCGCACGGCCGCCGGCTACGGGGACTTCAGCGGCCCCTTCGAGTTCACAACTAACACAGGTGAGGACATCCCCACGAAGCTCCTCTGCTTCTCCTCGAGCAGAGGGTGCAGGTGTAACTGGGACTTCTCCTGTTGGATGCTTGGGCTGGGGTGTGTCTGCTCTGAGAAAATGGTCCTCTATGGCCGTGAAGCTGGCATGAGACATCTTGTGTGGATATGCTGCATTCTAGATTCTTGCAGTGGCAGTGCTTCCCTGTGGCATAAGGAAACAGGCACCCCATAAACACTTGGAAGCCATTGACGCTTGGTAGATTTTATGTCCTGTAAATGTAGGCATTTGCACATTTCTGGAATATCTTATTTCTAGGAGAATAGGACCCTGTTACACCTCTTTACAAGCTGTTGACATAGATCAGTTAGGTGTCCTGCATTAGCTCCCATATTTGCACTTTTCCTTAGACAGTCATATAAAGACAAGAATGTTCAAACGATGTTGTCAGTAGGGCTTTTCACTTTGCTCAAGGAAACATGCAAATTCAGCCCCCAAAATGTTTGCTTTTCAGTGGCAGAAAGGCACTGTGACCAAGCGTATTTTATTCTGGACATACAGGTCTCCTTAAATCAAGTTAAGGTCATGCCAGTTAGTGGCAATATCATTCAGCATGTTAACAACTGTAAACAATCCATCAGGAGGAGGGTAGACATTTTAAAATAACTTACTCTCCTAATGTCATTTGGGGAGTGATCATCTGGCCCCACTGAGAGAAAAAAGGAGGAGGAAAGAAGTGTGGAAAGCAATTAGAAAGGAAAAAAAAAATTAGCCATTATACCCTCTGAGCAGCACTGGAGGGGAGAAGGAGAGGGAGTCCTTGTTCCTGATGAACTGAAGTTCCCCAAATCATTATCAAACATCATGTCTTCAGCTCATTATCACCCTGTTCGAAAATTGTGTCAAACGACTATATAATAAAGGCCTGAAAGTAGATTTGAGTGCTACTCTAAACTGCCTTCACAAGCCAGAAAGCTCATTGAGTGCTACCTAGGTTGATTTTTTGGGGTTGTCTGACACTAATGCTCCCTTTTCTGTTTTCAGTTCCTTCCCCCATCATTGGCGATGGTACCAATCCCACAGTGCTTCTTGTTTCAGTGGCTGGCAGCGTTGTTCTTGTGGTCATTCTCATTGCAGCCTTTGTCATCAGCAGGAGGTAAGAACTTAAGCTTCTCTCTCCCTCTCTCTCTTTCATCAGGGAGCTTTTTGTCTCCTCCAAACAAAGCTAAATTCTTTGATTAGCATCATAAACAGTACATTTGCATTACAAGCCTTCTCCCATGTAGCTTTGATCTTCTCGACATTAGTATCAAGCAGCATGTGATGTAATGGCAATAGTTCCAGCTCTATTTGCCTCTCTAATGCAAAGCTGATTCCAATAACTGGCATTGAGAAGCAAGCCAGCTAGAGATTTGTGGTTAGTGTAATTTGAAGTTAAGTTTAATGGGTATGGGTACAGTAGATTTTCTTAGACTGTCTCCTGATAGACAGGGAATAAACAACGGCACTTCTGTGAGCTAAGCCATCAGACTGCTATGCTGGTGATTTTTGTGTTAGTCTATGAGTCTGCACTAGTGTTTCAGGTTAGTCCTTCCTGTTTGAGGGGATATGACTGTAAAATGGCAGCCACAGTCATTCAGCATAAGATGCAGCAACACAGCAGAACTGGATCGATGGTTATTTCATCGACGCAGCACCATAATCTTCTACCAAGTACTTGTTCATTTTCCCAAATTCAGCCCAGGCATCAGGAACAATCCTGTGTTCTGTGTAGCAGAAACACAGTGTGAGTGTTTCTGTCTTCATCTTTGTGTTCAGTCTCATTTAAAAAGATCAGCATGATCTTGCTTCAGTGTAATTTTGAGATAAAACTGGTTGTATCATTACTGTATCTGAAGCCTGGGATCTGACGGATGCACGCTTTGTCAGTCTCTGTTGGTCAGTTTAATGGCATCATTTGTAAATGTGCTCAAACTCCTCTTCATTTGCCCTTTAAATTGTCCCAGAGAGCAGTTAAGTGCCTTTGATTGTAATATCTGGAAAGTAGACATGCGTTGTGGTGGCTTTCTGTGGGAGTCCAACTCAAAGCCTCCATGCTGGCAAGAGGAAACAAGAGCAGAGTATATGAAAATGTGATGTGGAGACAGGTTTATTAAAAGCCATTGCAACAGAAAATAGCATCACTGAGCTTGATGACTTAATTCCCTCTCCGCTTTTATTGATCACTTTATTATTTAAGGTAGGATTGATAGCAGGATACATTGGATTTCTAATTATGAGTCGCCACCTTGGAGAATTGAACCTGTCGAGCTGCTTTGAGATGATCCCTTTCCTTCCTCCCCCTATAAAAAAATGTCTCTTCCCAAGGCTGATAAACACTGCTTGGTGATTGGCCCTCAATGGATCACTCTTTAGAAAATGAACTGTCAGCCCCTTGCCCTCGTATTGATTCTCGTTAGGATCGGCCATAAAGCTGTCAGAGGAGAGGCTGCCTGGAGCCGGGTACTGACAGACGTGCTGGGCTCAGTCAGGTCTGCCCAGGGCTGTCTGCTCACTTATCTCTGCCCAGAGTGTGCAGTCACACAAAGGCACCACAGAGCAGGTGGGCAGCAGGGACAAAAGCCTGGTCCAGGCGCTGGTGGCAGTGGAGATAAAAGCATCCTGGTGGCCGTGGGCTCAGGGATGTCCCGTGGCTCCTCACTGGTATCTCTCAGAGAGGCCGTGGAAGGGGAAAGACAGAGCAAGATGAATGAAATACTAGGACAGTGAAACTGCTCTGTGCATACTAATGCACAGTGCCTTGCTAATTAATAGCCCTCAATACACAGCTCTCCAGTAGCTGCAAGTAGCCCTCAATAAACAGAATCTACTTTAATATTCACTCTTACTCTAATGATTTTAACCAATATCACAATGTCATTTAGAGGTGTGGGCTTTGGGGATATTTCACGATGTTCCTAAGCCAGCAGAAGTTAATAGCAAAAATAATTATACTTTGTTCCAAAATTACTTCAGATGAGAAAAAGCTTTTCTGTCCATACAGTCCCCATGAGAATGTTTTGTAATCTAGCCATGACCTAAAAGTCGTATTTGTGCAATTAAACCTGTGCTTTGGCCTGCAGACACGACCCTCTGCATCCATGAGCCAAATGTGGGAACTGGGCATATGCTGTGGGTGCCCACTTTTGAACACGGGGTTATTACTGGTAATTCAGCATCATGCTTTTTTCAAGACATTGTTCAAATCCCAAAATTCATCTTTACAGCAGAATTAGTCAGAGGACTTTGCCTTCAGGAGGCTCAAGCTGTTTGGCTCTGTCCTGAGGTGCGAGAACCGATCTGCCTAATGTTCATTTGAACTTCCCAAGGTTTGGATGGGCACATCCACAGAGCAGCGGGTGGAACATGAGCAGCATGGGTGTTTCTAAACCCTGCTCTGCAGGAATGCTGAGGGAAATTGCAGCATCTCTAAATGAGTTGTAAAGGATTTGGAGAAGTGTAAAACAGAGGGAGACACCTTCTAAAAGGGCTTGCATGGAGTAACACGGTCTGACGGAATCCTCTTGTCATCTGGAAGCTTCTCTCAGAAATTCTTCCAGCTGACTGATTGATTTATCCTTGCTCTGCTGACACATTTGCCCACCTTTTGCCAGTGGTGTGGGAGCAGGTGCTCTGCCAGCCTGGTGCCTGAGCCCCCGCAGCCCCCCTTTGGTGTGGGAAGGATGAGCTGGGAGCAGGGGCATGGCAACCAGGTCCTGCTGTTCCACCTCAGTGCCTGCTAATTCCCCCCGCTGTTAACTCCTCTTCATCACCAGCCCCACCTGTAGCTCTGCCTGTCTCTGACCCCTGCAGTTCCTGAAACTTCTGTGTTCTTTTCCTGAATGCCGGCTACTTAATCACCACTGCCAAAATCCCTGTAATTAGGGGATTCGGATCTGTGACAAAGGCTCCCTTCTGCCACTCAGGTGAGCTGCCCCAGAGGCAGCCCCAGCCCGTGTGCCCCGTGGCGTGGGGCTCCTGGGCTGCTTTCCAGGACAATGGCACACAGCAGTGTCCTGCCCAAAGCCAGGCAGAAGAGGTCAACAGGTGACATGGGGAGAAGTGGAAGTAGGTAGTTAGTTTGGAAGGTATTATTTAAACTTAATAAGCTACAATTTTATATTGCTTGAACAGTAATCCCTTTGTTTCCCTTTGTTTTTTGCAAGTCTTTTGAGTTTTAGTGGGGGAAGGTTATTTTTTAATCTGTTGTTAGGGTGCTTGTACTTTTTAAAAATAAGATAAAGAGAATTTTTTTCATACTTACAAAGCTTTCATGCAAAGTCTGTTTGCATTTTGTATTCCCCATCTGTGCCTGAACATTAATAAAATGAGTTTGAAGGGTCCTGATTAAAATGCAGACTCTTTTTTCCCCCCCTTCTTTTCTTTCCTCTGAGAGAGTTGTATAATACCTGAAACCATCTCTGCAGTCCCCTTAGCTTACCTGGTTCTGTGTGGCACTGGGTGAGATTTGTGCTGCCCCTTCCTTCTTATTCAGTTCAGTAGCTGGAGCAGAACATCATCCCATTATTTCACTCAGCTCTTTTATACCAGTGCTGTAAATATAAATTCTGGGGCAAACGAATTGTTTAAATGGATGTTTGGATTCAGTGTGGGTTTTAGTAATGCCCTTCTTGTGATTGGAGCCATTTGTGTTTAAGTTGTTTGCACCGAGAAGAGAAGCTCCCAGTGGTTTATGGTTGGCTGTGTACCTGCCTTTTCTGTCTGAACACAACCCCTGTCAGTGCTGGGAGCTGTGACACTTGGTTCAAAGATCATGTCTTCACAAGTCAAAGAGGTTTTTTTTCCTTCTGATTCCTGGTTAATTTATATTTTTTTATTATTGGCATAGAGTTTTGTGTGACCCAGCACTAGGACTCCAAAGGCAAAGGCTGGGAGATGGGCTCCCAGCTGACACCAGTGGGAAGCTGCCATTTCCCACAGGGCAGAGTGGGATGTGGGATGCATTTTGCTGAGGGGCAGAGGGGTTTTGCTGACAGGAGAGGTATGGTGAGACTCAGGGAGATTTGCTGCAAGCAAGGCTCTCAGTTATGTCTTTTCTTCCTGTTATCTGTGAGTTTTTTGACCCCTTTAACTCACATCTTACGGGTTTTTGTTGCACCTGCTCCCATTTTCCTCTTCTCCTTATTTGCCGTTTTCAGCCTATTAATTAACACCCTGCTGTCCCACCCTGCTGTCCCTGGCAGACCTGGTTGGCCCCTGCCCCACTCCAGGCAGTGGCTGCACGTTGCTGGCAGTGCCTGTCTTGCCTGCTGTTCTCCAGACTTGGTTTCTCCTTCTGCCTTCCCTCTTCTCTCCACCCCAGCCTCTTTCCAGTCAGCTCTCCTGGGTCTGACTGGGTAAGCTGGATTTCCTAGGAACAAGCAAATTGAGAGTAAGCCCTTCTCTTCAGCAGTGTCTGTTCCTGTGCTTGGTTTTGAGCATTCAAGGATGGATGGGTAGAAGCCCAAATCATTTCTCTGTGTCTCTGTACCACTTGATGCTGGGCAGCTTCAAATCCCTACACATTTGGCTGAGCAGACTCCTAAACATCCTTCCTAACAAACTAACTTCTTGTATTAGCTTTTCGGAGTGCTACTTGGCCATTGAAGCTTAAAGCTGAACTAATTAAATACATAACTAGATTACAATATCACATGTGTAGGTGTAGAAGTAGTAATCTATAGAATTAACATACTCTGCTACACTGTTGTCTCCAGCTCAGAGACTCAGTAGAGGAGCTCTGCCACCAGGAGTTCTTCAGCCCCTACAGCTAAGAAGTGATTCAAAAAATAAACAAAATCCCTAGAATCTTAATTTTTGATGGTCAGGGTTGGTAGTTTGTCTTTTTTTTTTCTGCTGAGATCCTGATTTCCGTGTAAAGAGACTTGTTTCCAGTTTTAAATTTGCAGTTAAATAAGTGTATTGATGTTGGCATTTGCCTAATGGTGTTTGAAAATCAATCTACCAAAACTCCTCCGTGGTAGATTTAAATCCCTGTGTAGCAGGGCTAAAAAGCAATCTGGCCCTTCAATTGCAAAAGTAAGCTTGAATAAAAAAGTAGCCAAAACATAAACTTTTTTTTCTTTCTTTAAATGCTGAGGTGCAAATAGGTTTGTGTTTCCTTTGATGCTCCGTTAATGCCAATAACACACAGAAGAGTGTGAGGATCCTCCTGCCCTGGCTGTGTGTTGTGTCATGGCTGTGGCAGGTGCCAGTAGCTCAAGTCTCTGCAGGTTTCAGAGTGAGATCCTTGCTGTGAACTCACATGCTGGGTTTTGTTCTGACAGGCGCAGTAAGTACAGCAAGGCCAAGCAAGAGGCGGATGAGGAGAAACACCTGAACCAAGGTAAAAGGCCCTGGTGCTTGGGGGTTGTGGTGGGGTTGTAAAATGTGGTTCATGTTCTGGTGCTCAGGAAAGGGTTGCATTCCTCTTGAGTCAAATTTAAAAAAAAAAAAGTTTCTGATTTCCCCTCTTGCAAACATTCTACGTGGAAATTAATTTACTTTAGTAACAGGGAAAATGGAAGTATCTTGGTAAAATGGTTTGAGGGTAGACGGACAAGAGAAAAGTTTATCAAATTTTTACATTGTTCCTTGCAGCTGAAAGACACCTGTTCTTGGCCACTTGAAACTGAGGCAGGATATTTCCCCACAATACTTTGCTGAAGCAGTTTCTGAATGGGCCAGAGGCAATCCTGCAGGAAAGGGAATGTGAACTTTGCTGCCTTTTTTTCAGCACTGAATCCTGTTGCTCCTTCCACAGGCCAAACACAGGACCTGAGCTCAGAACTTTCTGGCTCTCTTAAGAAAAAGGGATGTGTTTTATTCTCACAGGTCCATGACAGGCCACTGGCATGCTGTGATGGCAGTGATTTGTGAAGCTCATTAAATGGCAAAAGCCTGATTCCTTGCATCAATATTGGGAAATATTAAATGTTTACACTTTAAAATATTGCACTGGGGGCAAAAATACTTAAGTCCTTCCTTCCTTCATCAGTCATTCCTGGCTTACAGTACATTTTTATTGTACAGTCCCTTTGCTGTTGTATATCATTAAGGCTTCAGTCTCATATGTTCTGTGTTCAGCAGCATGTAGATCAGTGAATTCAAATACAACATTTCTGCCTTGCAGGTGTTAGAACATATGTGGATCCTTTTACATATGAGGATCCAAACCAAGCTGTGAGGGAATTTGCCAAAGAAATTGATGCTTCCTGCATAAAGATTGAAAAAGTTATTGGTGTGGGTAAGTGCCAGAACTTTTGCATTTTTTTCTGTAAATATACTTTTAAGTTTGCTTTTAGGGAATGTATGATCCTATGATTTTTGTATGACAGTTCTCCCAAATGTACTAGCATAACAGTTTGACAACACAAGTGCTTGCTTTAGATTCATGACCATGGATTCTTGTGCCTTTTTCTTTAAGGGGAGTTTGGTGAAGTGTGCAGTGGACGTCTCAAAGTGCCAGGAAAAAGAGAGATCTGTGTTGCTATCAAGACTCTAAAAGCTGGTTACACTGATAAACAAAGGAGAGACTTCCTGAGTGAGGCCAGTATCATGGGACAATTTGACCACCCCAATATCATCCACTTGGAAGGTGTAGTTACTAAATGTAAGTGGTTTGTTTTCATAATAAGTCCAATTTGAAAGTGACTGAGAAATTAAGTCTGTGTGGTGTTCACTGTTCTTTTTTTTCCTTCGTACCCTCCTTCCTGTAAAATGACAGATGGAACAGATCCACTGATAGCTAATAGGAGGAAATCAGCGCAGGACAAGTCATTAATCTTGTTGTCAGCTATAAATGGGTTTACGGTTTCAGCTGGTACTCTGTCTGTAGGCAGCTTGTACAAGATTTTGTAGAGGGAATTAATACTGCAGGGGTTGGCTCTTTTTTTTATCCCTTCTTGCTATGCCAAGCAGGCATCTTTCACATCTTTGCTAGACTGAGATGATTGTTACAGGATAGGCAAAAGCAGATGGTGAGCGAAGAATTCAAAATGATGAGGGAAAAATACCGAAACAAAACTACACGGTCATATGTTTAAAGTACAAAGCACAGATGTAAGGAGCAAACCTTTGAAATGAAGCAGGCTGTTTTCTTGTGAAACTTGCTTATTTGTTTTCTCTGATTTACAGGTGTGCTAATTTCACTCTGCAGAATTTACCTGAATGATGTTTTTGTTTGCTTGGTTTGGGTTTTTTTAAGTCTGGCAGTGTTTCCTGTGCCTTAGGAAGAGAGTGACAGTGCTTGTTGGGTGCTGTCTGTAGGCTAGAGCTGAAAATGCACCTGTGAGACAGCCCTGCTTGGGTCTGACCTGATAAGGTGCCTCTGCCACGGTGTAGGTGTTGTCTCTGCTCCAGCTGCCCTGGGAAGCGTGGTGGCAAAGCCTGGCACTGATTGCTAATCCTGCAAGACCCTTTGGATGTCAGGGCTCATGCTCAGGGTATCACAGAAAGCAGGCAGTGATCTTGTGAGCTGCTGTCGAAGAGTGGAGTTTGTGAAGCTCACCTTCCACAGCATGAGGAACATGAATGCAAGGTGTTAATAGTGGGAGCAATTAAAATTCGAGATGGATGAAAAGTTAAAAAGTAAAATATTGCTACAAGAACAAAATACCTCTCATAGAGGGTTATCAAAGCCATCAGTTGCACTGTAAAACTCTGTGCCTCTTGAATGTCAGTGAGAGCTGATATTTACTCTGCCACTTTTGTTTCTGGAAATCTTACCCCTGCTCATTTGTGTTGCTGTCTCCTGGTCTGCCTTCTCTCAACATTTAAAAATGGCTCATACAGTGTGTGGCAGTTTGCTTTTAAAGGCAAAGAGCAGTTTGGACTAATTTTGACCATCCTTTACTGAGATCCTGCCTCAAAACTAAAATTAAACTACAGTACTCTGTTTAAATTTGGAAGGTCTGGGTGTCTCTCTCTGAGATTGTTGTAACGAAGGGGAAGAGGGTTGTGATCAGGCCACAGTGTTTGCTCCAGACAGCGATTCTTTTAGCACCTTGGTAAAAGAAAGGCGACAGGGGAATCTTTGTGTTGAAATCCCACTGAGGCTGGAAGCCCCTGAGCAGCTCCAGCACTTTTAAATGACTGTCTGCATTTGCATAATGCAGTTGTCAGTGAATTAAAAGGATTGGGAATTTTCACCGAGGAGGTGGCAGCCTGACCCAGGAGTGCTCTGTTCCTGGCTCCCAGTAAGTGATGCTCCAGCAGCCGCCCGGCTCCATTACCTCTGAGCTGGGCTCCTGGGGAAGCAGGGCTACTTAAGAACACATTTATCTCCATTTCTCCCTAGGTCTTCTGAATGCTGTGATAAATGAGTGCATTTAATAAACTGAAAATTAAAATGTGAGATAAATAGTGATATAGATGGGGGTTGAGAGAGGCAGCAAAAAACCATGAATAAATTATTGGCTGCTAGTCAAGTACTTTTAATAATTGACTCACTGATGGTAACTTCTCCCTCCTCTCCCTATCCCCCCTCCCCTGCCGAAGAAGTGCCTGAGTAATGAAATTACATGTTAATGCACTGAAAGAGTCTCCCTTTTTTCCCCTTCTACGTTGACATAGTATCTTTTGATGGAGGAAGGTTAATTAATACTCATTTAGCTCTATTTGTTCAGTGGAAGGGTTGCTGCTACAGTTCCAAAGAATAAATGAAACAGTGCCATATGCAGATTTGGTTGAAGTTTTTCCTCTTTGTACCAAAGAATGCTTGCAAAGGCGAATTAGAGGGAGGTTGATGTTTTATCACACCCTTGTACTTAAGGATGTGCTCAGCCAAGGTCACTCAGCCCTTCATCCAGAGCAGTTTGCTTTATGCAATACCACTGCTTCTCTGCAGCATTCAATAATGGCATTTCACAGGCATGCCAGCTTGCATGGGCCCAAAACAGTAAGAATTTGGATATCAGCCAGAAATGGAAGTAAAACCATTAGTAGTAAAAGGCCTCTAAAGGATAGGTTGGGAGTGGAAAGGTGAAATGAGTACTGATGAGTGAAATAAGTGATGTATCACACATAGATGTTGGCCTAAGTGAAATGTGGTAAAATGTTCTTACAGTTAGCCCTTATAGCATATGGTTTTCTAATTAAAAAAAGGTTACTTCAGAACCAGAAATCCCTGAAAAATAAAGAGAAAAGCATCTTGGTGAAAGATGCACTGAGGTAGAAATTATTAGGGGAACTTTAAATGCTGCAGCATTTCACGGTAGGGTAGTTTTTAGAGATGGTTGTTCTGGAGCAGATACTCACTGGTGACAGAAGCAAGGAAAAATTAAGTAGTTCTGGTACCTCTCATGAAGTTGAGCTGTCGACATGTCCTGGCCTTTGAAGCCTTCTTTCCCCATAATGTTCCCTTATTCAGAGCTGCTCCAGGAAGTAAAAGCTGAGTTTCTCTGGGACACCGTCTTTTATTTAGGAAGAAAACTTTACAGTTCCTGTAGGTAAAGCACAAGAGAGAGGAGGGTTTGCCATACCAGTCAGCACTGATTGTCAGCTGCTTGTCTTAACAGTGCTTGTCTTGGGACTGGGTTTTTGCTGTTGAACATTTGAGAAGTTACTTCTGTACTTCTGCCATTGGTCACTTTTGAGATTTTATCAGATCTATTTCTACAAATACCTGTGTGTCAAATATGCAGTAGGATTTCACTCTGTGAAATAATTTGAGTATGTACCTAAATGTTTACAAAACTCTTAAGGGCAACATCAAGCACTGTTTGTGTATTTGCTGTTGTTTTAGGCAGGAGAGTGCCTAGAAAGCTTCCCCCTGTCAGTAAAATTTCATTTCTCCTTCAGTTGCCCAGCATGGGGAGCTGGGTGCTGCTGAGCACTGTGCCCCACATGTGACAGAGGGCACTGAGTCATTTCACCCTCATTGACTTCAGGGGACAAATGGCTTTGGCTCATTTATAAATAATGAGGGACACAGAATACAAACTGGGGACAGAGAAGGTTGAGAGAAACAGCCTGTATTTTTCATTCTTTAATCCAGTTGTCTTGGAATACCTTGTAGCTCCTGACAGCTTCCAACTCGCCTAAAGCATTGATCTTTCAAAAAAGACAGAGAGACCAAAGCATTCACAAATTCTGTCTTTCTACTCTGTGAGCAATTTAATTGCATTAAAGATTTTTGTCAGGTTTGGACAGATCTTTGTTTCTTAGTTCTCAATTATCAATTCATGTATTCCCTAGAGAACAGGAGCCACTTTACTTAAAGACCTTGTTAATGAGTCAACCAAAGGGTTAACCTTCCAGATGGGCCCTTTAAATGTTTCTGTCCTATAATATTTCATCTCTTGCTCCCCACAGCTGAGGCATAAGCTTGGTGCTTTTCAAATTAAATTAGATTGTGTAAGCCAGGTGTCTTGGCAGTAAAATCATGTGCAAGCCATTTTTATCCCATTAACATTGGTGTTCATCAAGGAATTGTGTTTCTCTTTCTGCACACTCTAGGTAAACCGGTAATGATCATAACCGAGTACATGGAGAATGGCTCCTTGGATGCCTTCCTCAGGGTAGGTGATTTCTTCACAAGCTAAGGAGATTTCATACTGGGAAATATTTTCTGGTTTTCTTTCTTCTTTTTTTTTTTCCCTCAGAAAGATACTGAAACTTGTGCAGTTTTAAAGAAATCATGTTTGTACTTGGGTAATTCTGTTTTCTGGTGTTGCTTCTATGGAAAACCAGAATAATTAGACAGTGGAAGAATATAGAATAAATTAATTTTAAAAATAGCAGGATCTTAAATAATCCATGTTTAATGTGAACAGTTCTGACTCGCTCCATTTTTGAAAGCATCGCAGAGCTGTAGGCTCATTAAAATCAGATTCATTGCAAACGGGATACTGCATCACTGAAAGCTGTGACAAAACCTCTGGGTTTTTGCTTTACTGGTGAATTATAGACACTGGTCAGGAGAGTGAGGAAGTAACATTGCATTTTATTTGTGAGAAGATGGGAATCTGCAGCTCTGCTCTGTGCCAATTTCAGCAGTGGCAATAATGTAGCTTTTAGCTTAATGCTCTGTGCTTTTGCTCCTTTCCCCACACGCAGAAGAACGATGGCAGATTCACAGTCATCCAGCTGGTGGGGATGCTCCGTGGCATTGGCTCAGGGATGAAGTACCTGTCTGACATGAGCTACGTGCACCGGGACCTCGCTGCTCGTAACATTCTGGTCAACAGCAACCTGGTGTGCAAAGTGTCTGATTTCGGCATGTCCCGGGTCCTGGAGGACGACCCTGAGGCAGCTTACACCACACGGGTAAGGGGGAGGGAGAATGGCCGTGGTGGTTTTGTCTGACTGTGTGGGAGGTGGCAGTGGTTTGTTTTAAAATAGGCTCAGTCACAAGTGAGAACCTAAATCTCAACCTAAAAGTAAACATCGGCCCAGGCTCCACAGCTCCTATAAATTGATGTGCTGCTACTGCTACAACAGTGGCCACAGCAGTATTTCTTCTCTGAGGATGTGACCCATGTATTCCTCTTGTTCCTTCATCATGGTACAGCACGTGACAGGAATCTGATGCCAGAAATTAGGGCCTGGACTTCTGTTCCTTCTGCTCTCTACAAACATGGTTTCCAAGTGGCTGGTCCTACTCACGTTTGATACAACAGGTGTAGACACACCACAAAAAAATAAACCAGATAAATCCATTTTTACCCATCGCAAAGCCAGTCATAAATGTGACCTAAATAATTTGGACTGGTGAAAGTGTCAGGCCTGCATTCCCATTTGTTTGTTTCCCATTTTATCTGTGTTTCAGCATCCCACTGTTAAGTAATTTTGCTAAAGCCGTTTTAAAATGCTGCACATGGAACGGGGCTAATGCAAGTACTTCTGGCCACAAAACAACATCCCAGCCATTACTAGCCTTTGTACCAATACCTCTGATATGAACATGCATGTAAAGAAAAAAATGTCAGTTTATAAAGTCTGCTTTTTTAATTGCTTATTTTCTTTGTTTTTAAATATCTGCCATTCTCCATCTGTTCTCCCCAGTGCTGAGTTTGTTTGCAGCACTCAGATCTTGCCATTTAATCCCAGCACTCATCCTTTAATGGATTCACAGCTCATTACAGGGAAGGATAGACTTATGTACTGTTCAGTGCTGCCCAGCCGTGGTATCTCTCACCCGTAAGGGTGGCCAGTGGAAGAAGCAGAAGCAGAGGTCTGAAAAGCTGTATTCAGGGAAATCAGAGTTCAGACAAGCACACAAGGCCAAGACAGAAATGACTGAAAAGCTTCTCTTTGAATTTAGCAAGCGGAGATACGGTATTGTTGGCTCTCAGGAGTACGCTAAAGAGTCAATGACATTTGCTTTACAGTCATTGTCTTCATTTGGTATCAGTAATGAAGGATCAGGAAAATTTGGATTAAGTCTACTGTGCTCAAGCAGCTAAATATAAAGAGCTTATTGACAATTTTTAGAATGACAACCATGTATAAACAATGTCAGTGCATCTGTGTCTGAAAGGAAGTATAAAGCTTTTGCATAACTAGGGAGGATGCAACAGAATGCAATTTTTTTAGAAACATTTTTTAAGACAATGATGTGTTCTGCTTCTGTTAGTAACTCATTAAAGTGAGAGCATCCTATAGTCAGCAAGGCACATATTGCCACAACCTGATTCACAAAGGGCCTGATGCAAAGGCTGAAGCAGCCAGGAGAAGGACCCCTTTTGATTTCCCCTGGCTTTGGAACCAGTCCATATTAAACACTTGAGAGATATAGTAGAACAATATACCATTAAGTGTGCACCCACTGCTCTCAGTTATGGATAAAAGCTATGTAGGAGATGGCTGGGAAAAGAACTACCAAAATAAACTTAATCAAAAAAGCATAAAAGCAAATGAAAAAAACCCCAAAAACCTTTGTTCAGCTTAAGTCATTCCCCAGATGGAACTGCAGGAAACCAAAAGCTCAATTAAAAACACCTTGCATATTACCATAAACAAAAGGAGAAATCTCTGGCCTGGGATCACTCAGCTAAGGCAAAATCAGATAAACAGGATGGAGTGAGTTCCTTTTTAAACACTGTAGGACCTCAGAGGCCCAAATCAGATGCCCAAGCGTTTTTATTTGTTTAAAAAGAAGTATTGTAAGAAGAGTCAGCTTTCTCCAACAGGTATCAAAAGCAGCCTTGTACCCTGGTTTGGTGTTGGACTTCTCCCCCAGGGTCTGGGAGAGCCCAGAGGCTTGCTTGCCCTCTCACATCTCTGGTAGGAGTTGGGATATTGCCCATGGGAAACACCACTGTATTCATAAATCTTCCCAGTTTATCCTCTCTTTATTTTACCTTTTTGAAAAGCAAAACGTTTATAATCCCATTTTTCTGAAACAGGTGAAACAGGTCAGACAGGCAAGCAAGGAAATAGTAATTAATAGCATGTACTTAGTTGTTTTGTCAACTAAAGCTCTAATATATACTTTGTAAAACCCCTGGCTTGTTCTCAGACTTCAGCATAGCCCTAAGCAGAGATCTCTTGGAGGGCTAGTAAAAATACATTTAACAATTTACTGGTTCGCCTCCTTGTGACTAAAGAAAACAGATGGGCAGCATTGCCTCCTGGTTGGATCTGACAGCTTTATGGCAAGCAGGAGAGAAAGTGGATGCCTTTTTAAGAAGGGTTCTGGAGTTGTGCACAATAAAACCATTTTGTATCTTGAACATGTAGAGCAGTGTCAGCCACTCACGTTGCTGGGTCAGTGACTCACCAGCCTATGATTCCTTTTCTTGGTGGCAGGGTGGCAAGATCCCCATCAGGTGGACGGCTCCAGAGGCCATCGCCTACCGCAAATTCACCTCAGCCAGCGACGTGTGGAGCTACGGCATCGTCATGTGGGAAGTGATGTCCTACGGGGAGAGGCCCTACTGGGACATGTCCAACCAAGATGTGAGTCTCCTCCTGAGTCTCTCCTCCTCCTCTCTGCGTTTTCTCTCCCTTCCCCCCACCAAGCCTTTATCTTTGCCCTTAGATGTCTGCTGATGTGTTTCTGTGGCAATTGCTACATGGTTATAAGACATTTATTCCAGCCTTTTAAGAGGCTGTCATGGGTAGTAGACTCCTGTTTTCTCAGGCAACCTCTCTGGCGTTAAAGTTCCTTGAATACTTCAATGTTTGTGTGTGGCCATGGACTGGGGTGTTCTCAAGTTGGGGTCTATACCTTGTGCATGGGGTTTATTTGGTTTGTTATTTTAAATTACAAGAAAAAAAATAAAAGAAAAAGGTAGGAAAGGGAAACTAATGTCTTTAAACTGTCAGATTGTAATACTGTCAAGAGAAGGAAGATCTGAATGTTCATATTAAATCTTGAGTTTACTGAATGTCTTTAAGAGAAAAACACTTGAATTTAATTGGGCTTCCTATTGGTAGTTAGTTCTCGAAGCTCCACTGCGCTTGTAACTCTTCCAGGTGATTTTATTTCTTGTAGGATATCTAAATCAACACATAGGAAATCCAATTCTGATTATCAGTCAGGGCATCCTTGTGACAATGGCATAGCTGCCCCCTGAGGGCATTAAAAAGCAGCTTTTGTAAATGACCATTCTTAAATTATGCATGTCCTGTTTAACCATACCATCTGGACTACTTCAGTGTGTTCCAAGAGGGACTGTGCACAATGGCTGCTGTTCCAGAAGAGTATTTAATAATAATGCTAATAAGAGCTTTTGCTAATAGAATTTTTATTAAAAGAAAAAAAGAAATCCCAGTGAAAATGAGGCCTATATTATCCGTAATTCTTTTCTCAGGGGATTTACAAGCAAATAAAGGAAGAAGAAAATGGTAATCTGAATATACAACCATGGGAGTGGTTAAGGCATTTTACAAGTCATCTGCTTTCTTCTGTGGAGCTGAACATTTTCAAAGAGTGTCTAGATGTGGATGGCGTTTAATCTAAATGGGGGATATAATTTTAATTTCCTTCTGATGTGAAATGTCTCTTCTGGCACCCAATCTTGCCTTCCTTTTGCTAACAGGAAGTCATCAAGACTTAGCAAGAAAATAAAACACCAGATGTGTCTCAGTTGTATCAGGCATGTCTGCACAGTGCAGTGGAGCTCACTGCAACAGGCAGAGCTGTTTTTATTAGAGCTGTTTATGTTAGGCTGGTGTTCACTGCGACTGTGCACTGCTAGACCATGTTGAAAAGCTGGCTTGGACCAGACAGGGAAAGCCAATATTACTGCCTCTGCACACTCCTTACAGTACACAGCACAGACACGCCTTTTTTTCTCCTTAATGATGGCAAGAGCAGTGCTTCTCACAACAAAGCAGGAGTGGATTTCAAATTATACTCAGTGTCTGTTGGATCAAGAGAAATCGAAAAGATCTTCATACACACTGGAGTAGTGAGAGCCACTTTGTTTGTGGTCACTGAATAGCTGCTAATAATGCAAGCATATCCCTCCCCTTGTCCTCCCAGTGGATTTTAGCCACTAATTGGACAAGTCCAGAAGGAGGGGATTTAGTGCAACTCAAGTCTCTGAGCACTCCTGGTCTCTAGTCTCATGGTGAGTCCTGCCAGCAATGTCGTATCGATTAATTCAGATCTGAAGGCTCCTGGGTCATGTCCCTGTCATGTCAGAATTGAGTTCTGGTCATGTCCTGTCCTCCTGAGAGAATTAAGAAGCCATTAGAGCCACTGGAGTGCTTTTTGGAGGGTTTGAAGTGACTTCAGTCCAAGTTTCTCTGGATTCTGTTAAATATGAAATACATACTTAAGATGTGTTGGACTTCTGTAAAGCTGCACAAAAGGGTTCCCATCTCTGCATTTCTTGGCTCAGAGCTTACAGCAGTGAGAGAACAGGTTCTCTGCAAGGCCTGTGTTACTGACAGAGATGAGCTAGGCCAGGAGGACAGAGGGGAGGGGTGATCTGCTGTACCTTAAAAATGATGAGGAAATTACAGTCTCAACATACTGCACCCAAAATGGACTGATAGTGAAGACTTGTTTGTAGAGCTGTTGATTCTCCATCCCTCTGTGCAACGAGGATAGCTGCTTATTTCTAACCAGGGCTCTTCTGTCATCCCTGTATCCCATGTGAGGCTTAAGTAATCCCACGTGCTTTTTGGTGACACGTTGCCCTGCCGTGTCTGATGTCTGCTCTGGGTGCTGCACCCTTTTACTTTTGGATTGCTGAGGAGTAATGACAGTTCTGAGACCACCAGCTGCCTGAGTCTGAGTGCAGTTTTCCACATTGTATCACCTAGCTTTGGGTTTGTCACTGTAGTCTGGTTGGCCTGAGGATAAACGGTGCTCATCTACCACAGCTGGTAGATGTGGGCAGTGTGTGATGATCTCTAATGAGTTCCTAATTGTGCCATTTGTAGGTGATTAAAGCCATCGAGGAGGGGTACCGGCTGCCCCCGCCCATGGACTGCCCCATCGCTCTGCACCAGCTGATGCTGGACTGCTGGCAGAAGGAGCGCAGCGACCGGCCCAAATTCGGACAGATTGTCAACATGCTGGACAAGCTCATCCGCAACCCCAACAGCCTCAAGAGGACGGGCAGCGAGAGCTCCAGGTCAGCTGTGCTCTGTCACGGTGACGTACGAGGGAGCGCAGGGGAGGTGACAGGCGGGGCGCAGGTGGCACACAGCTCTGCTGGTTCCGTGTGGCCCCCGGGGCAGCCAGGCTCACCAGCCCTGCCAGGACCAAAGGGGAACGAGCAGAGCTGCTGCTGGATCACACCAGCGCTGAGCAGGTTTCCAGCACAGCCCAAAGCACGTCCTGACACAGGCGGGCTCTGTTGGAAGGCAAAGTTTGCTGCTTCTTTCCCCTTCTCCCCCCTGGTGAAAGGGCTTGAACGAGTAGGGTCACCTCAATCAGTGCAGCTAACAGCAGTGATGTGGTTTTCTGCAGGAAAAGCACATCATCAAGTTTTATAAACCCTAGATTTGTGTAGGATTTGCAAATGAGCATTACAGCATTGCAAGCCAACGCCTTGCAGGCATTGGGAAGGTGTGGATTAATTTTTATGTGAATTTGAATTTAATTTTGTGGAAAGCCGGTTTCATGTCTCCACCGATCCCACATTACATTTGTTTTGTTTGCTAAGCATGGTGTACTTGGTACGTGCAAGAGAAGTGCAGCAGGAAGGAAACTCCCAGAGTTGTAAGATAAAACCAAAATATCTTTGCTGGGACAGATCAGCAGTTTGTTTAATCTGGCGAAACACTGCTGAAGTAATAGGACCTTTACTAATCTACACCAGCTTTGGTCTGGTTTTTTCAAATGTCTTCGCTTTGTCAGGTAGGTTTGCTTACAGCAAATATGGAAAAAAAGCTTGAAAGAAATGAGAAAGATAATAGGAAAATGTTTTTTAGTAGAAGGGAAGGTACAAAAATATGCATTAGACAGTGCAAAATTCAGTTTCTTGAATCAGTGAGGGAGTGACAGAGATTCTGTCTCAGCTTCCAACAGAAGAACAGTTTTTAAACATGTGTGTCCCTTTGTGTGTCACGCTTACAATGTATGTCACCAGAAGAGGGATCATTAACCCTGTGAGGCCATGATCACCACGTCTTCCAGATTGCCCTAATTGTACTGGGAGCCTGGCAAAAATATATCCTCCCTTGAGGCTTAAATAATTTACATGGTAAAAATCACAATGTGATCTACTGTGATAATTTTAGTGAAGAATCACAGTATGAACTCCTCCGTTTTGCTTTCTTTTCAATTTACAGGTTCTCTTTGAAAATACATAGATTTTACAATAGTTAATAACCTGTTCAAGGTCACTCCCTCTGTGTGTGTGTGTGTGTAAGTTAACAGCCTGTTCAAGGTCATTTCACGCTCATGGCTGTTTATAAATATTTTTCTTTTCTTCCTTATTACAGAATAGGAATTTCAAATATGCATATAATATTATTAATAGATGACTTCATACATGAAGCATAATTATATATAAATAGGTTTCCATCATTGGTCTTGTGTTAGTGCAGTAAAAAGAGTTGAACCAAGTATTGCCAGCATGTACTCAATGCCTCGGGCAAGACCTAACCATGTTATTGCACACCTCGTCTTTGATGATGTGCATTTTCAAATAAATTGCTAAATGATAATTGTTTTGATTAGATAGATAATAGTAATTTATAGTGCTTTAATGAAACTGTGACTTATCATATACATGAAATAATAAATGCAATATTAATAAGAGAAGAAAAAGTTGTAAAAATAATTATTGGCAAAACTATGCAAGGGAAAATGAGAAGCACATTCCACAGTGCAAACAGAGATCAAAGCTCGTGTGATTCCCGCCACTCCTGGCACACACTCCGGTCAGGAATGGATTGATTAAAGAGGGAATTAACTCCCTGCAGTCCTGAGTTTGATTGAATGCACTGAGCAGGCCTGGCTAGAAACAGGAGTTATCTGAACCCGCCCTGAGTTTTACCATCCAAACCAGTCTGGCAGGGTGTGAGCTCCCAGTTCTTTGCACATACTTCAGTAGTGTTTCTATAGCTGCTGAGCTCTGAGGTCTGACACATGCAGGGTTGGCAAGGTCTGGCATTGCTGCCCGTGAGATACAGACCCAGCAGGCTGAACGCCTTCCAGCATTGCCATCTTCTTTGTTTTGGGGAGTAAAAGCATTTTCTCTGAATTTGATTGTATCTGAGGTGGAAATCGTAAGCTGCATTGTGGTTCGCTGCATTGTGGTTCAAATTAGATCTCAAAGCAAAAATAGAAACCTCAGGTCTAATTCATTCATAGCACAAATTGGCCTATTACTTTGCTTCTTGTTCAGTTTCTTGCATTGATCTGAGTTGATGTGCAGAGCCACCAGTTTCGCTGGGCACGGCCTCTTGCCTTTGCTTTCCCTCATCATTGAAGGTAATAATTGTTGCAGAGACCAAACTTTGGTTTGTGGTTCATGATCCAGCTGACACCATTTCTCTGTCCTTTCACTGTTTGGCATCCAGACCTAGCACAGCCCTGCTGGATCCCAGCTCCCCCGAGTTCTCGGCGGTTGTTTCTGTCAGTGACTGGCTCCAAGCCATGAAAATGGAGCGATACAAGGATAACTTCACAGCTGCTGGCTATACCACCCTAGAGGCTGTGGTGCATATGAACCAGGAGTAAGTACTCAGCGATATAACAAAAAAACTGGTAAATCTGGATTTAATCAGCCTCTTTTGCTTTGTGCTGCATATCACTACACTCATTAAAGGAATGGAATGCCTTTCATTTGGATGGAGGATAACTTTAAAATGTTCCACTTATTTAATTAAACATTTCTGTACATCTGCCTTGCTTTTGCTAATGCTGCTTGCAGTTGCCTCTTAATATAATTTTTCTCTACACCACCATCTGATCCATGGTTCTCAGCCCCTTGTTCTTCTCTTGCTTTCCACAGGGACCTGGCCAGGATTGGGATCACGGCCCTGGCACACCAGAACAAGATCCTGAGCAGTGTCCAAGCAATGCGCACCCAAATGCAACAGATGCATGGCAGGATGGTTCCCGTCTGAGCCAGCACTGAATAAACTCAAAACTCTTGAAATTAGTTTACCTCATCCATGCACTTTAATTGAAGAACTGCACTTTTTTTACTTCGTCTCCTTGCCCGTCGAAATAAAGATCTGCAGCATTGCTTGATGTACAGATTGCGGAACCCCAGCGTGTGTGTTGGGAGGGGGACCTCCAGAAATGACAAGGCGTCATTTGAAACCAGACCTGGAACAAATTGTTTCTTGGAACATACTTCTCTGTTGATCAATGATATGTAAAACACATGTATCTATATAAATATTAAGTCACATTCAAGTTTTGATGCTATGTTTGCTGCCAGATACTGTGCTTACAAAACAACAGCATTACTTTCCTTCTCCCTGTGACCCGTAGGATTACAACCATAGTGTTTTATTTGTGGGTGAAACCACCGTTGTGCATCTTTCAATGGAATGAAGAACCTGCCCTGGGATATTTTTTGCAGACTTGATGCATCACTAACACCGTGCAGAAACCTCAGTGAGAATATCGCGTGGCTCATCAGTGCCTGCCAATTAGAGATCTACCCATTTATGGGCTTGAGACATGAAGTGACCCACCTTGTGGATTACTGGGCAAAACTGGACTTCTGGGGAGGTTCTTGGCTGTTGTGCTGAAGACTACCATTGAAAGACTTTTGTGACCATCTTGCTAGTAGTCAGCTGTGACAATTGTGGCTGTGGAGCTTTCAGACTTCTTTTCTCTTTCAAGAAACTTACTCCCTTTGCCTCACGGAAGGTCAGTGGATATACAGTGTCCAACATGTTCATGGTGCTTTATTTTGTAAACTGTGCTGGGATCTCATCACTGTTGGGGGAAAATAAAAAATGCTGTGGTATGTATTATTTGGGGTTCGTAACTGGTTTGTAAAAATCTGTGCTGGTTTCCCAGACTAATTGCTGAGCCTTTCCCATTGTTTGCTCCATTTGATGGCAGTGAAAACTGCACTATCTCAAATTGCTCTCAAGCTGTTGCATGTTATGGTGTGCAGACAAGATATAAGAATGTGTCAGGGGGCTCAGCTCAGTGCTGAGAGCTTGACCCCACTTCACACTGAGAGCAGTAGGGATGCCCTTATGCTTTGGGTGATAAAACCCAGCACATATGGATCCCATAGAAAGCAAGAATAACCTTGTAAAGTATAGATACTCATCTCATAAAGGCAGCAAGAAGAACCAAGGAATTTTCCTGCATGTTCATGAACAGCAGTAAAAACATTATTTGAGTTTTAGAAAGACGTGTTTTGGTTTTGGTGTCAGTGGCTTCATGGGAAGGGGAGCAGAAGGAAATGGGGTTGTGTGTGCAGCCTTGCTGGTTTTATGCAGTTTGGGTGTCAGGCATGGTGGCAGCTCTGTGCTGTGCAGCAGTGTTACAGTTCAGGCACAGTTGGATCAGCTGTGGGAACCAAAATCCTCTTTGGAAACCAGCCCCACAGGATGGGTATCAGGGATTATCAGGGCAGCTGTGGGTGTGAGGGCCAGGTGCAGACTGCACAGCTGGGGCCTGACACCCCTCTGCAGGCATGGCCAACAAGATGGAGTGTGGAAAAGCTGCCCTCTGCCTCCTCTAGGGAATAGATGGAAGTTGAGTGACTGGAAGCATCCCCTGGGTTGCTAGGTGGAGGAGACTCTGTGGGAATGTGGTTATCCTCAGTAGGTCACACGGTTAAAGCTTTGTCCAGTAAAGCTCTGAACACACTGAGGCTTGAATTCATTTATAATAAAGCTTTTATTACTCTTTTTGAGCGGAGTATGTAAGTTAGAGTCCTTTAAAGTCCTTCTGAGGACCAAAGTGATGAGATGACCTTAGAAAAAGGATGGGCCACTCACTCTGTGCTGAGTAGGAGGAGGATTTTCATGACTTGTCCTTTAAAACTGACATTGCACTTCAGCTGTGCCATGCACAATGTCAGAAAGGTGAGATTTATAGTTTAATGGCACTAAGACTGGCTCTTTAGTCTGTAATATTTTGGTCCTACTCCACACCTGACAGCAAATTCAGAAATGATTTAGTGGCTTTATATGTCAGACATTTTTAATAATTGAGTTTATCCTAAATCCAAAACAGTTCACTCGGTGGGACAAATCACACATACTGTATTGTCACTCACATCGCTTTTTGTCACTTTTAACAATAACTTGCTGATTTTAACCACTAACTCTCCCTCACTCCCAACTCTCTAAGAGAACAACTTGTTCTGAATATGAGATGCTAAATTTGGATCCTGTCAAGTCATGACAGCTCAGTATAAACTGTTCTGCAATATTACTTATAAAAGCTTTTCCATTTCAAGAAATTTAAGATTTCTTTAAAAAAATCTACTCAAACCGGCATGTTCTAATGTCACTTTGCCAGGCAACATAAGAAGTAGTTACTCATTTTAAAGACCTGACATTTGTACTTTCAGCAGGAAAAAATTCTTCTGCCTCTCAAGTGCAGAGATACGTGAATTTTCCTTGCTGTAAATCTGTTGCGTTCTGTTGAGATCATCTTTTTATCTAAAACCAAAATACACCCAATTTTCTGGCCTGTTTGTTAAATTGCTGTCTTGGAGTCTAGTAGTGGTAATTCAAAACAGTGCAATATTTTCCACACAAAATGGAAAACTATGTCCCTATAGAAGGAAAACTGTGAAGGCAGCTCAGATGCTGGGTTTTCAGCACTGCCACTGCTGGTTGTGTTTCCTATCATAAAACATGGCAAATGGGGGGCATCCACTGGAATGTGATTTTAGCTGGAAGAAAGCGGATGGAAGAAAAAAGAGGTGGCACATCTAAATATAGATAGAAAGATAGATTGGTTGATTATGTGTCTGTATATAAGGTATGCTGTGGAAGCAAGGCTTCAAAATAGTGTGAGGAAAGGAAGAAAGGGAAGGCAAAGGGTTCCCTGCCATTTGGGCAGGTCTGGGTGTCTGTCTTGATGCATGTAGTTTAATACATTTGATTTGGGTTCTCTTTTCATGCAGGGAAATGGATTGTGCTTTCACGGCCTCGTAGCCCGTCCCGTTGATCACATTGACCGTGGAGGAACACAGATGAGACATGAAGCCTTCTGGACCCCCAGTTGCGTCTTCCATAGCACTGATTCTGGAGAACACATGCTGAACAGTCATCAGTCCCTGAAGAGAGTGTGACTTTTTCTTTTTTTTCCTGGGCCACCCACTCCGTTGTTTTTCTCCGTTGAGCGATAACTAACTCGTTAAGACTCAGCACCCATTTGTCACTCGAGGAATGTACTGTGTCAAAGCCCTGCAGACTTCTGGATATTTTTTTTCCTCCTCTTCTGCTTTCTCTGCCTACCTTTGGTTTTATTTATATATTTTGTTGTTGTCTCTCCTCATTCCCCTGTCTGTCACTGCTGCATCCTGGACGAATGCAGGTGACAGAGCACTACACATCCTACCATGGACGCCAGGCCAGGTGCCACAGCAAAGAACCCAGTTCCTGTGAGCTGCCTATGTGCATTGCTGAAGTGACATTTTACACTGAAGGTGCCATTGCAGTGATATAAATATATTTTTTTTCCTTGAACGGATAATGGAATATTATCTCCTCCGAAAGGTGCGTACGTGTGCTTGTGTGCATGTGTCGGCGTGCAAGTCACCTCCGGTATAGAACTGCCTGTGAATGTGCCCCAAACACCTCTGGAAGCGCAGGAGTCCCCTGTCCTACGAGACCAGGCCAATAGCTCATGTCTGGAATGGTAGCACGAACACACACATTAAAAAAATGTTGACATTTCTGTATCTGTAAGTATTTTTAGCTGCCACACTAACGTTGTTGAGTAGTTCTGCAGCCTGAAACAGGGGCAATTTTGAGTTAGTTTTGGGGTTATGGACTGTGGGACCTAAAGGGTGCTAAAGGTTTTTGTTAAGTGTTGTTTATTCGTACAGTGCCCTGCTCATGACCGAGACCCACCAGTTTTTTAGTGGCAAGGTGATGGAGGCAACACCTGCATCTCCATCCACTGGTAATCCTGGACTGAATTCTTATGTAGCCTTTTTTATCTGCAAAAATAGGATTTTAAAGACTTGTTGAATGCTAAAAAATATATGCAATTCTTCCATTCACAGAAGCACCTTGCTCTATGTGCAAGCTGTGAAATCTTGCAACGTAATAATCAGAACACTTCCTTGGTTCCCAGCACAGATAAGGAACAAAAATGCAACAAGACCTGTAAAGTTACAGTTAGCAAGAGCTATGAAGCGTGTCCTGTTCCTTGTGCAGGTGGAGAGCAGGTGGAGTGCAGAAGTCACTCTTTCTTGCAGGCTCGGGGAGCAGTGCTGCAGCGTGCTGCTCCTGCCTGGGAGCGCTCTCTGTGTTTGGAGAATTCACCGTAGCGTAGCGTGAGGCAGCGGCAGCGCAGCCGAGTGCCGGCACCCAGGGCACACAGGGGCAGCTGGAGGAGCTCCCAGGGGCTGTTCCCTGCCGTGGGACAGGGGCTCGCTCTGCACACGTGGGGCAGCCTGGACCCTCAGCCTTGCTCGGAGTTGTGACGTGGTGTCCCAAAATTGCTCCTGTTTCCTCTTTGCCCTCCTCGCTGTGGCAATTCTGCCTGATGTGAAAGAGGAGGAGCAGCAGCAGGGCCTGGCAGGGAGGCGAGGGGAGCTGTGCTGAGGCTGGGCAGGGCTGGACCCCACGGGCTGGGCCACCACAGGATGCTCCAGACGGAGCTGGAGCGAGAGGAAGTCGAGTGCCACAGCACTGCTGCCCTCGGGGACGGGCCACCGCCAGCCTGTCCCCCACGACAAGTGTGTTCAATTGTCCTGCTCACACACCACTGGTTGATGTTCGTCCAGGTTTCTTGCTGTGCTAATTTTGTGATGGATCTTACGTATTGAAAATATATATGTATAAAATACAAAAGAAGCTGGTGAGTAACCAGTAAACAGGACTTAAAAAGCAGTATTTTTCTTTTATGTGACATTTTCATAACCAGAAAAAAAAATCTGAAATACTAATCAGACAAATAAAAAGAGAGTGCATTTATTTTTTTGTATCACTGCAAGTATGTTGGAATATGCAAGGACTGTGGTTAAAATTAGAATATATGAGGCATATTATAATTTAGTTCATACTGAAAAAAATCTAACAGCATTTCTTGGTTCATGCATTTGAACGATCTCTGGGTTAGATATATAGATTCTTCTATTTTGTTTTAATTTGTAATTTTTTTCTCCCTCTGTGAATTTTAGGTACACATAACTTATGTCATTTATTTATGGTCTTTTATACCTAGTTTGTAAAATTGTAAAATAGCAAACAATGCAAACATTTGCATTTGAAAATAATAAAGTAGTTGCTGTACAAACCTGAAACAGACTATTTCTAATTATTGCGTGTTTTTTTAATTTAGAGTTTATCCACAACAGATACAAAGACAGAATTCAGAGTCCTGGTGTTTGCCCCAAAGGGATGTACTCTCTTCAGCAGATTTCACAGGAATGCAGTCCCAGAGTTCATTTGAGCTGCGTGGCTCCTGCATGTGCCTTAAAGCATGGTGCTGTCCCGTGCTCCTGTCCTGAGCTGTGGTGTTTGAGATGTGGGAAGGTGCTGCAGCCAGGCTGACCTTGTTAATAGTTGGAGACCATGGTTTCCATGGGCACTCTGCCTGAGAAGAACCTAGAGGCTGATAATTTTTCATATTCACAACTGGGATCAGCTAGGGATAGTGTCCCTCCCCTGCTCCCCAGCCTGGACCTTGCCTAAGGTCAGATATCCCCATGGCAGAAATCCTGCAGTTCTGACAGTGTCCTTTGGGTGCCACCTCTCCTGTGGGACCATGGCTGTGCTGCTGAGCTCCTGCCTGTGCTACTCTGCTCTGGGGCTGCCTTTGCTTGTGTTGATGGGCTCATGTTGGAGACTCAACGCCAGAGAGGGAGAAGGGGAGAGGTGTCGGGAGCAGCAGAAAATGAAGAGGGACAGTTTTCCTGAGGAGGGCCCCAAGCCAGGAATCAAGAGCATGGATGCTGTGTAAAGGATGTTGCTGTGTGATGTGGATGCTGAGGGTGCAGTGGCCTCAGCCATCCCCTGTACAGGGCTGCTGCTGGGTTTGGATACACTTAGGGCTTTTAACTACCCAGATTACACATGTGCACCACTCACGGCTGGGGCAGAGAAACAATGGTGGCTCTTGTAGAGCTTTCCTCAAGATTTTGAGCTATGAAGAAGATTTGGAACCCAACTCAAATTGGGAAAGACTGCAGTGATGCCAGCAGAGCAGTGTTGTGCAGTGCTGGTCCCCAAAAGCCCTGCTGCTAGCACTGAGTGTCTAGAGACAAGTTCCTCTTCTGTAGCTGGGTGAGGAAGGCAGCCAGCTGGGTGTTTATGAGGTGATTCAGCCATTCAGGTGTTAAGAGAGAATGTGTCATGGGTGAAAAAACAGATTCCATTTCACATGCACAAAGACGTTTTACAAATAGTTCCATTTCATTGTGAAATGAAAAAAGAACCTTTACGTCTTTTTTAAGAAACAACTGTTTCCAAATGTCCAGTGAGGGTTAAACACTTGGGCCCTCTCCCTTCTTTTGGTGATTCTCTGCTCTTTTTCCCTTTTAGCCCACAAATCTGAGAAATCCTCTCAAAACTTTATACCCCAATGGTTTCATTTACTTCCCAGTATATGGATTTTACTGAAAGATTTCCTTGCCAAAAAGGCATTTTTTCTCTCCCTGCCCCTCATTCTTTCCACATATTTATACAGTAGCATGAGGCAAGCGGATCTATTTACACATAAAGCCAATATATTTGCATTTCATTGATGGTGAACATCCCTGTCCTTGAGCTGAGTGTGGAGTAGTGCAAAAAATGGACACGGGGGCCACTGTAGACATGTCAAGAAAAACAAAATGTTTTTTGACAATTGCAAAGCAAAAAAAAAAAAAAAAAAAGAAAAAGGCGCATTAAGGTCTAAATTAGCAACATGATTAAACCTAGAGCTGCATTTTATGCCTTGACCTCAGTTATTTTACCCTTTCCCTTGCAGGGAAGTACCCTTGGGCCATTGACTGATCCTCTATTGAATGGGTTGCAGACCCCTGACATATCTTATTTCTGGCAGTGCCCCTGAACATAATTCTTTGTTTATAGGAGCCTCTGAGAAAGTTACATGAATATGTAGACTTTTGAGAGTAAAATTAAAACCTAAAGCATTTCATTCCAATCAGTTTAGTAAAATGTATTCTCCATGGGTGGATGGAGAGAGCAGACACCGGAATATGTGACATTAACTTACTTTCATATATAAACATGAATTTGTGTATATGGGGCAATTATACCCCAGTAATCTACTGTGGGTTAGTAGCTTTTAACCAGACCAACAAAACATAATAGAAATCCTTGTTTTTGTAGTGCTCTTGAACTTACTCATTATTGTCTTCTATAAAATCTTGTAATTAATTAACTGGGTTGAGGCATTTTGAGAATATTTTTGAAAATTTTTAGAAATTTCTGAAGAATATTCTTAAAATAGAAAAATGAAAGGTGTCACAGGGGGTCCTCTGGGAGATGGTTTCTGATCTCCTGCTCCTTGGAAGGCTGGGATAAAGTCCTCCGCTCAGGAGCAGCGTCAGTGTTTGGGCTGCTCAGCAGCTGAGCGTGGACAAATCTTAAGTGCTCTGAAAATGCAAATAGTGGGGAGGGGAGTGGGCATTGGAGGTGCCAGTTTTCAGTAGGTTTAAATCCAAAATCCCTTTCAGGATTCTGGCCTCAAATTTTCAGAATGCCGTGGAGGTCTGTGCTCTCTCATTGCCTTGTGCCAGTGGGATCACCTGCGAATTCAATGAGGAAGAATTCAGCACAAGAGTCCCCAGGGTTCATCTGCTGAAGGGTTTGTCTGAGTCCCTACCCATCCAGCAGATTCACAATGAGTGCCAAGTATAAAAGACCATTTACTTTCACCTTTCTGGAAAATTGTTAAGATTCTGTTTGAAAAAAAAAAAATCTTCTCAAAAAAAGGGGGTTAAATTTGAATGTTGATATTCTTCCACAGTTAAAGAGCCTTGTGGGTTGATTGAAGCAGCAGAAATGAATGGCCTAGGAAAGGTGACACTGACAATTAAGGAAATAAGGATAAATGAGTTGATCTGGGCCTGCAGGTGTTATGAACTGATTTCACTGGGAGTGCCCTGACTTGCATCAGCTTAAGGATCTAGTCCTTATCTATGTGCCACACGAAACTTAGGTAATTTTGTTTGTATATTTCACCAGAAAATATATTTTAAAGTGCAGTTTGGCAATGACTCAAGCAGTGATAGTACATTCAGGTTGGTTTTTTTGTCTTGATTTTTTTTTATGTGACCATTACTCATACAAATATTTGAAGTACATGTTGAACAATACACAATAATAGTATCCAACAGCAGACAGGAGGGTTTCTGTGGAGTCCTGCAACTCCTGGCTTTGCTGCCTTTTGTTTTCAGGTTCATGTTATGACAGCAGATGGGTTTTATTTACCCAAATGGTTTGGATTGCAACATGACATCCTCAGAGACCGTTTTTGTCATTTTTGCAGAGCCTCTCAGAGCGTTCCACTGTGGCTGCTGAAGAGGCAGGACATGTATGTGCCTGCAGGAGCCCTGGGAATGGCAGAGCCAGGATTCAGGGTCTCAGCAGCCCCTAATAAGCTTTCTGTTGTGTTTTCATTAGCAGAGCAGTGTTGTTTCAAATTTTGGAGATTCACCCACAATGATGCTGTCCCACACTGTGCATTTGCAGGGTGGCTCTGGGGGAGGCACAAAGGAGAGCCTAAGCACTGGCTGCTGCTGAGTGTTTGCAGGCAGCAGCTCCACTTTTCCTGTGCCCAGGGACGCTGCTTTCTTTGGTGTGCATTCAAAAAGTGATGTCTGTAAACTTTTCTTCCACTGATGTTGCTTCATGTTTCACCTGCTTTTGTCCTCAGACCAGGCAGCAGCCTGTCAGGAGCTACTTTTGACTTACCCAGGGTTTTGGAAATGATTCCTTTCGGAGCCAGTTTATCACCCTGAACAGGTGGAAGAGATCATCAACATTTTTTAATCAGCTTTGAAAGTGGGTGTATTCAATCCAAGAACAAAAAAGCATTCACCAAGTACTAAATCCAATCAACCGTGGGTGACTGATTACTTTTAGCTTTCTTAATTGATTGACTGTGGCATTTCTATGAAGGAGCTATTCTGAAACCCAAGGAAGTCCACACAAGTGTTTGGACTCTCGGAATAACTTGTAAGTGATGTGTTAAACCTGTGTTTGACTTCAACAGTACCGTGTGTTATAAGCCAAATACACAGATGGGTGTGCAAGAGCCCTGCTGGATTAATGGGTGGGATTTTCCTCTCATTTAGTAACAAGTTAAATGGTGGAAGGCATGGGTTTATGGATTCTTTGACAAAAGTTTGAGGAGTTTTTCCTAGTTAAAAGCTCCTGTAATCCTGCCTAGCAGCATCTAGCAATGGAGTTTTCAAAAAGAGGCTCCTTTCACCCCAACAAAATCTCCCTGTATGTGTGTAAGTGAAATTGCCTTTTGCACACACGTGTGCATGAAGAGAGCTTTGTTCTGGCTGGCTGTCATGGTGCAGCTCTGAGCACAGTTCCTCAGCTCTCACTTCTGACTGTCTCTGTGGCAGAACTGCCCTGCTGAGGGCACGTTTGATGCTGCACTGACACGCTGAGAGCACAGGGCCTGCTCTGGGGGATGTGGCCATGAGCTCGCTGTGCATGGGCTTACCTGTCCCAGGGCCACACTTAGGACACAATTCAGGCGGGCTTTGTATCACCAGGGTCAGATTTTTGCTGGTATTTTACCTTACTGACAACTACTTTTACTCACACAACTGAAAATGAACCTGTCAAGTGCTGGAGTATGACGTCCCCAGCAGTGTGTTCTAGGGCAGATCATTAGTGTCATTATTCATGTACTTTCAACACAATAAGACAACTCCAGCTGGCAATGAATGTGCATAATATACAGAGATGCCTTTGGTATAATACAGAGCAACTTGTCAGAAGGTGACTCAGATCCAAATAAAGCCCTCATTGAACAGAGCTCAGTCATCGCCCTCAGCTCTCAGACATGTCTGGTGATGGGCTGGGACCAAGGCTCTTGTGGTTTGATTGAGAACTTTTTAAAAAATACTTCTGAACCTGGGAATTTTAGCCACAAACAACCAGAGTCCCTGGGAGCAATCACCTTCCCTGTAGAGCACAGACTTATTCCTGGGTCAACCTTGTTTTTCTAATAACATTAAGAAATTCCTTGGGAATATTTTAATTAAAAATTCTCTTCTTGTCATAAAACAACGTAAATAAGTCACATCAAGTGGTTCCTGAGCTTGGCTTGAGTGCTGGGATGGGACTGGTGAAGTATGAAAATGAAGGAGATTAGGTTGGTAAAATACTTTCTCTGGGGCCACTTTTTACGTGTGACTAGGGGTAGTCTGGTTAAGGAAAAATACAAATATGCTGCTGACATTGCATCTTTTTGCTACCCTGACTTTCAGCTGCATTATTTTTGCTTCCATCTGTGAGAAATGCAACTGCTTGTCTTGAACATGACCTTTTCAAGGTGTATAAAACCAGCAGTGGTCAATGTGTATGTAGCCTTTGCCGGCTGTGGAAATTATCCAAGGTGTATCCCAGCTGCTGGGCATCTTCTAATTGGGAGCCACAATTGCGCTGCTCCCGGGCTCTCGGCTCCCCAGCCAGCCAGCAGCTGCTCGGGAGAGGAGAAAGAACTCACAGGGAGCCAGTTCCCTGAGGATACAAGGTAATTTTTCCCTCTTTGGGCTGGATAGCAGCTCTGGGAGTCGTTACAGTATCAGGACATGTCTCCATGGAATTAACAGCTAAGTGACTCAAGTCCTGGCTGGCCACACTGTGCTGCCAGGCTCAGCCAGGGATGCACCCCAGTCCTGTGTGTCCTGGGACACGCCAAGGGATGATGTTCCTTGGGCTCAGATGCTGGGGAGCAACAGCCCTGGTGCTTTTGTGGTAGGTATGTTTTGTATCACAGCAAGCCTTTAGTTTGGCATTTGCTTGGGGAAAGCAGCAAACAACAAACAAGTGTGGCTTAAATCAGAAACACCTGCAAAATTATGCAGAGTTCATCTGTGTGTTTTAAATGAAAGTGGCAGCATATTTTTTCTTGGCTTACAGTTTTGTAGTTTGTTGAAAAATTACATGGTCTCCATTCCCTCCTTCCAAAGTTAATTGTTGTCAAACCCTGAGCCAACTGAAATAAGCTTTGGTTATTGGCAGTGGAGGAAGAAAAGCTGACCTGTCTGTGCTCTAAGAGCACACATGGCCACTTCTGGGCCTGAGCTCTGGCTTGTATTGCCTTGATCAAAGAATCCAGATAGAGCGACAGACAAAGCCAGGGCCTGGGCTGGGCTCTCAGCAGTCAGTAGGTGCGGTTGGCAGGTTGTACCTGACGTTCTCCTCTCCCCAGAAACCTGCATGTTTTCATTGCATTAACTGTTAATTACTGCCCATGCTGTTACCAGCAGTGCCAACACTGAGCCTCTTCACCTGTGCTTGGGTCTCCAGTCCCTCCACTCACTCGTGGTGCAGACAACCTCAGGTCAAGCTTTGTCTGAAGAAGTCCTGGTGTATTGGTTTTCTGATTGCTTCCTTACTGTGTTCATCCCAGATTAATTGTATTCCCTGTTCTTCAGCTCCCATTTATGTCTGGGTTTTTTCTTTTCCATCATTAAACCTCCCTCACCCCACACTCTTGAATCTCCTCTGGTGAGGAGTTTCCCTTTTCCCAGCACCTGGAAGCACTGGGATTTCCTGACCAGCCCCACTGCAGCAGTCTCAGGACTGGAGAGGCTTGTGCCTGTCAGGATGGCACACACAGAGAGCACCACTGCAGTATCTACTGCAGATACAGATACATTTCAGGGAAAAAAAATGAAAAGCAGCTCTCCTTAAATTGCTGAGGAAATAAAGACAATGTGCTGCCGGGCACTGGAACGCTTCCTCCCTTTGTTCTCTAACAAAGCATTTGTCAAACACCAGGCACATTCAGCTGTGTGTGGTTCGTGTCCTGAGGAGGAATTTGCCCCCCATGTGTGACTGGGGAGCATTATGTGGTATTGTCAACACACACAGAGCTGTCCAGGCAGTTCCAAGTGTTCACATAACCCAAACAGCTCCCTAGCACAAGAAAAGTCACCAGATGATTTTTGTAATTTTAACTCCTCTTTTCTTGCTGGAATAGAAATCTTTTTGTTCATTCATCCTTTTCCTTATTGGGTCTAATTTTATTGACTGTCAAAAAAACTTGTACTAATGCTAAGCCCTTTCTGCTTGTATTAAAAAGGGATTTCCATGGACTTATAAGCTTATCTTCTTGAATCAGGATGCCACGTTGGTTTATCTCATAATCTTTAATATCTCATTACCAGCAGGAGCAGCATATGGAACCTGAAACTGAGCAACTGAAGGTCTTAGTTGTGAACAAATTGTGTTCATTGTAAAGTCTGAATCTGTGCAGAAAATCCCCTGTGCCTCTCTCACAGGTAAGTGCATGAACTACACTCATCCCTTTAGGTGCAGCTACTTGCAGTGCAGTATTTACCAAGGGCAATATCAGACTGGAGGGATTGGAGCTGCCCTGCTTTGTTTGTTTCATTTTGCAGCTTTTTCTTTCCTCTTTGGCATCACTGTTGTTTCCTGGGGCTTTTGTTCAAGTGGAACCCAGCTAAAGCAGCTACCTTTCAGCTGTGTGCTCATTTGTAGATGATATCTGATATCGATGGTGCTGCTCTTTTTGTTTATGTATCATTTTGTAAACCAAATGGTATTGTTCTAATGGATTTGCTGAAGAGCACAGCCAAGCATTCAGCTCATCAACTGTCCTCTTTGATTCATTGCTATTTGAAATTGTGTGTGACTGAGCAACTGAGTTTCATGGAATTTTGTTCCTTCATGTTGCCTGTATCAATCAAACTTTCTCAGTGAGAAACTGTAATTTAAAAGAGAAACAGGCAAAACTGAAAAACCCTATTTATATTCTAAGGCCTGGATTTTTAGGAGTGTGAAGCAGCGTTAAAGATGGCTTAAGAAGTCAGCTGGAGTTTTCCTGGCATGAAATAGCACAGAGCTAGTGCAGTTTGCCTTACAGCACTTCAGTTCAGTCCCAGTATTGTAAGCAGGTATAAATCTGAGCAGTCCTGATGAGTGAGGAGGTTGTCTCTGCTTCAGTCTGGGCTCCAGGCTGTGAAAAGTTGGTCTGAAAGTTGGGGGCTGCTGGGGCAGAGCCTCAGCCAGAAACAAAAAGGAGGCCAAGAAAGAGAAGGAGAAAAAAGACAGAGGAAAACTTCTAACACAAAAAAACATGGAAAAAACCCCCATGTTACAAACTTTTTCAAAGTGGAGAATTTGCTCATTTTTAGAGTTGTCACACTGAAAAATTAAGTCGCAAATTAACAGTGTTCACTTTTCCCTGGTGAATTAAAATCACATAACTATGTTTAGTAAGTGTCAAAAGGAAAGATAATCAAAGAGCATAAAGTTTGTTGTGTGTTAAGGAGTTCAGAACACAGACAATGGACCCAAGACATCCCTGGATGTGGCCTGAGGAGTGGATGTTTGTAATGCATTGCATATGTCCCTCTATGCACATCTGATCTGGAGCTGGCAGTCTGTGCTGTTATTTCACTTGATTTGTATATTTTAAAAAGCCCCAGCTCCTTCCTCACTGAAAATGAGGAGATTTTTTTTTATATTTGTTTTAATTGGACACAAGTAAAGCAGATTCCTGACAAAGAAAAAATCCAAACATTTTTCTTTCTG
Organism: Rhipidura dahli; assembly: GCA_013399225.1. NCBI lineage: Eukaryota > Metazoa > Chordata > Aves > Passeriformes > Rhipiduridae > Rhipidura > Rhipidura dahli. The sequence continues at coordinate 281,776 of VXAC01002149.1, forward strand.
TTGCTTTTTAGAGAGCAAATATTTTTAAGGGTTCAGAGAGCTCTGCAAGTCAAGTGTCAGAACTGGGAAATGAGAAAAGGTGGGAGATAGAGGGGAAATTGTGATGAAAAAGAATGACAGAGTCCTGGCTGGGGAAAACAATAATGGATATTATTGCCTTCTGGGTAGAATGAAAGGACTGAGCCCTTGGCTGGTGTTAATTGGTCCAACTCCTCTAAAGTTGGTAGAGGATTGATTCACAGCAGCTGTAATCCCCAAGTTAAATCCCAGCCCCACTGGGAGTTTTATCATTGTCTTCAAAAGAAGAAAGATTGTAACCTGTGTGTTATTTTATTCAGTTTCCCAGTGAATCTCTTAACAGCCAAAGAGCTGGGCTCAGCCAGCTCTTCCCTGGGGAGG
>VXAC01002149.1:282201-360855 GCA_013399225.1 Rhipidura dahli
GTGGGGGGGGGGGGGGGGGGGGGGTGGGGGCCAGGCTGCTTTAGGAACTAGAAATGTGGAACTAGAGCTCTGTAGAAATTGTCAAAAACCTTCCAAACAAGCCTTTGTCTAATCTTAGTAGTTGGTGTGTTTTTCACAGCTACTATTCAAAACTGCTGAACTGCAAAATTTCCAAATCCAAGCCAGGTGAAAACTTCAGCCCTTGGCTTGTTTCCTAAGGAGAGTTTGGGTCTGTGTCCAAGCTCCAGCAATGGATGCTGTGTTTTCACACGGCCGTGGTGAGCGCTCCTGGTCACAGGCACAGAGCACAGGCACAGATCTCATCTTCACTACGTGGTGTGCATGGGGAGCAGTTGTTGATCCTGATTTGGCATAACAGAGGACAAATTCAGGGAATCCAAACACTACTGTAAAGTGTAAACCAGGCCAGGTGATGGGGGATGATGAGATTTAATGACAGGAATGACAAAAATACAGTCCTTGGCTGGACTAAACCTCTGCCTGATGGAGTCAGTGTGGGATTCGCCTTTGGCTGTCCCAGTGCACCACTGCTGAGATTTCAGAGATGCCACAGGCCACACAAACCCTAAAGGACAGAAAAATAGAATAAAGCTCCTGTTTTGTGTATTTTGTGTTTTTTTGTTTTTTTGGTTTTTTTTTTTNNTTTTTTTTTTTTTTTTTTTTTTTTTTTTTTTTTTTTTTTTTTTTTTTTTTTTTTTTTTTTTTTTTTTTTTTTTTTTCCCCATGGCTTGTCACTATCAAATCATCAGAAAGCTTCTTTTAGGTTGCTATTTAGACTTGGTCTGGCAGTTTCAAGTTTAACTTCCTATTTTAACTATGTGGAATTGCAACCTGTGTATGCAGAATATTGACACATTCCTAATTATCTTACTCATGTATGCTGTATTTAAGATACTAAATTCAGCTTCCCTGAGGAATAAACTTGGCTCTGTTCCTCAGGGTCTGACTGAAACAGTGCAAGGAACACCAAAATCCCACTGTCAACACCACACAGATGCTCACAAAGCCAAGACAAACTCCCCTGAGAGCCCAGCACGCATCCGTACACGGCTGCACGGGAAACAGGCTCAGAAAAGCAGAATACACATGGCTCAAAGATGAGGATATTCCTGGGGAGGACTAACTTGCTTGCTCTGAGTCTTTTTCCTGAAAATTTGTTTCTTTTTTGTTGTTGTTTAAAAGGAATGATTGGATAAAAGTGAACTCCCCTTTGTCACAGAAATGTGGTCTCTTTAGGCGGCATTGACAAAATCGCTGCTGTTTGGGGATGTTCTGTTCAAAAGTAGATTTAAAATTAGAATAGAAGTTTTTGGCAGGAATTCACTTGGTTTTTATGTGTTGAAAATAAGCCAGAATAGCAACTGCTATGCCAGAATAGTGGTGTTTTAAGGGTTTTCATAAGACAAAAGGTAGCAGAGATAATTTTTATGTCCTCTTGGTGTTTTCTTTGTATTTTTTCCTTTTCTGGGGAACCTTTCCCCTGAAATTGTTTCTCAGCTTTTACTCCGTGCAGTTCTGGTCTTCTCAGCATTACCTTTAGTTTCTGTTTTATTTCCCTTTTGTTCCTGTGCTGACTTTGTAACTAGATTTTCAATTCATTTCTTGGTCAGATTGCTGCCAATCCCTGTAGTGTCTGAGAGCTGCAATATTTCATGCCATGATTGTTTTCTGTAATTGTGCACCAAACACAGGCTGCTGTTGTGTTTGATGAGAAGTGAACAGTGGTGCACAGCCATCATTATCTGAGACCTCACCACAGACTTCCTAATATTGGCAGCATTCTTGCAGAAGGATGCTCCTCAGCTTTTAGCAGAAGTGAGGGTAAGGCTCATGCCTCCAGCTGTAGCTTTCCAGCTCTAGACACCTTTGGGGACAGGGTAAGAATAGGAAGAGTACCTAGCAGGAGAGCAGGATGAATAATTATGGTGGGGAGAGCTTGGTTGGGGGTGTGGGAACAGAGACTTTCCTTTTGGTCAGCTTGAAATGATGGCCTGTGCTCTCTGCCAAGCCACATCCCTTCTCCTTTAAGCTCTTAGCTGCTTAGTCTGTGCTGTTTGAATACGAAAATAAAAAATAATCAGAGAGGTCAGAATTATATATTCAGACTCCCCCCTTTTTTTTTTCTTTATGTGTATTGGTCACAACAACCCTAAGTTTGTGAATAGATTGGCTGAGACCCCAAAGGTGTTTTACTTGCAAATTTTACTTAGGAATTCCATTTAGGAGTTACTAGAGAAGGGCACTTTGGGGTGGTTGCCTGTGTAACAGAACTGTGTAGGCATCAGATTAACTTTGTATGGGGACAGGAGAGGTGGGGAGAGCACAGGCCCTGCCCTTCCTCTCTCTCCTGTTCCACCAACCTACCCCTGTGCTTGGGGGCTGCCTACAACCTGGTGGAGAAGCAATGACTTAGAATAATCTTGTAATTCAGCATAAATCAGCACCACACCCCTGATACTGAACATGGGCAACTCAAGTCCAACAGCAAGACAGTTCAGACTGCAGATGTAGTCTGGAAGCCATTCAACTTAAAATTGCTACAGACTCCAAAAAGGACAAGCAAAGAGCTGGACTCAAGAATAGCCTGGCACACGGATCCTTCTCATGGCTTCTACTTAGCTGGCTCTTGAGAAATAGGTCACCAAATTCTGGAACACTGCTGCAGCTATCAATTCTAGTAAATAGCTGAAGATCCTTTAATTCTGTCCAGCTTAGGGGAGTTAAAAATTCCATCACATCACACCACAGCTTCCTCTTCGTGCTGCACAGGCACTCCATAAATCCGCACAGCTCTCTCACTCTTATCTGAATCGCAATGCAGTTATTAAACAAATTGTAAGTCTATTTCATATCCTTTTTACTACTTTGAAAACTGCACAATATAAAGCTTAATAAAAGCTGAATGCTCCAAAACTGCTCTTAGAACTGAAAATATGACTACATCAAAAGACTTTACAAGGGCAGGATTTTAATGGCTGAATAATACGCTGGAACAGAGCAGTAATTTCTTCTCGAATGCTGGGATGAATTATTTATGCTTTGACAACATTATGTGTCTCTAAAGCAGCTTTTAGTTATTCGCCTATTGGAGGACACAGCTGATCCTGCTGCCCACTCTTGTAATTACATTAACCTCTTGACACTACATGACAAGCTTTTCCTGTGAACTGCGATCAATAGCCCATAACTGCTACCTATTTAATAGGGCCATGGTTACACTTCAGTTCAGATATAATTAGCTCTTTCCCCCCCTTCCTCTTTTAACAGAGTGTGGAAAAAGCCCATGTTGTTTAAATTAAAAAAAAAAAAATACACACAACAAAATAAAGGCTGTTAAGGAAAAGAATAAAAGCATTCAGATCACTGAATGGGCAAGTGATCTGTTCCCTGAGTGTGGTTCAGAAATGTGCAGCCCTTCCATTAGTTCACATCTGCATCCAAAAGGAATGGGAAGCCATAGCACATGAGGACCTTTAGGAATCAATTGCAGAAGTGCTGGTACAGGTGGGCAGGGTGTGACATGATAGAGCTGAAGCACATGCTGATAGTGATAGAAAGGAGCTTCGTTTCCTCCCTGTTTCCACCCAGCTCTCACATGTCCTTGCATATCACTGGAGCTACGTTGTCTCAGGGACATATTTAGCCTCAGATAAACACATACAGGGTTTGAAATGAAAGTGTTTGACTAATTGTGTTAACACTTTTAAACAAGCAACGCTTTCTTGAAGCTAATCTTTTTGCTGTTAGGGCTGTTTAAACAGCCTAATGAATACAATATGAAAGACATTGATCTTGAGGTAATAAAAATTACCTGTCCAGGGGCCTTTAAAACACCTTTTCCTTCCTTGATCTGTAGGTAGGTGGCCATGCTCATGCCATTGGTCCAGACAACACTGCCCCAATTGTAATTTAAAGTTTATATTCCCTACTCCAAATAATTCTTTACATATTCATGTGCTACTTTGCAAAACAGCCTTCAGGAACTAAAGAGGTTTTGTGGGATTTTTTGATTTTGGTTTTTTGGTTGGTGGGTTGAGCACTTTATGCTGCTGCTCATTTTAACAGAATAGGATAAATTCTCATAATTAGGTTTTATAACTTGTTTTAAATAAGCCTTTTGCAAGAGTTGTGTTCTTTCAGTCAGGATCCAAAGAAATAAAGCTGATGAGCTTCTTTCCAGATCCTCCAAGGGACTTCCAACCAGGTTTGCACCAAGAACAATTAATGTCAAAACATGACAAGGCAATATTGGTAGTGAAAGAACCTGAGTGGTTTCTCTCATCAGAAGCTCTGTCTCTCTAGATATCTCTCTAGATCTGTGAACCCTTTCAGCTGGGCACAGCCTTTTTCCTTAGGTAGCAGCCCTTTTGGAGTTAGATGCTTAAATTGATGTAACATCTAGGTCTTAGGAAAAGCTTCCCTTCTCTGAAATTACTGGAAAATATTTCTTTACTTGCTTGACTTTACTGGCAGGAAATGGCTTTTTGTGAGCGTACCTGTTGGGACAAGTTCTTTAAAATGCAAAAATTACAGACTCTAACTTCAGCTTGTAAGTAGTTATTCCCTAACCTTCAGCTTAAAGGTAGTTATCCTCTAAAGAAAATACATTCACTTGCAGTAAAAAGCTTTTGTTTACTTGTGTTTGTGCACTTTACTGACTTAGGTTGTGCTGCAGATCATGGACATTGCTGAGGGCCTGGGAGGCCTCCTGACCCTAATCATGCCCTGCTGTCTCCAAAACAGAACCTAAACTGCTCTGTGACACTGTTTCTCTGCAAAAAGGGTGAGGTTTGATGATTAACAATGTGTAGTCCCAGGAAGTCTTACCTTTGCTTAGTAAATATTTTATTTCCTATTTCAAGACTATAACAAAGCCATGGTTTGCCCTGCCTTCAAAGGCTCAGAATAGAATAATAGATATGAAAGCATATTTCTGCTATAAAAACTTCCTTATCAGTGTCTGCAGTTGCTATCTGGACACATTTTTTTTTTTTTTTTTTTTTTTTATCATAGACAGATTAACAGAATTGTTAATGCTCCTGTAAATTTGAGTAATAGCCCTGTTTGAGATGGTAACTACATGCTCCTGGGAATAGCACTGGAGAAATCAACCACGAGGCAGAGATTCCAAGGAAATGCTGAAACTCCTTCCCATTTCTCCTGAGAGAGAAAAGAAAGAAAGAGAAGAGCTGAATAAGCAGTTAATAATATATAATGAGTTAGAAGTTTAAAGTTTATGATGATTCATAATCATTATAAGAAACCAGTTTGTCAATTCATGAATTCAAGACAAGCTTGTTTTCCTGCACACTGCCTATTGCCACTCGCTGTAGCTGTGAGGTGTTGTACTGCCTTTCAACAGAACTTCATTTTTGGAGACATTTTTTCTTTCTTTCACCATGTCTGTCAAGTAAGCAAAGGGTTTGGCTAGGTTTTCTGTTCCTCCTCCTTAATTTTTTTTTTTTTTAAAGGATGGCAGTCAGATTTTCAAAGATATTTTTGGTAACAGAATTTCCCTCGCACAGATTTGTTGATCCCAGAAGCTGACAAGGTGTGTTAAAGCAAGTTCTTATAAAACTGCTGTCCTAAGAAAAATGATAGATTATCTGCTTCTCTGCAGAGGGCTGACATCCTTTTTTATGACTTCTGAGTGTGTCAGAGGTTCTCAAACGTGAACCTCTTGTAGCCTTGACAATCTTGAGAAGAGTGTGAAGGAGGCACAGGGAAAGGACCTGAGGGGAGGGCAGGGAAAGGAGGAGGAACGCAGGTTCCCAGAGCAGGGCAGGAGCAGCCACCACAGCAGCTGAATGGATCAGGCTGTCTGAGACACTGACATTTGGGAGTGCAGCAAATGACAAAAGGGTCATTTAGCAGCTTACTGACTTCCACAATTAAAAACCCCTCTGCCCCAGATGGAAACAGTGATAATTTTCTTACTATTTTATAGGTTAGTTCTGATAAGATGTTGGACAATCTCAGTCTGTTCTTGAGGCTCACCTTATATGGTTTGAGATGTCAGGTACAGTTTGTCTACCAAAGAAACTCTCATCTATTTAGAAAAAAGGAAATGTTTCATTATTCCCAGTTTACAAAACAGGAATTGAGGCACACTGAGAAGTAGTTACCTTATTAAAGGTCACCCAGACAGTATGAGACAAAGCCAGGAACAGAAGTCAGGACCACAAACCTGTTCTATAATGGCAAGAATATCGTTCCTTCTGCATTTTTACTCTTTGGAATATGCTGAGAAACTCTTCCTGACTGTAGATTTGTTTAATGGTATTACAAGATTAACACTAGTCATCTGGCTGGAATTTTCACTAACAAGTCAGATCACTATGTGTTTATTTAATATGAGATAACCTTTCATTTTCCTGCTGGCAAATATTTCATTTCAGAGATACTAAGCTGACTAAAGTTACAACTTGCATGAGCGATATGGAATTTGAAGTTAAACAGCAGACTGTTTGTTATATTTATAACTGATAGCAAAAGGGATTTCAGTTCATAATTAAAAATAAAAAAATTAGGAGCTTGTCAGCATAAAAGTGAGGGAAGTCTGCATTGGGAAATGCACAGCAGAGCTAAAGTATTTATGCACCTATTTATTTCCCTGCACACCCATGTGATTAATCTGTGCGCTATCAGCTGGGCTCCCAAACAGTGATTTCCCCAGCTCTGTATTGCACAGAGCGAGGCCAGGCACGAAGCAGAGAGAGAGCTGCTTCAGTTTCCCTGGGCTTTTCTTTGTGCTACAGCAACAGGCAGACTCTGGATTGTTATGAGCAGGGTGTTTCTCATCCTGCCAGGCCTTTTCCTACAACCCCTGCCAATTTGGCCTCACAGTGGGGTAAGCTGGTCTTTAAAGGCTGAATGAGCTGAGAATGTGGTTTTGATTCTTATCTTTGAGCAGATTTGGCACCTTCATCTGACATGGGGAAGGGGAAATGAAAATCAAGCCTGGAATCACCAGAATGGCAATGCAAAGCACTCCTGTGAGGCTGGCAAGACACAAAATTGCAGGGCACATCTTGAACATTAAGTCCATTAAAGGCAATATTACCCCAGTTTGGGAGCTTCTATTCCAGAGGACACTGGTGCATTCATTTCTAGATGGGAGAGTTCAGATACCTTCTAAAGACACCCGAATAAATAAAATCTATGAGAGTTTCACTGAAGTAACACTGGAAGTCAGAGAAAATGATATTTTCCCTCTCGTGGGGTAACCCACCCATTTGTCTCTACATTATTTAACAATGGTCACCCAAGAACGGCGAGCAAAGCATATCCCATGTCCCCTTTGAGATGTGGCAGGAACAGTGTTCCATTACAGCATATAGCATCCATAATGGCTCGAGAGATCCATTCTGTGTATCCAGTGTCTCTTTTGAACAGGGAAGGAGAAAAATGGTAACATGATCACACCCTCCATAGGCTGGGAGTCGGGATACAGCTGGGCTGCTTCTGTTGAAACAAAAGCCTTGAATCTAGCAGAGCAGTTTGCTTCCAAATTTGTTTCTCAATTGCACTATTCCAGTTTGGTTTTTTTTTTTTTTTTTGTTTGTGGGTGGTTTTTTTTTGTTGTTGGTTTTTATTTTTTGTTTTTTGGTTTGGTTATTTTTATGCTTTAAAACAGGATTTCAGCTGCTGCATAGCACCTGTCTGCAGCAAGCAAGCTATGAAGTCCACCAGCTTGTTGAGGTAAGCAGAGCACAGGCACTCTGAAAAGAAAAAAAAAATTGTAAACCTGGGCCCTGTATTTGGATCTAAGTGTGAGCTGCCTTCACCCAGGGTGGGTCCAGCCCTGCTCCTATTTCCAGGGCAGGAGGCAAAGTCAAAGGGAGAGAGTTGCAACGCCAGGAGCTGACACAAGCTGCTGAGCATCCCTGTGATCCTTGACATGAGGGCACCAGGCTGGGCATCCCCTGTGGTTAGAAATCCCCCTGTGGGGCTGCCTGTCCAGACTTACAGTAGGATTTTCCCCTCTTCTCTTTCAGCTCAGGCTTCTCATCCAAGTCAAGTAGATCAAATTATTATTCCCCAGTCTTATCCTTTCATACCTCACAAGCCTTCTCACTTGATTGTTGTTTAACTCTATGTAGCCCAGCTAAACCTCCCACAAAATCAAATGTGTACAACTACAGGAAAAATGCATTTCCAATGTACTTTCTCCTTTTTCACAGTGTTTATATACAGCCTCTGATGATTTTTAAATGTTATTCATGTTTTAAAATGATTTGATTAAATGTTTCATTAATTTTGCTTGCACTTTATTTAACTATTGCCATACCTAGCAGTCTCTATCAGGTTGTTTGTTCACTTCAAAATCAGTCCTGCAGTCAAAGGCATTGACTTCCAACTGCTCTGCAAGGGTCTGTGGCACAGATTGCCACAGAGCCTATGGTATTATTTTTGCTTCTTAACTAGATGAACATAACCCCCCTAATCACATTCCTGTGGGAATGATCACGTATAGAAAGCTAAGCTTTCCTAAGTAATGAGAGAAAGTCTTATAAACCTCAATTTCCATAGTAATTGTAGAAAGCAAGGGTATCACGGATACTCATATCCATGGAGCATCTTTGTGTTTAAATTTAAATGAATATTCTTATGAGATTTCTTTATTTCTTGAGTGGTTTTGCATTATTCACCCCATTCCACTTTTATCTATGGTCAAAATCTGATTTATCAAGATAAAACTGATATTTCCATAGGTAGATGTAACTCCTGAGCTGAAAATAAAATGTGATTTACAATGGGAAAATGCAAACTAAGATATATGAGAACAAAACCTCTCTACAGCATGCTCCAAATTGGCAGGGTTATAGCAAGAAATGATGTAGTAAAAAGACTTGGGATTGATTGCTTCCATAAAATTAGCTTTGATCTGCAACGTGATATAACCGGAAGAAAGGCTAGCACAATTTGGGGCTGCATTGATTGGAACATGTCCTGGAGCAAATAAACCAAAGACTGGGTCTTGTTTTAACTCCTTGGTGTTTTAATGCCATGGTTTTTTCCCCAGACTAGCAGCCCTCAGTCTTTCACAGTGATATCCTGGGGCCTCGATCACTCTGTGTGTGTCCTCATGTACTTGTGTTTGGGAAGTCTTGTAAAGATATCAGTGACCTGAAAAATAATGATTGCAGAGAAATAAATTGGTCTGGAAGGGCTGCTGTATAGAGGTAAACATAAGGTGTTCTGGTAAAATTACATGCTTAGCAGGATAGCAGCTAAATAGCAAATTAATGCAAAATAATGTAATGGATGTATGCAGAAGAAAAACAAAGATTCAGCCACACCATAGAAGCTATGATATAATTAGGAGCAGTAGAATGAACATAAAAAGAAAAAAGCAATTTGAATATTAGGGAAAATATTCTGAACTGCCTTTAGCCTTTCAAATAACATCCCAAGTGAGGTTGTGCAGAATTCTTGAAAATTGATCCTGTAGGTATTAATTAAAGAGCCAATAAACCTGCAATCGAGAGCAATCTTATTGCTCCTGCAGGGGTTGCCCAAATGATCTGTGCAATATTTTTTTTTTGCCTCTATCTCCTCTGGATTATGCAGATGAAAGAGAAAAGCAGAAGTGATGTCTTCAGCACAGGTGGTGACCTGACTGTCGATGAAACATCGAGTCCAGCAGCCCTGCAGATGCCAAATGGTAAAGGGCAAAGAAAAGAGGCACCTGGAGGGGGGAAGAGCAGGAGGCACAAATGCAGTGCCTGCTGAGAGTGCATCAGGGGAAGAAAAGGCAAAGTGCAACAGGGGCTTTAGAGAGGAAAAGGAACAGAATCCTTCTGGGAGGTCCAATGTGTGCTCCTGTGGCTGAACCCACTGATGCAATGGCAGCTCTACAGCAAAACAACATGCAGTTCTTGGGATCAAATGGTTCAGCAAAGTGCTTGGGTGCTACCTGAAGGTAAAGGGGGTGCTTTCTTTCCCCTGTTTCAGCCCTTTTTGCTGAATGGGTCCATGGACTGCCATGGAGGATCACTGGACCCCCACACACCTCTGGACCTGGCTGTCTGCCTCCACGATGTCTTTCCCAGCAGTGGGTACCTCTCCCTCAGGCTGGGGAGACCTGCTCCTGTTTTTATTCATCCTGAGAGCACTGCTGAGCACTGATGAGAGCACTGCTGAAAGTGAAGAGCTATTTTACAGACCTGCATAAGAAATGCATCCATGGATATATGTGTTCATGTATTTGAGGGAATCAAGCTGAGAGGAGTGAAGCTGGAAAGTGTCCTCTGGGTGTGCAGTAGTAAATACAATAACATATTCCCAAATGTTGTGTTAGGCGAAAGTCAACAGCTAAACTAGTCTTTGTATCATCTGCTGGCTGATATGCAGCTTGGGCTTTGGTGTCCCCAGTCTCACTGGAAGGAAAATTGTGTGGCCAGGAGCCACATGCAGCACCTGAGGTGGCTGCTCCCCCTCTGTGTGCCACGTGTCTCAGCAAACACAGAGATCCACAACATCTCTGTCTCATAACATGCAGCAAGGCTTCTTCCTGCATAGAACTGGGGTTTGTCTCTCCCTCAAGAAAACAGCAGGTTTGACTCCTGTCTTGCACATTGTGGGAACTCCAGTTCCTGGGGAAGGGATGTGATTTCTGCTCGGTTTTGTGTGCACATGAGCCTGCTCAGGTGGATTGCTTGAGAGTGTGAGAGGGTAAAGCATCATTTTGTATAATGAACAAGTGTTTCATTTCGGGAAATGATGAGACCGTTCTATGTGTTCAAGACTGTGTTTTTGCAAAAATCTACGTGATTTAATCTAATTTTAACAATAAGTAAAGGAATTTAAAATGTAGCACTTTCCATTAGTAATTTGGAAATGCAAAGAAAATTGCAGCTGTTGGTTTGCTGCTTGATTAACATTGTAGTTGTTCTCCATATTTTTCAAGTGTTTATGGTCTATTTAATGCATCTTTACTTGTGGGAAGATAACTTAATTGCTATCCTGCTTTCTTGTACCAGAGCTCTTGTTAAATGGATGGATAATGCAAAATGCTAGCACTAGTGCATCCCTTTTTTTCTAATTTTCTTCTGAAAGATGGACTCCTATTGATATCACTTTCCCTTGTAATTACATTGGCCATTGTTTGAAGGTGTGATGGGAACGCTTTTAAACATGTGCGTGTTCCAACTGCCTATGAGCATCAGTAGTGGAAGTGCTTTTGAGGTCATGCAATGACAGATCAGCACTAGCCCAAGGTAACTTTTCTGACCAGGCAGGAGCTAATTAATGTTGCTTGTGCAATGAGAAATGACTTTCCACGGCAACTGATAGAAATCAACCCATAATGTTAAATCAAAGAACACTGGGAATTTGCCAAGCAGGTGAAGATCACAGATACCCTGCAATAGAAAAAAAAGATTCAATTTCTCAGACAAATGATCTTTGTGGGTTATTCATCTAGGTCCCATCAGAGCGGGTGCTCTAGGTTTTCCTCTCTTGATACTTAGAAGAAATTTACTTTGTTTTTCCCTACCTGACTGCTATAGTCTTTTAGAGGATATTTGTTTTTAAGCCACAGCCTCTGTTATTTCCTTTTGCTGCCCGAGCCTAGTGAGAACTCTGTGCCTCAGACATGCAATAAAGCCCAGTAGCAGAGGAAATAACAGTGCAGTTAACCTCCTTAACACTGATAATAAATAAGTGCTAATAAGATATGTACCAGGGTGGCAATTGCCCTGACTTAATGAAATTCACTCATTTAAATAAGTGGTAGCTGGTGTCATCATGCTTTTCAGTAAAGAACCTAGGCAGGCACTATATTTTCTGGGTAATTTATGTGTCAGGTTTTGTAGGCAGCTGAGCTGTTGTTAAGACATTAAGTCCAAGCGGACCAGTTTTCCTAAATTCTTGACACCAAGAAGAACCTTTTGTTTTTACAGGTGCCCATCTCTGATCCGAGCTGTTTCTTTAAAAATGTTGCCCCAGCTGGGGGGGAGCTGAGCATTCTTAGAAATCCAGTCTCTGTCTTCTCCCTTTTTTGTTTAAACTGCATTTCACTGGATTAAAGCCAGCTCCATTGAGGATCTTGCTCTCCTGTTGCTGCCGTGACTCTTGATAGAGCACAACATCTCTGCCATCAATTTACGTCCTTGCAGATCAAACAGCTCTCTTCATCGCGCCCCACCAACACGTTATCATGACAACTGTGTGGATACACACACTCTGGAACTGGAGAGTACGTTTACTTCATTGTAAAGCAATTCTTCAGGGTGGCTTAGTGAGGTGTTTTGAAGGACAGGTTAATGGTGTCTTTGCAGCTGGCCCAATCCAGGAAAATACAAAATGCCCCCCTCAAATGCATTTTCTCACAGCTTGGGCATTGTGTAGAGCAACTGGTGCTGTAATTGAATTTCAATACCTACAGAAAAAAGGGTACTGAATAACCAGGGGAAGTTTATAAGTACCAATATTAATTAGACAGTCATAGTTTATAAAAGCCACATGAGGATGTGATTTGTGAATCGTAACTAAGTCTCAGGGATTGTGCTAATTTATTGTGGTTCGGAAATAGAACTGTAAATTTGTAAGCGTTGTGTCTCATTTTTACGATTATTATTTTTTTTACTCCACAGTTCCCTTGACACTTATTGTGTTACTAAAGACAAGAATAATATTACTAGAAAATGGTCATGTTTTATCTGTGTAATATTGCTGGCAAATTGAGACAGCATGGTAGCAAAATCATAGGAGAAGTTTTCTCTGAAGTGCCCATGCCTTTGGTTTATGGAGCTTGTTAGATTTTCGTCATTGCTTGGTTGCAAAAAAACATCTGTTCCTGCTTTTGGGAAATATTTGTAGCACTTTTACAGCAGGATTTAATTACTGCCAGTGAATGGTGCTTGGGTGCCATACAGTACTAGAAGATTTTTATCTATACTTCTCTATATCTATGAAGTGTAAATGACAAATAGGAACACTATTTAACTGGGACTTTAGTAACAAAGGCTACTTGCTGAAGAGCTATGTGGTGAGAGAGTTCAAGTGCTGGTCAATACTCGAAGGATTGGGTTTCACAGTTGCTCACAAAGTGATGTGATTTGTTTCATTTTGAGCTCCATACCACAGTGCATCTTGCTAAATCCTAAAACTATTAGCCACAGTAAAATCTCCAACAGGAACCTTGGGTGAATCTGAGGTACTGGGAACTTTCTGAGCAGATGCAGTCAATGCTGCTTTTGGGTTTTTAAAGTGCTGATCACTCTTGGCTCTGAACACTATGCTTTTGATGGAGCTTTGTTTTAATAAAGATTGTGTTAGATTTTAGTCATCCATCTGCTATTTTGAGAGAGATCTGAGACATTTCTGTTATCATGAAGATACAATCTGATTTTTATATGGTCTGGAAAGGGGGGCATCTCACTCATCTAGAAATATCTAATGCATAACTGTGACTGATGGCATTTGATTACAGCAATTTCTCTGGTAATTAGAAGCACAGTACCTGAGGCAGCAGTAATGCCAGCTTTGGCTTCCTCCCTTCTCTTCAAAAAGCTTACACCACTCTGATTTTTTAAAGCCTGTTTTTTTTCTCTGTTCTACTAGAAAAATAAGCCTTTTCCTACATCTGATGACTTCCCTCATTTGAGTTATCTGTGAATTCTCTGAACTCTTCATCCTTGTCTACTGCAATAGCTCCAGAGAGAGAGCCAACAGCAGGTCTTGCATTCTCTCACAGGGTGCGTGTCTCCAGCTGAATAGCAAAGAGGATGACTGGGCAGGCATAAAGCCAGCCTGGTCACAGATGTTCTCAAAGCTCCAGTTTGGCCTGGGTAATCTTTCTGCTGCAGCTCCCTGCTCTGCTCACACCCATTTTGTGCAGGATTTGCATGAGAAGGAAAGAGCCCGGCTTGGCTGGCAGGGGCAGGCCTGGGAATTCGTGGAGAAACTCTTCAGTGCTTATGCATTGGACATTACATATGGAAATCATGATGTTATTACAGCTTATAAGAAGCATTTATATTAGGGTGGCACCCACATGTTCTGCTCTACATTTATATATGCAAATAAGTGACAAAGCATTTGCAGTTTGCAACTGAGAACCTATTTGTTTTTTTCTTTAATCTGAGTCCTCATTCAGTTCCTGCAATGACCTAGCTGTGGTAAAGGTTCACACTGTGGTACTTGAAAATAGTTTCAAGCACCTTCAGTGTATTTTAGCAATACTGACATGCCTGCACAGGCAAACAGACATAGTCTGGACTTTCTTTATACCAGACAAAAAAGTTTATTTGCTGGTTTATTTCGTGTATAGTTCTGGAATTGAAATAAGCCATAGCCCTGGGGACATCTCACATTCTGTTTGCATGGGGCTCTTCTCAGCACAGACACTTGGAACCCCAGCAGACACTGTTATGCTGGCAGAAGCTTCATGTGTCAACCTTTATTTTCTTTAAAAATTCTTGGAATTCAAAATCCAGTTGTGGTGCCCTTTCCCTTGCTTTTGGCTCCTGATGCTTTGCAAAAGGTTGGTGATGGATTGGTGTGTCTGGGTGTTTGTTACACACTGATGTGCAGGGTTAAGGCTTCAGAGAGATGGAGAAATCCTCCCTCAGCTTTCTCCTGAGCCCTAGGAACTCACATCACATCTCATTCATTAGACAAACTAGCTGGCCTGAAAACAGCATGCAAAACACTCTGGATTACTCTGATGCAGAAGTTCAGCAGCCTGTTCCCCCGAGGAGTGCCAATAACTCAGCTTTTAGACCTCAAAGAAAACCTGGTTTTGAGGGTCCAATTTGCACCGGCTCGAGGTTGAATGGGGGGAGTGTTTGGGGAGATCTAGGAGCTCCAGACAACTCACATTTTGTTGGGTTAAAGTGGCAGGGCTGTCCCCTCACCTGGAATCTCTGCAGATTACCGGCTCCTGCTCCACTCACAGTGCTCACAATGAGCTGTTCATGGTGTGCTGACCTGGGGCAGGCTCAGAACAACTCACATTTCTGCTCAAGGTATATAATTTCATTGCTTTGACACAGGCAGGATTTATAATAGCAGGGGATGGTGTTTTTTTCCCTATCTCAAATGAATGACAATTCCCATATTCTCTCTCTGTTGAGCCTTGTTGCTCTCAATTCTAATGTGATTTTCAGCCTTGCATACATCTACTTGCAAAGGTAAATGAGATATTTCCTTGTATGGATGTAGGCAACTGATGGGAAGGTTTACTGAGGTGGTTTTCAGCACAAACACCCTGAATTCAAACAGTTATACAAAATGTCAGGCACTGTCAACCCCCAAAGCTGATTAACTTGGTCTCTGAAACTTAGAAATTAATTAGCAAATTCCTAGTTTCTGAAGTAAGGGGAAATATTCTTTAACGTGTACCTTGTAATGTGACATGTAAGTCAGGATGCCTGAACTAGGAATTTTGGCATCAAGACTACCACTTCAGTCTGAGTGATATTGCATCTGAAAAGATTTGCACATGGGGATAAGTCCTGGAAACATATTCAAATGTACAGGGTTCAAAGACCTAAATGACTGAGAAACAAAACCATGCCTCTGGTAATGTCTTCTAATGACTTAATTAGCTTCTCTATTTAAAAAAAAATATGCATTTTAGTTCTAGTCTGAAGCAACTGAATTGCTGATTTCTAGATGTTGCATTTTTCTCTGGCTCTTTTTCTGCTGTCATTAACATCAGATCTTTTTTTCCTGTAGGTGCTGCCTCAGGTTTGTCTATGCATGCTCCAAACTCATGCCTGTTTGTAGTGCAGACAAACACTCTGTTTCCTCTCTGAAGAAGGCAAACCCAGCACAAAGCAGAGGAGGATGCAGGTGCAGAGAGGTTGGTGACAGCACAAATGTACCTGAAAACCCTGCAGCCAGACCCAGCTCCGTGCTCCCACCCTGAGAGCTCAGGGTATTTATTGCTTTTTCCTCTCATCTCGCTGTGTTCCAAACACAGCAGCCCTTTACAGGTGAGATTATCCCCTGTGAAACCCTGCACAATAAAAGACTCCTTTCAGTACCGCTAACAACATAAATTTAGGAAAATGCTAAAAATAATAGATTTTATTCTGCTTTCTCTAAATGGTCCAAACTCTCCCATTGATTTTAATAGCTCTTTTGCCTGAGTAGTTGTTATGTGAGCAGGTTATGATTGAAATGGCCTAATTCTCATTTACAGGAAATGTGTATGAAATAGAAATATCCACAGACAAGTCATCATTATATGTGTGGTAGAAAGGGTTTGAATGTAGTAGAAAGTAATTTGACTTTAAAGGTGAAGGTGCTTCTCTTTTTATGTCCTTCCACCACTGCCTCTGCTACTTTTCACAGGTCTTTTTCCTTCCTTCTTGCTACCCTCTTCCAGGGACTGGAAGCTGAATGCTGATTCTGTCTACAGCTCTGTTCAGCTCAGATTATGATCCTGTGCTGGTCAAAAGTAGTTGCACAAATTCCTGAGTACACTAAGGATTTCCTTTTTTAATTGGAAAAATTCCCCCCAAAACAAACTAGCTTAGAATCTCATGTCTGGTTACTCCCCCTCAAAGCTCTTGCCTTCTCCAACAGACTGAAAAAAAAGAGATTTAAAAAGTATGGTAAATGAACATTTACCCTTTTGATCCCTCAAGTTAATCACATCCTTTTAGATTCCTGAGGTTTGTTTGGGTTTTTTTGCAGCATTTGAACCAATATTCATAGAACAAACAATCTAAAGTTCTTCACTGAAGTGACAGATAACATTAGCAGATGTCTGTATTCTTCAGGAGCCTCATTCTGCACTTTCAAGAACCAGACATATTGGTAGAAATGTCTCTCTGGTTCTGTGATAGGAGATGGCACTTGTATCAATCAAGGAAGCACTTAGGAAACTGAAGATAATGCTGTAGCTGAAGGATTTTTTTCCCTGAAGTTCTTGCTGCAGAAAAAAGGTACATTGAGATAAATATCCCAGTGTCAGATGCACACAAGGAGGCCTCTGTTGAACAATGCCAGTAGATTAAAGAAATAAAAACACACAGTGCTGTCTTTCCAATGTTACTCCAGTGTAATTCTGATATCCTTCACTTGGCTGAAAAGAGAGCTGTTCCAGCTTTTTACCAAGCTCATGACAGGAGAGTTCACTCCCACATTTCTCAGTATTTCTTAGAAAGAATTTTTTATGATTATATTTTTATTGCAATAAACTTTTTTTTGTTTGTTTTTGGCCAGAATGAGAGTTTTATTCCCTTGAAGACTATGATTTGAAGTCATGGCATTACAATTCCAAGCCACTGATTTTCATGTGTCCAGGTATAACTGGGGGGTGACCTGGGTGTGAACCTGAGGGACAGAAAAGAAGGAGGGAGAAAAAGGGTTAAGGGAGGAGATGATCATGGAAATGGAATAAACTTGCCTGATCATCAGGAGAGAACAAATTCTCCAGGGGCTGGGGGATTACTGTGTCTACAAAGGTGCAATAAAGGGGGAGGCTGAGCTGCTCATAGTGTCATCACAGCTGTAATTCTCAAGCCATAAAAAACCCCAGTATGTCATTAATTCAGCCATTCTGGTTGCTGTAGAGATGGTATTCCAGCATTGCCATTAATTCATCTTTTTACCCACTAATACATTATTTTCAGTGGGGATTCATTGTTTTAACCCTCAAACTGAATTAGCCTGTGGCATATTTCAAAGGTTTCCGCCCAATTAAATCCATCCAAGGACATGCACATTGCATCAAAGCCACCAGCAATACTTTAGCAAAGATAAAACCCCCCGTCAAGAGGGTAGGATATCTTTAATGGGACTTTATCACTGAGACTTGAAGTTATATATACGTGAGAAGCAAAATGTGCTTGGCAATTCCCACAGAGATCATGCACTCTAAAATTACCTTAAAACGCACAATCACTAACAGCAGTATTTGTCACACTCATTGCTTGTTAGTTTAGACCAGGAAATTACTTCTGAATAAATTCTAATTTGCCACAAAAAATATATAAAGCAGTAGTGTGTAACTGAAAATGATCATTGAACTCCAGCATTGCTGGGACTTGTTTTTTATGCTTGTGGGTGATGAAAGGTTTTTAGCTAAAAATAAAATGAGCATGCATAGTGCTGATAGAGAGAATGGGGCAAAGCAAAGCAGAATGGACATGATAGGAGAGCTGGCTGAGCAGGGGCTAAGCAGCTTTGGTGGACCTGAACTTGTCTGGGGTCTCAGTGCCATGTTCTGCAAAATGCAGCACCTAAATTCCTCATGCTTTTGCATTATCTACCGTTTCCAGGCTTCCTGCTGCTCTGGATTAGGGAGAGCCATTTGTGTACAGACCTACCACTCAGTGTTTCTCTTCCCTGAACAGCAGGCTGGAGGAGATAGCAATGGAAATCACAGATCAAACACTCTGCTTTTCTCCCCTGCTCTCTGGGTGGAGTAAGCACAACTGGGTGCTTAATTTTTTGCTTATCATCCTTTTCAGAAACTGGGATGAGAGTGAGCTTTGGATACAAACACTGTTTCTAAGTGTTTGTGCACCTGTCTCTCAGTCCCCTACCAGTTCAGGTACTTATCACCAGCGGTGGTTTATGCAGAATACCAACTATTCTTGTCCTAAAAATTAAGGAGAAACGTTTCAGGATATAATCTTTTTTCATGGTGTTAGTACCTGTTTGTATGACACTGACATTTACAAGGATCTGACACTGCTCCCATGCAGAATTCACTGGCTTCAGAAAACAACAATGCTAAACATAAAGACAGGACAGGTTTTTACTGGGTATTTTACTGTACTAGGGAAGGCATTTAAAACCCAAATAGACAACATGTAGCACATGCCCTATTAAGCTTTTACAGGGCATTATTCCACTCGAGGGATGCTTGTGGTGTGAAAAGAGATAGAAACAAGCCAGGACACAGAGAGCAAGACAGATCTTTATGAGGAATTATCCCACACTGGGGAGGCTGCTATAGTGAACAGAGGGAAGAAAAACAAGGCAGGAGATAAAGATGAGAGATTTTCCCGGCTTTAATGTCTGTGATCTAAAGCCTCACTGGTAGCACTGGGTGAAGAATGCACACTGAAAAGCTCATCCTAAGATCTCATTCTGTTTTCCTGTTTGGTAATTGAGAAGGTCGAACTGGGCAGTGTTTCCCCTCACACACTTTGTTCTGGGGGTATTTTTTTGTCTCAGTCAATAGGATAACATGACCACTGAGGCACAAGTGAATGTGCTTTTCAGAACTGATGTTTTCAAATGCTGAAATGGAGCAGTATGAAAAATAAAGACCAGTGGGATTTTGCTGATAAAGGGAATTCACAGAGAATAGTTACCAAGTTGAGGTCAAAATAGGCAAAGGATTTCAGACAAAAGAACAATTTCAAAATGCCACTTTTGTTGTGAATTTAGATGTGAATAAAAAAATATGTTCTCTTAAATATTGAAAAGTAAAGAAAATTTATTTTTGTCTTGATACAAAATACTTTAAACTTTAACAAAATTTTTTTTATTTTGTGAGAGTCTCATGAACTAGAATTTTAATTTTGAATCATTCTGAATTAACTTTTTTTCTTTTAGACTTCACTCATTCAGACAGCAGTTGCAATCATGCAATTATTTGAGTAATGACACCGGTCATGCCCTGTGTTTTTCCTGAGTTTCACATCATCCTAGTCCCTCTCCTCTGAGCCCTCTTTCATCTCCAGGGTGTTCCAGCAGCCCCACAAGGCACACATACACTACCACTGCCTTCTGGGCAAGTCAAACAGGGCAGGGAGGCTGGACAGCTTCCACCCTCTCTCTCATGAAAGGAACTAAATTATCTTGCTTGAAAAGGCACCTGTATCTGCTTCAGCAGAGACAGATCCACCACCTCCAACTCCTTCAAAGAGTTTATCACCCATTACAGTGAGTAGTTCACACAACCCAAACTCCGTTTGTGCCAGCTGCAGACCTAGAAAGATGCTCCTGGACATCAGGGATCCTTCAGTCACACTGCAGCTTGGGGCAAAAACATTTTTTCACAACCATGAAGAATCCACCTTGGTAAAATAACTTTGTTAGGGTCATGACTTCCAGACTTTTTAGGGCGATGCCTAATAGTTTGAGTCTTAATCTAGCTCTGTTATTACAAGGATGTGAAGAAAGCAGAAATGCCAGCTGCTGGATGAACAGGTTATGCACCACCAGAGAATACAACCCTGCCATGGCCAAGGCTTTTGTGCACACCTGACTGTGACAAGCAACCAACCTGCCAGCTTAAAACACCTCTGAGCAGCAACAGAAAACTGCAGGGCCTTTCTCCACCACCCCTTTCCCAGTGTCTTTCCTGTTTGCCTCCAGCTGCCCCCAGAGGCTGCTGACAGCCCCTTGCTCTGTTCCAAGGTGCAAACACACTGATGGAGGCAAGCAAGGCTGCCAGAAACAGTAAGCATTCCCATGGGAAATGTGATTCATGACCACGGGAGTGTCACTGCAGGTGATCTCCTGAGATAATATGCCTGCTCAAAAGAGTGAGATACTCAGTTGCAAAATTCAGCAAATACCTATTTACACCTGAAAGTCAGTAACAGAACAGTTAGGAGAAAGCTCTGCAAACTCAAACTCTGTAACTCAAACTAAAAATCTCAGCAGTTTGTGTTTACCAGTGTCAGAGGCAGTGTCTGCCCTGTAGCAGCTCTGAGTCAGGTGGGAATTTTCTAATTGTCCTCACCCAGGTCTCGAGCAGTGCCAGGCATGGCTATGAAAGGTTTCTCTTTGTCATTAGCAGTCCCTTGGACTATTACGCCAGAAAAAATCCTGACAAAGCTTAAATTGTACCACTTACAAGGTAGAATGCAAGATGTAGCTCCTTGTTTCCCCTAATTTTATTAGCAAGGACAATGTCATATTCTCTTGGTTTGATGACCTCTCAGAACAAGCCTGATTTAGGAAGCTCTACCAGTCTGTATGAAGGAAGAGAGATTAAGTTTCTTCTTCCTGGAATACATGCAGGTATTGTAGGAAGAAAAAAAATTAAAAAAAGGACAAAATAGATCAATTTAGAGCAGAACTAAATAAATGTGTGCACATTAAGGTGGCCTGAACAGAAGCATTGTTGATCAGCAGCATACAAACACTTGAGTGGAGTGGATAAAAATACTGAAATGCAGTTCATTTCTAGTATATTTCAATTCTCTTTGATCAACCACACTGTTCAAGATGTAGTTATGATGGTCTTAGGGTTTTCTCCCCAGAATGAAAGGAAAGAAAAAAGAAGAAATTACTGAATCACAGGAGTCTTAGAAGCCAGCAACTGCATACTGGTGTATCTGTGCCAGCCAAGGCACATAAATCCTAAAAATCGTTCTTTTCCCACCCACTGGATGGGTTTCCACATTTCAGGTTTTCTTCTCACTCCCACCCTCCTTCATTTTTCTTTATGTTATTGTTATTTTTCTCTCAATCGTTGAGGACTTTGTCCAACTTCTTTGAAAAAGTCATGTTCTGTATCTCTTCCCTTTGTTTTGATCTCACTTTAATTAACTCTTCCTACCTTTGTGACTTCAATCTTCCCAAAACACCAGACAAAAACCTGAAATTAACCTGTGTGCAAGGAAGAAAAGAAGTGGGCTTACTTATTTCCTTCTCCTGAATTTAAGCTGGAGCAGGTCTGCATCTCTTTACAGCACAGTTCCCAGTGCATCTGTTAATGTGGAAGACCTGGGAGCTAAATCCTAAGAGCCAATGGCTAAATGTGAGGCCATCTAAAATTTCTTTTCACTTCCAGATTTTCTCTGCTTCCAAATATCAGTTCCAAGGTTTGTGTAAATTACAAGCATGATGAACTTGCAGTAGCTAGAGTAAGTTTAAAATGTCTGTACAGGAATAATAAGGAGATTGTGGAAATCTGCTCTAGGAAGTCCTGGAGACATTTTCAGGTAATTAATGCAATGTGTGGAAACCTGAAATCAGCACTGCTTTTTTTGTTTGTTTGTTTTATAAACTAGTAATTTAGGAGTACATTATAGGAGCACATTAAATTAACCATTATTAGATGAGGAAATGTTAAGATTATAAAGATAATAAAAACCAATTAGTGTAGGGTTTTTTGTGTATAACATGGGTCTCTTATAGAAAACCTATTATGCAGGAGGGTCTATAAATATTTGGGGGAATATTTCAGGTAGAAGCTGGGGTTTCAGGTTCTTGAGATTTTTTTTTTTTTTCCAGCAGGAAAAGAGTACTTTATGAACAATGTTCTCTTTGAAACACAGTGATGTGATGTTAGGACTGAAAAAAGTGATTTCCTCAAGAGGATTTCAGGTAGTGTGTAAGACGTTTGTCCATTAGTCTTTTGGGAGTAAGTTGTGGCAGCTGGAAGAAAATAAAATTGGTTATTTGTTCATGTAGTGATGGAAATAACCTGCCTGTTTGCCCATTCTGGAAATGTTTAGATATCATTCCTGGAAAGTTAATGCATCAGATTTTCTTCTGGTTAAACAGTGAATTAGAACTGTTTCCATTGACATTAAAAGGTTGACCTCAGTGTAAGGGTACTGGAAATAAGAGTCATTCCTAGTTGGTATCTTGATAAAGGAGAACATGATTCTGTAAAAATATTTACAGCAGGAGGTGGGATATGTCTTTAATAGCAAGGCAATGCACTTTTGTGGTGACACAAATCTTCTCAGACAGTTTGTATTCTCACACTGTTTTAATTTTGCTCCTGTGGCTGTGACAAATTATAAGAATTTTATGACCACTTCAGGCAGAAATTATACAAGGTCAATAATTTCTTCATTATAATTTTATGACATCAGACACCCTTATCATTCTGCATCACATTAATTTAGCTGTTTCCTGGGCTGTTATCTGAGTCTCTGCTATTGATTCTTGTTGGTGAGGTTGCTGCTGTGTTCAAACCCATTTTTTCAGATTAGCCTCAAGCTGGAGCCAGTTAAGGGGACCTTCATGACAAGTGTGTTTCACGTCTGGTAGTTTATTCAAATGATCTCTCTTCATTTACTAATACCAAATGCCAGGTCTTGGTGTGACCAATTCTTGTCCTTCAGAATTACTTTCATCCCACAAAGCATGGTTTTCAACCGAAATTTCATTTGATTCTTCTGTGTGGTAGATCTCTTGGAGCTGCTCTATCCAGCCAGCATGGGATGGCTCTCACACACCTCCCACTTTGGGAAGAACTAGTGATAGCTTTGACATGACCTATGACTCCAGCTTTGCAGGGAAATGCATAATTGCACATCCTGTGGCTGTATCAGGCTGTGTGCCTGTTGCTGAGTCAGAGGCATTGTGCTAGCATCTCTCACCCCACTGTTGCTGGAAATAAGAATGTGTTTTTCAAAAGGAAGAGTAAATTCCTGGTCCTCACACAGTGTCTGTCTGCTGTTTTCTATCTTCTTTGGACTAGAGGTTGGAATTTTGAAACACCTTCTTTGGAAAGACTGTAAGTGATATCCCTCACTTTGTTGTTTGTTTGGCTGGTTTGGGTTGGTTTGGGTTTTTTTTTTTAACTTTCAAAGGTTTTTCTATGTTCTGAGTGCACCAATAAGCCTTAATTCTCCTGACCAGGGTCACCTAAGACCTCTACCCCTCCCCTCAAAGGGCATCCAGGAGCTGTTTGAGCTCAAACTGGGATCTTCCTTCCTGGTGTGAGCTGGAGGAGCAGAGCAGGGCAGAGCAGAGCAGAGCAGAGGAGTGACAGCAGCAGCGTGGCCATCATCGGTGAAAGTAAAGCAGCAGCTCTGGGTTCTGGTGGGGGTGGGAAACCTAAACAGCAGCAGCAGCTCCTCAGGGAGCAGCTGCACCTGGGCTAGGACTGAGTTTAAATTATATTCCTGTGTGGGTGCAGGTCCTGGGTGAGGCTGGCTGGGGCAGGAAGGGTTTATTGGTGTGCTTGGGATTCTGGCTGCAGTAGCTAAAATGTGCATTTGTGTGAGTTTCTGTGGGGGTTTATGTGCTGAAAGGGCATCTCTGTCAGCTTAAAGGTAATCCAGGCAGGGATGTTTCTGAGTTTCAGGTTTTTGGTGTCCAGATTTGTCCTCTATTTTTGAGCAGATTTTTTCCAAAAATGAATGTTACAGCTCAGAAAAAAATTTGCATTTCACCTGGTTTTGTCTGTGAGAAAATGATTTGCTGCAAAGCTATTATTAAACCTTTATTTTATTTAAAAAATGGTCCAAATTCTCTTGACATACTAGTCTCATGTCCACCTTTGAGCAATGCAGGCCTGACCTTCGTGCTTGTAAGAAAATCTGAAATGAGGCCAAGGCTCTGAGCATTTGTTTTGCTTGCTGCCATCTCACAGCGCACCATTACGTATCTGTGTATAGAATATCTACAGCAGTCATTAACGTGGGCTCATTACAGCCTGCCATCTGTAGTGGTGAAAAAATGAGCTACATCATTGCATCAAAATGCTGTGATCTTGAAATGGTTTTGCCCTGTATCTTCCTCAAAACATGTGCAAAGCAGTCAGGGAAATTAACACTACAAGGAACTTTTTTTTCTTTGCATTTTCTGTTCCATTCCTCTCCCTCCATTCAAAACTTGCTGTAGTTTTTAAAATCTCCTCCAGGTGAATGTAAGGAGATGTGCAGATCATTGTCTCTTTGTAATTTTATTTTATTTGGAGTTCATCTTCTTGCTTTTTTCAGGTATTTTTTTGGCCGTGGGTGACGGAATTTATTGCCATCCTTTCTTAAGTGATGCTAAACATTTCTCAGACTTTGAGTGAAGTGTGTATGATGTGCCTTTGGGTCAATACCACTCAAAAGAGAAAATACCTTGTAAGCACCTGCTCAGACACAAAACAATGCATTTGTTCAGAAAGGGAGAAAACATGAAAGAAAGCAAGGATAATGATAGAGACAGTTTCTGGGCATAAACAGGTAACCTGATCTTGTAAGATTATGGAAGATTAGTGTTCTATCAAGGAGCAGAGAATTCCTTTTGGGAGAATAAAACCAATGGATTAAGCACAGAGGTACCTGTCTCTGTTGTGCATGGCAACCGCATTAAGGGTTCTGCTCAGCAGGGGAATTAAGAAAGTGTAAGCTGTCCCTTTGTATATGTCTTCTCTGCTGGCAGCACTGCAAGCCCCAACAAAATCCTGATTACCTCAGAGAAGTTTACATCCCCATTGGTCTGGGAGAGTGCTTCACTCTGTCAGAGTCTAACGAGAGAAAAGTTTTAAATGCAAATTTTTTTTCCAAAGTGGTGCACAGAAATGATGAGAGAAGGAAACCCCTGAAACCTTTACCAGACCTATTAGTGTCCCATCTTTGTTCCAACTTTCTCTATTTCTGTGGAGGTAAAAAAAAAAAATAAATAAGTTTTTTCTTTCATCACTTCTTCTTTTTTCTTTTTTCTTTCTATTTATTTTTCATTTGTTTTTATGGAGTCATGTGCTCACTTTTGTTCTTTTCCCCCTACTATACCATCATCTGCCTTTTCTCCAAGAAGATGCCTCTCAGTCCTGCTGCTTTACCCGGAGGGTGTTCTGTGCTTTGCCACACCACTTCAGTTTGTGCTTTAGAAAACCTCACAGAGATACACATGACTGGGAGATGTGTAGGCAAAGGGAGTAAGGTAAATGTGTAGAAAGGTTGGAAGGTGCCTGCTTTGGATTGCTATCAGATCATACCCTACTGAAACAGCCTGGCTTCACTGTAGTGGTGTCAAGATCAGGAGGGAGTGGATGCATCATTAACACAATGACCTCGATTTGATAAGGCTGACTTTTATTCATTATTATTTACATGAAAGGTAACTGAGGTTTTAGGGATGCTTGTAATAGTGCTGAAGATAAGTTACCTTCCTTGGAGTGCTTGCACCTCTCTGTTCATGGCAAGCAATTTTTTTCAGATGAAAGAAATTAAAAGAGACATAAGGAGATAACTTGGAATTAATTTTGAACCCTTTAAGTGAAGATTAAAGAAGGATTTTCTTTAAAACAATCTTGCCCCTCCCCTTTCCCACCAGCAGGATTATATTGACAACAGGAATGTATTTGTTAGTACAGTTAGTCGGGGGTGGCAAAGTGTGCTTGTGGGAAAGAACTGCAGAATCTCCAAGATGCAGTGGGAGATGAGACAATTTTCTAAGCTTCAAAATGAGTTAAAAGTGGAGCTTCCCCACGATATCAGCTCTTTGTGGATCTGGGAGGAGTGCGTGGCACCCCCCAGGCAGAGCAGTAACCAGATCCACTGACCTCTACTGTAATCTGGGTAATCATTGCTGATTGACCATATGCTTTTGAAATCTGTGTCTTTTGACAGTGTTGGAATGTCATTGGACCTGTCTCCTTGTCCCAGCTTCAGAGACAGCTAATGGCTGGGTGCTCACTGGGGGATGTGATGGGCTTTTAAGTCAAATACTTGCAGCCCAGCTGTCAATCTGTCCCTCTTCCAGTTCTCAGTAGCTTTGGACCTTAATGGACATCTTTGGCCAAATTTGATGCAGGGATATTGGTTTCAAAGGTGTTAAGCAGTGCTCAGAAGAGGCCACTGCATGTCTCCCCTCCCTTGAAGCAGAGTGATTATAACTTGGCATCTGAGCCATTCCAGAAAACAGCAGCCAGCTGGGCAGCCATCACACGTGGAGCTTTAGTTTGACTGCAGGAGCTACAAATCACTCTGGTTGAAAGTTTCTCTGGGAGCTGAGAGAGAAGGCAGGAAAGGATGTAGAGGAGAGGGGGAACTGCTAAAGGTGGAGGGCACAAATTGGTAGGACACTTGCTTTACTTAGTTGTGGTACCCACAGGACAATTTTCTTGGCTTTTCTACTTTCAGTTCTTAAAGCAATGTGAAAAATTGCTGGGGAATTTTTATAGCCTAGGAAGGGTTTGGTGTGATGTAAGGAGAAATCAGGGCACTGCAAATGTCCCTGCTGGAAAGTAATGTCCTTTACAGGAAAGGTAGAGTTTGAATAGAATAAATTACAGTAAAACCTGAATGGAAGGATTAAATAGAGGATTACAGAAAATAATTGAGATGAAACCAACACTTCCACCTAAATTGGATAGTACAAGTGTGAAAACTGCTTATGGGGCTATTGATGGGAATGCTTAGCCTGCTACAAATGCAAGTCTGTAACAGAACCTTTTTCAATACAATGATAAATGGTCTCAGTTGTGACAGGACATTTACTTTTTTTAAGGTAAGTGACCATAACTACAGGATGCCTGGAAATCCATGAATTTCCTTATAAGGTTATATTGAGGCTGGCAAATTTTATACAAAATGAGATTCTTGTGTGTTTGATCTAGTTCTTTGTGAAATAAACTGATGACAAAGAAGACATGTCTAGAGAGGCTGGAGTGGTATATATCGGTATTCCTAGGTTTTCCATGGCTGGGGGAGCCACTAGCTGGGCTGTGGGACACAAGTTACAGGACATTACTGGATTCACAGACCTGCTGGACTGGTAATAACATCTCCTCCAGTGACACAGAACCATTTATTTCTTCTGTCCACAAAATAAAAGCTTTTTTAGAAAAGTGCTCAATATGTGACCCTCCTATCTATCAAAGTTGGAAAAGCAGGAGGGTGATGGGAAGGGAGCAAACAGGTTCCCCTGCTGCTGTGCTGCCTGGTTTTGGAAGAGATAAAAGCCCTGCCTTGCAAAGGGAGCACTGAAATCCCACATCTGCCACAGATCTTGTGAGTGTTTAGATCTCCTTGTGCCTCCTGTTAGTGCAGGAGAGGTTATGCCACTGCTTTCCCCCAGGAATGTGGTGAGGGTTAACTGGAGTTAAGGATAGCTGGGTGCTCAGCTGCTCTGGTGGAAAGAGCCAATAAATAGCCCAGACAGGCAGAACCTCTCACTGCCCTGAGGGAAAATGAGGGGTGAAAGTTAAGAAGCAGCCTTCAGTTTTATGGTTTCATAGGAGGATTTCTTTCTAGGATAGCATGGATAACGTCCTCTGTAACAAAGGGTTAAGGAACTGGATTGTTGTCCCGTTTTATAGACTGGATTCAGTGTTCATTTAGTGATGATGACTGGTACTGCAAAGCAAAGCCTGGGCCTGGATGAAGCTATACAGAGAAACAGGAAAAAAATCAGTGTTGGTTTTTGACTGAAACAATAGAAAATGGGTGCAAGGATAAAGTATATAGGAGAGAGAAGAGAAAACTAGAAATGTCTTTACTTAAAGTGGGATGCTGCTGTCATGTTTAAGAGAAATATATGAAGTACTTTTGGTTTGCTGGACCTTGCCTTTGAAGAGGTTGATGGATGAAGCGACCACTTGTTGCAAGCCTCCAAGCTGACAAGGAGAGAGCAGGGAATATGTTTCAGGCAAAGACTGCACATGCCAGTTCTGTCATCTGTATTATTAATGTGCTGTGTTTAGTCCCTGCAGGGAGCTTAAACAGCCAGGGACAGGATGTGTATCCAGAGAACATTTCCTATGATACTGGATTCATAAAGTTGTTTTTTTATAACAGTCTTGAGAGTTAACTCCCCTTCCCCTTTATCTGTCGTTCCTTCCAGAGATGTCCTAAATGTTTGATTTGCCTTGAATTGGTTCCAGCATCTGTCACTGAATATTTCACTTGTACTGAAAGAAAAAAGAAGGAAGCCAGGCTCTCAAGGAAAAGGCAAATGTGTACTATCAGAGCTGTTGCTGTTTAAAGACCTGTGAAGAGTTTGGAAGTTTGTTCTGAAGAAAAAAAAAAAAAAAAGAGGAAAATGAAGGCTTAATGGGAAGGGACTCAGGGTCCTTTTTAAGTTCCCTGCTTGGCTTTTTTATTTTGCAATCTTGTTTCTAGACTTGCAATCCACTTTCAGTATTCAACCTTCTTTGGCTAGGATAAGCTTTTAAGGTTTCCAGCCTTGAACTGACACTTAAATGAACTTAATATTGACAAACCCAGGGTGCTGCCTTGTTTGGAGTGATAAAACTGGGCATGTTGTGAGCTTTTTGAATATTTGAGTGCATGTGAGACCCTGGCCACTTGACAAGTTGGAAGTGCAACTCCAAATTGCAATGAAGCCTGGTGGTGGATGCCAAAGTTTGGAGAGGCAGGGAAATATCAGTCCCACTTCAGACAGGAGAAACAGCAGTGTGACAACTCTTTTCTTCTCTGTTTTGTCACACCCTGTTAACACTTGTACCTCTCAATCCCACTCAGGCACCCTGTCTCTCCTAAGATCCTGCAGCCAGGATTATTCAGCTCTTAGAATACAGGAAACTGATGAAGATTTGGATTTACAATTCACTTTTTGAAAGCGTGGATAGATTTTAGAAAAGGGGAATAACTGCTTGCACTGTATCCCTATGGTGTACTGGATGTTATGTGGATTTTTGTTTTCCTGCTCACCTTTGGCATTCACTTCCCTCCTTATTAATAGCATTAATACAGAGGAAATCTTCAGTTTAAGCAACAGAGTTTGCTGGGGGTTTCTGAAAGCCTGTTTGACATGAGTCAGATCTCTTCAAATAGTGCTTTGATCTTATACAGCCACATTTCATTATTTCTGTGCCCTTATGTGTGGCGAGGTCATCTCAGTATAAGTAAAATCACACAAGCTCTGCTT
Source organism: Rhipidura dahli (assembly GCA_013399225.1). Lineage (NCBI taxonomy): Eukaryota > Metazoa > Chordata > Aves > Passeriformes > Rhipiduridae > Rhipidura > Rhipidura dahli. The sequence goes on from VXAC01002149.1 coordinate 311,719, forward strand.
TATGGCTGTGTAATGCCAGAGCATCCTGCTTTACCTGCTTTTGGCTAAAGACAAGGATTACAGGAGACACAGATCCTTCTAGGGCTGCAGATATGCTGCAAGGAGAAACCAGCCTCCGGGTATTCTTTGTCACCCTGAAGAATACACTGTCCTCTGGTACGGAGCAACTTGTGACATTCTCCCTGAGCTGGTTCCAGTCAGTGTGGACTGAATTAGCCTTAGCAAAGACCTGTTATTAAGCTGTTTGTGCTAATCAGATTTACCTGGGCTGAAATGAGCCCTCAGACAAAAGTAGCTTGGCTGGGAGGCCTGAGGCAGCAGCAGCCAGAGGGTGAGGGGCAGCTGTGCTGGGACATGGGCTGCAGAAAGTCCTTCTGCTGGCACAGCTGATGGTGAGAAAGAACTTGCAGCCACGGCCTCAGGTTAAAGACATTCAAAGTGTGATGAGAACAGCAAGCACCATCTGTGGTTTTAGATGGCAGTGAACCCTTTCCTGCCTGGAGAGGGGCAATGTTTTGTTTCAAACTTGGTCTTCCCAGCTTTGGCCCATCTCTTCTGTTTACTCAGCACTTTTAGTGGGGAAGCAGCTCATCTGGGTGGGATGGTGTGTCCCAGCCCTGACCCTGGGGAGGGAAGGCTCCTTTTGCAGCCATCCTCACAGAGGAGCATGAGAGTCATTCTTTATCAGCAGCAATAAAGAATGTTTTATTTCCAGGGAAATGAGTAATTTATTAAAATCAAGTGCAAGAATGGGGAGAACTAGGGGGTGTTTAGGGTAGAGAGAATGTATTTATCCAAGCTGGAACATAGCCAGGATACTTAGATTAATTCCTGCATTCTTTCAGAATATTCCTTAAGCTCAGTAATGAGAACAAGTGGCCATTTGTGTCTAGGTTGTCTCTTTCAGCATTTACAGGAGGTGAAAAAAGAATCCATATTGCACATGGGCTCCAGAATTTTACTGTATTTGGAACATTTCAGCTCGGCTCCTAAAACAAAGAGCTGGCTATTCAAAAGTGTTTGCAGCTCTGATAAAACTATTACTACTAACTGGTAAAAGTTAGTAATGGAGCAGCTCATTAGTCAACACTACCTCTCTCTGTATATTAAATGAAGAATGTTTTTCAAGTAGCAGGAAGCACCTAACAGTATCTAATTATAGAGAGTAGTTGGTAACTATGTCACTTTTATTTTAATGGCACAATCAATTTTATAGATGAAAGTTTGAATTCAAACTTAAGGAAACTGTAGCTTTAGGCAGACAGCCAAAGCTTGAATTACTGTACTTAGTAACTTGAGGGGGAAAAATTATTTTTAGAAGGTTACACATGTCTATATATTTATAAAGAACTCTTGATTGCTTTTATGTCTCTTTGGAACTGTTGACTAGAAATCATATAAGAAAAAATAATAAACTAGATAGATCAAATTTAGGTGGCCAACACCAAGAACATATGTGTATGGTCTCAGAATAAATATTAATCAGGACTGTGGCTGGATTTAGAAGTGAAGCTATCATGATTTGACATGATGGAAACTATTCAGGTCTGCCTCTTAACAAGAATGATGTTTATGTTTTTGTCTTATTTAATCTAAAGCTGTTTACATTTTCCTATTACTTATTCCAAGGATATACTTTTCCCTAGCTGAAGGATTATTTAGACTGGGTAGTTTTGAAAAGCTTTGTGATCTCTGAAATTTTAGACAAAAAAACCCCCCTTTTAACTAATGCTGAGGCGTGGAACTTTAATGTCTCTGAACTTCAGATTTTCTATGTGGTTAAAAAAGAAAGGCCCTTCACTGGCTCTTTTTGTGGGGAGTGGTAGAGGTATAGCTGAGGAGTTTTAAGTCAAATAGGGCATGAGCTCATTATGAACCAAAATATCAGAACATTTTTCCATATGTAAACCTGTGTTTATTTTCAAAAAGTCTCATAATTCAGATCTGACTTTTCCAGTTGACCTAAACTTTTTTTGTTGCATGTGTTTGGGTTTTTATGAAGAATTTTTTCTTAAAACAAGTGGAATGTTAGGGTATTCTTGATAACACTGTTCTAGGATAATGTTGAACTCTCTAATTTGTATTTAAAACTAAATCTGTTGAGGATTAACTTTTAGAATGGGTTGAGTAAGAAATATTCTCAATTAGTTTTCTAGAAAACAGATAATTAATGGAGTGTGTGGAAGAATGTGTGAAGGTGACTGTTTCCTCTTCTATGCACTGGCTTTTCTAACTAATACCTAAATAAAGGAGCAAGGTGACCTCTCCCAGGTTCCACAAAATTATTTCCAATCAATCTAAACAAAAATCAGGGATTTCTGATTTTGCTCAGTGGCCAAAATGGAAATGCAATACTGAGCTGGCAGCACTTGAATTAACCTGTGCTTAAATGCACCGCAAAGACTCAAAGGACTGCAGGTTTATTCTATAATATACATATGCTATAATTGTAGTGACTAAGGGGTTAATGTACATTTAAATATTTGCTATTCCATACCTGCCAGTTTAATAATATTTTAGGATTATGAATAGTGGTTTTTAAATACATTCAAAGCTTGCAAGCTGTGCATTCCAGGCTTTCTGGTAACAGCTGGAAATCCCTAATTATAGTCCACAGGTTACACATTCATCTGGCAAAATCTGTAAATAAACCCTGAAAGGCAAGAATTCCACTTCCATAGTTAAATTCTGAGTGCTGCGGACTCCATCACCAGGGAATGGGCAAATAATTCTCCAATAATATTACCTTTCAGCACACTGAAATATTAAAACATCCACCCCTTGCCAGATTAGGAAGAGATTACGATGTTAACATTTATGAAATACACAGGTTGCTTGTAAAGTGAAAATGTTTGAAATACTTGGATAAACTGTACCTGGTTTCTTGCTGATTTCATGACATGGATAAAAGATAAATTAAACTACATCAAGGTTCCACCTAACAGCAAATCTCTCTCTAAATTTATCTTTCTTGCACTTCTTTTTGTGGGGGCTGAAATCTTTTTCATCCAAAAGACAACGTGGTGGATCCAGAGTGATTGTGGACTGAAGTTATCTGTAGTCTCTGCCTCCCACAGTGCAGTGGATGTCACACTTAACTTCAGCCCCCAGACCACCTTTAAGTTTTACAGTTATCTGATTTCTTGCTCAGGTTTGCTGGAGGACTAGTACCACTCAGATTCTTCATAATCCAAGCCCTTAGGCCAGAAATTGGGATTAGAGAATCACATTTTAGTGAGAGGCAGTAATGCAGCATCCCAGTTGTTGAGTCTTTGACCTGGGCTAGAGGTAGAGCAATAGCTGACTACCACTCTCAAGACATCTGCTCTCCCAAACCACAATTAATTAAAGTAAAGAGAATGGTTAAAATGAAGGGTTAAGAATAATTTCCCAAATCAACTGTATTTCTTCCCAGGATTTTCAATTTACTTAGTTAAGGGAGGATTGCTCAGATTTCTCCGTAGCTTTCAAAGGCAGAGGTAAATATATACAAATATATAGAACCACGTGACATAATTGTACCACTCAATGGCAGTTAAAATGCAAGCTTCCATGGAGATAAACCCACCAGTTAGAGAAATCCATTGCTGTCAGTCTTTTTCAATTTTTAGGAGAATTTCTCTATGTGCTTGGATAGAAAACATTTAAGCTATTTATTTATGCACTTAACACAATTTAAGCAAAATAAACCAACCAGAAAAAAAAACGTAATTTGCCTATGATTGTCACACATCAGCCTTACCAGTCAGTCTGAGTGTCCTGAGGCACTAACAGATGTAATGTCTGACAGAAAACTGTTTTACTGATTTCCTGTTCCAGCAAATATAGGTCTTACTACTGTGTAACACTCATCATTTGGTTGGCAATAAAGATTACGTGAGGATGTTTGCATTTATAAATGTGTGACTGAAACTGCACCCATTGCTTTCCTTTTCTCTTGCATTTTTGGAAAAGGCTTTTCTTCCTTGCCTTCAGAATTTGTTCTCATTTAATGAGACTTCTTAGAAAATATGTTCTGTCTGCAGTTCTGATCTCTCCTTTGCCACTGTAACCCCACTGATTACAAGGGGCATGCAGGGTTTGAGGGTGTTTTGTGCTTAGAGCTCCTGAAACTGAAACAGTTTGTGCCTCTGAAATACTGCATCCAACAATTAAAACACCGCAAATTAAAACTGCTTATGCAAATACATTTATATTCTCTGGGCAAACTGCTGTGCAGAGGACTTGGAAAATGTCTCAGCATTGCTGATGTCTTTCATGGGCTTGGTCAAGTGTGAATGCATTACTCCACTTATTCCAAAAAATGAGATCTGTATTTACAACGTGTCCTTTTATCTCCTGTGCTTGATGGGGTTGTGTCTGCCAAGGTTCTGCTTCCCCTTTGTGCAAAGTTTGCACATGCCCTTAGCCAGCAGTGATGACACCAGACCCCACTGGTGGCTTGCTTGTCTGAGCTGGGCTCAGCAGGGACACAAACCTGCCCATGATCCCTGCTCCCCCTGTGGAGGTGTCCGTGGGGCCAGGGGAGCTCAGCTGGCTGCAGAGATGTGTCCTGCCCACGCTTGGGGGATGCACTGGCAGAAATGTCTGGTGTATACAGCGACCCTATGAGCTGGACAGGCTGCTTAAAGATTAATTTCCTCTCTATGGCTTGGAGGTTTGTTTTTTCCTTTTTATACAGCACTCTGATGTTGCACATGTTCAGCACAGCAGCCAAAACAGATGTGGTGAAGATCCAGAGCTCAGGTGAACATGGGAGAACAGTATATTCACAATCCCAAACCTAGATTTAGAACAGCCTAATTTCGGGGTTGGCTGCTCTCTGTACACCCTTCTCTGTTAAAGGGAATGAAATCCAGTGTGGGTAACACAAATAACCCAAACTAATCCATATGATCCCCTCTGTATCTACAGGCCTATTTTTTGGGATGTATCTTCTGTTCGTGTAGGCTCCATATGTGTCCGGTTGGCCAAACCCCTGCTCAGTCTTCTTACAGCCAGCAAGGACTGCACACCTCAGTCTGGGTGTTAAAACACTCCAATGAAATCCCTTGAAGGACACGTGCAGGGGTATTCCCAGCACAGAAGCCCTGGGGCCAGCTCTGGTGCCCTCATTGCCCCACAGACCAGCCTGCAGTTGTCATTTTCCCAGTTAAACCCATGGGACCATCAAAAGAGATCCTTCTGAAACCTGAATAACACTTTTCTGAAGGGGAGATGGGAACTTACTGCTACCTTGAGCTGTGCTTGAGAGAAATATTACACCAGAGAATGTGGAGTTTTGTTTTAGAAAACAAAGTGTTCACTTCATTCTGCCAATCATTTTTATGCATTTGCCATTTACTCACACAGGGATTCACCCTGCTATATGGGCCTTATGCCACAGAGCAGCAGCCAACATCCTCAACTGATGGAAGTTTTCATCATTTGTTGCTCTTAAGGCTGCGCCTCAGTCACAAACCAATTTGTATAACCATTCCTAACGGTGAACAATATTCTGAACACCACCGAGTGCTTCAAATGTGTGGTTTTATCTGGTTTTATTGCACCTCATGGATCAAACACATTGCACAATTAGGAAATTATACTTTATTATACTTTTGCACAATTATACTTTTTTGTTACAAATATGGTGTTTCATACTTTTGCTCATGCAAATTCATACTGAAAGGAAATTTCTTAACTTGTTGTGGTCAGATATTGCTCAGAATACTGAAACGTGCCTTACAGTGCTTACATCCCTTTGCTGCAATGTGGCTTGTTGCTATAAGGGATTTACTGATTAGTCAAGAGGAATGAGAGAAATGTGGCATTTAATTATTCTATGATGAAGGAATGCCTTGTCACAGGACAAAGGTACCCATAATGAGAACAGGTGTATCATGTGAAAGCACATGGGAATGTTCTGCAAGGGAGAGAGAGGAAAAATGATTTTTGTGAATGGAATTTATTAGCATCTGTGTAAAAAGCCTTTAAACCCTTTTAATTTACAGCTGTAAAACTAGTTTACAAGTGGAGGTACCCAAGGCTTAGCATTTTTGTGTATGCCACTTTGTTTGAAAGTTTGAGCCAAACATTTCCAAACACAGAGAAAATCAAAGCAGTCTGGTTTGTAGCACATGGTCTGGTGGAGGCCTTTCTAGCTGCCACTTGATAAGAGTGAGTTGTGGAGCAGGCATATTCTCTTAATTATTTATAGAGTTGCAAGAAGGAGTAACGGGCTGGGAAATGGTTTCTTTAGGAAAGCAACCCACCTGTATCTCCTGGGTAATAACCCTGGTGCTGAATTTATGTTGCTCATGGATATGATAGCTGAAAAATATTAAACAGAGCTGCATCAAACCCCAAACCAAAAAATTACATTTCTGTTAGAGAATTATCTTTAAAGCAAATTGGCTTTTGCTGTTTTCTTTACCCTGTACTCAAGTTTCAACAACCTCTGATGACTTTAACAAAGCAAATTGCAATGAGGATGCCTGGGAAGCACAATCTCTGAGCAATTACTTCTGAAAACGACCTTCAATCTCAGGGCTAATGGAACAAGTTCTACTTTTTGTTATACTGGTAAAAAAAAAACCCCAGCCCATAGTGATTTTGATGCAATGTTAGTCTTTGTCCAGTGCTCTAAACAATGTTTTTCATCTATTCTTCTGTGAGGAGGGAATGTGTTAAAATGTTAAAGCATTAGGACTCTTGGATATTGCCATACCTAGTCTCTAATGTCTTAAGTAATTCATTTTAGTACTTGATTCTTACATGTTTGTGCCCAACTGAACTGAGAATGTGAAGAGTTCCTGTGCTGTAGAGATAGCAGTTTCTCCTCTAGTGAGGAGAGCAAGAATGCTGAAAGCAGAGAGGGAATGGGGAGTGAAGATATGTTTAATTTTTGTTCCTGTCCTACTGAGAAATCCCATCTCAAGCTAAACTGCTTTAATCTAAATGTAGCTTGAACTGGGAGGAAGGGTACTGCACTGTAAACTTCAGAGCTCCCACACTTATGGTTTCAGAATTTATTCTCTGAAGCAGAGGTGCCCGTGAACCCAGCCTCTGCCATGCACTGATTCCCTCTGCTGCTCTGGGATGTCCTTATTGCCCTTCAGCTGCATAATTGCCCTGTCTGAAGAGGTGAAAAGGTATGTCGCCTGTTAATAGTGCTCTAGAGGGAAAGAAGAATGATTATATCAATTTCTACCTTCAGCATTACTGAAAAATAATAGATTTACATGTGCATTCAGGCACACACATGTGTAGCTGTAGCATTACAAATGGAAGGTGCCTGCTGTTGAAAGAGAATTCCTCAAAGTGTCATGCAAGCAAAAACATTCACCTGAGAAGGAAAGGGGAAGAAATAACAATTTCACTGTTTCAGCTTAGATCCCACAAATAACTGAAGGTAGATTTTTGTGCATGGAGATGATTTATTCTTCTCTGCTTTCCTACCCAATCTTTGTTGCAGACAAGAAACTGCCCTGGCTCTTTGTTACAATGGTGTCTTTTTAAGCCTTGAAACAGAAACCCAAAAGGGTTTTGGTTTTTCTATTTGGTCTGTTTGGCTTTCTCCTGAAAACAAAACAAGCCTAATAATTCTTAGCCTGTATGTTGAGCTTGCATGCTGTAAATAATAAGTCATTAACCAAAGCCTGTGGATTATCTGCTGTTCTGTGATGAGGTAGGGTTACTGACTAATGAAACATCTTCTCCCTGATGTCCTTGCACACCAGTGGTTGTTTAGTTCCCCATCTAGTGTGCTGCTGGAGGTGCTGGCTGTGTGGAAAATATCAGAAGTCCCTGATCAACATTGGCATGATTATATCTTATTTACAGCACCTAATGACCAGTTTTTAATATTGTGGAGTGTCCACAAGGAAATAAGTGAACTTTAAAAAAAATAAATTCACATGATGTTTCTAGTAAGTTTTCTTGGATTATGTGAAGTTTTATTATTTTGTTATGTGGCAGCTTTTGAATCAAAGTATGTCACACCAGTGAGGTAACACGGTCACCAGAGGCAGTACAGCAGTCTGGGTGAATGACTCTTCATAGCTCTGGAACTTTAAATACATCTCACGTGACAGGGAGGCATATTTGTAAAATTTAAGTTGTTTGTTTGTTTGTATGTTTTTTTAATGTGGAAAACTTGTAGTTAGGAGACCTGTTTGTAAACCAGATAAGCTCAGTTTCTGTCCACTTATTTTGAGCCATGTGTATGCTCACTCCTTGGATGTTTCATTGAGAGAGGCTGATACTTTTAGCAGGATGTTCAGCCTATTGCAATCTGACTCTTCCTCCATGAGTGTCTCCTGAAAGTGGTGTGAAGGTGATTTGGCTACTTAATTAAATTTAGTTCTCCCTGCTTTAGACACCTATGAGTCTTGTACAGCACCCTATGCCACGGGGTTTTGCTCTCACTTGCTCAGCCTTTTTGTTCTCTAACACAAATAATTAACTTGCACTTGTAACTCTGAGACACTGAGCAGAGTTTCTCCTGGTCGGCTGTGCAGCGTTTGAGTTCAAAGTCAGACACCTGGAATTTGGGCTAAGGCTGCTGACAATCCACCAATTGTGCTAGCAGCTTTGACTGTGTAAACACCTGCATTTCTGAGGAGCAGCTTGGAAATTTGTTCATTTTATATAGCCTACCAGGCAGCCCTCAAACAGGAGTTATTTTTAGCCAGCCTGGTCTTGCCAGGTCTGATATGGCTCTGTGCCATGTGTTCGATTTAAACTGGTAACTTAAGTAGCCATATCTCATTTCCGAGCACCTGAGCTATGCAGAAAGCTGGTTTTACTTTAAACTTAAAGCCTTTTGCAAAGCTCTGCAGCAGAGTATCCACACATCACAAATGATGTAACCTGACAGACATAAAGTGGAATTAAAGTGAAATACATGTACTGGTTAAAACAAAATCATCTATGTCATGAATGAGAGAAACAAAACAGATGTAACTATGTACTCGGTCATGCATGAGAAGATTCTCAGACTCTTGTAATATAGTGTAATTTAATAAAGGGGAAAACCCTTCAATATTCAAAACGCAATAAAGTGAAAAATGTGATTTTGTAATCATGTTGGAATTTAGTATCAATAACTGCAAAATAAAGAGTGCATTGATGAGATGGCATTAGAGCTTAAGGAGAATATACACATTGATTTATGAATGATTGAGTTGATATACACTTCAATTGTAACGTCACCAGCATGCTGACAAAGTGGCTTTGTATTAGCATGCCCCATGGTAAAAGGAAGATTATATTGTTAGTGAGTAGAGCTGTGGTGTAAAGAAAGGGCAGTGTCCCGAGGACTTGGAGCAGCCAGCCCTCCCCATCTGCAGAAGTGCTCAGTGCTCAGAGAGGGTTCCAAGCAGGCAATTCTTCACACACACTGTGTTCCCCAGGGTCATGCAGGATGAAGCAGTTGGGTGCAGAGGTTTTACTGGGGTGGGTGGGAGGCTCAGGGAAGCCAGCCCTCTTCATGGCTGGAGTGCAAAGGTTCAATGTCACTGGGAACTCCTCACCCTTCCAGGGGCAGGGAGCCGTGTGGGCAATACTGGCTGATAACGGGATGGGGAGGATGTGCATGAGAAATTATTCACTGCAAGGCACAGATTAAGCAAGATAAGGCTACAGGCCTTGCACTTGTGTGTATCAAATGCTGTTTCAGGTGGTTTGCACAGAGGTGATGGTGTGCAGGCACTCCTACGTAGAGATGGTTACAGCACCTGACTGATTTCTGTGCTCTGTATAATCTGCTCTGTATAATCTGTATTATCCCATTGCTGTGCTGGGCAGGCAAAGCCTGTACTGCACGTGCTATACCAAACCCTTCTCAGATCAGAGTAACAATGCAGAATGTTGGGAGGATAAATGCCTTTGGACTTATATTACAGCTCACAGAGCCACTTCAGGTACACCACTGACAATTTTGTCCAGCCTTTAGTATACAAATATTTTCTGTGCTCTTTTCCTCTTGCAATAATAAATACAAATAGGAAAAGTACTTTCTGTACTAGACAGGTTTATCACAGTAATGTGGTCAGGATCCAGGAAGAGGAGGTCTTAGTACCAGAAGTCCTTGGGGACTTTTATTACTGGAAATGGGAACCTTGCCAGAATCTGCAAATTATCTTTCTAGAGAAGACAAGATAAAATCGCCTCTTAGTATAGGATTGTGCCAGACTTTTAATTTTCAGGAATCTGGGTTTATTTTTTTTTTCTACTTAGAAGAGAGTCAACTTAATTTTTTAAATTCTTTGAAAAAGGAAGGGGAGGGGTAAAACTAGAGACATTTTAAGCTGTAGAAGCCTCCGTGGAAAACAAATTTCTCTTGGCAATCAGGATAGCTTAACAACCATACACACATTGTCAAAGGGAAAAATTACATTTTTCCTGAACACAGATCATATACAGATGACTGATTTCTCTTTCAAGTTCATGCACAAAGGGGTTGTTTATTTATATTCAGAATCTGACCTAGCTCTTGAAGAGATGAGGAATGGTGGTTAAAGGGCTCTCAAAATGCTTCTTGGCAAGGAGTACAGGATAACAATCAGTGTAAGTATAAATAGCTCAGAATGGTGATAACAGGAGTGAAGTTGTTACTTCAGATAATTTGCAATGCTTGCCCACTTAGATGCAATCAGAAAGTCTTGTGTTACAGTACATTATATGTCAGTTTTGAAGCTGTTTTGGATACCTGGTATTTTTCCTTTCCTTGGGATGAGCTAGGAGTACCTGTGTCTACAGAAGCAGAAAGTATCACCTTCTTCTGCCTTTAATTAGAGCAGATAAAACTAAGGGGTCTCTTGCTGCATGCAGTTTTAGTGACCTACTACTCAACTGTGGCAGCTTGGTGTTTACTGGCTATACCCACGAGTTCCAGGTGATTTGTATCCTGTCCTGCATTCACATAGGATTGTTTAACTTACATAATCATGAGAAAAATCTGGTGTGTTCAGCAGAGTACAACTTATACTAAGAGGAAGGGTGCGATGTGTAAAGATGCATAAGAATATCCTTACAACATTTTTGTCCCAAGGTTTTGTGCTTCCAGTGGTGCTGACCTGACAAGGTGTTTGCCCAGCTTTGACTTGCCTTTGGAGTCTCCTTTTAGTTGTGTCCTTTGCTAAACTGGAGTAATTTGCTGTGTTAAATGGATTTTCCCACTTAATTTTGAGATGAGTAGAAGAGAGAGAGTTGTCCTTGGCTGGTCCCATACACCTTGCTTTGCAGGATTGTGGGTTTCTTGGCCATTCATATACAGATGTACCCCAAAATGGCAGAGGAAATGGTGGTTGTGTGAGTCAGGCTTGTGTCTCTTGTGGAAGAATCTAACTGGGTTCTTCAGCTCTAAAACTAGTATCACCCTCATCTCTCTAACCTTATTACACCCCTGCTGATTTGATAGGGATTGGGGCATGATGGATGTGAAAATGCTGATATTACTTAACTGCATGTGAATACAGTTATAATTAGAAAACTTGTCCAATGCATTTTAAACTGAGAAAGCTGAGTTCCATCTCCTGATATTAGCATTATAGATACAGCTTTTAAAGTGGCACTGCTCAGTCTTTTAGTCTTGCTGGCCATTGCATGTTCATTCTGATTCCAGAGCTAACAAGGAAGGTGACAGACCTAAACTTTGGAAAGTATAACATTGCCTGGTTACTTCCCGTGTTATCAAAGGAGATGAACAGACATGTACCATTTAAGGAATGTGCAGGGCCGTAAAGAGCAGGAACCTTATTTCAAAGGCAGTGTTCACTAAACTATTTCTTTTGGGTGTATTTAATATTATGTGATCTAGGTTTTACTTGGTTGACACCAAGACTTTTAAGACAAGATTGTGATTTGCTGGTGCCTTGATCAAGCTCTGTGACTGTGTGTTTCTCTCTGTCAGCTACACTGCAAGAGTTATGTGTGTGTGCTCTTTGCAAAAAGCACCAAGAAGTCTTAGTATTATCTAACTAGAGATGTTTGAAAACTAGAGCTTTTGTGGAAGAACATTTGTAGAAGGCTCTCTGAAGGTTATTATTCAAGCTGAATTCTTGAAAATGCAGGTTTCCTTCCCAGAACAGTGGAAACACACATGGCAAGGGAACTTATTGATGTCCTCTTGGAAAATATTACTTGGAAAGAGTTGGACAATGGAATGGATGTGTTTCTAAAGAAAGGCCAAAACAGGAAGGCTTCTGAGTACCACAAAATTAATCTTCAGGCACTTCTGAATACTTGCATTTTCAATACAACTCTGCTGATGATATAGGAACTATAGAAAAAATAAACAAATTTGAACCCTAAGGCACACATAACTGGACTGCTTTTTCCAGGCTGCTTCTTGATTTACATTTTCTGTTAAAAATACTTGCACCTTGTTTACATCTTGCTAGATTAGAAGAACGTTCTCTCCTGAAGCACTTAATTAAATGCTGGTTTCACTGTTAGTTTAATACTGTGTCTACTATAAGAATGGAGACAGGAGATTGAGCAACACCTCAAATTGAAAATGTTTGTCACAGCTTACCAAGACTCTGAAGAGAATAGGGTTTTTTAGCGTTAGAAAACTTGAGACCACTTTAAAATGCCTGATCTGTTTCTTTTTGTCAGTGCAGGATTTCTTCATTTACAATTTCATCAATGTAGTTCTGCATGAATCAGCCACAGATTTTCAGTGAAAAAAAAGTAAAGGAATGTACTTTATTGTTGAGACAGAATTAAACCCACCAGCAATAGAATCTGAGAGAACTTAAAAGAAAGTGTGAGTTAAATGAATATGTAGTGTAGTCTTGCTGATGAGACATAAAACGAAGGGCCTGATTGCTTATGGTTATTAACAATCCAATGGCTCTTTTTGTAGGGCAGGGCACAGCAGCCCCAGTGTCCTGGCCCATTTCCAATTATGTGTTCATTCTCCCTCAAATCTCCCTGAAGTATCAATTTGATATGGTGTTCTCTCCTCTCTTTCCTCTCATAAACCAATATGCACTGGGGCCACTGTTTCCCAGTCCAGGAGCAGAACTTGGGGATTCTGCAAAACAAATAATTGCTGAAAGTTATTTTTGTTATCATAGGGCAAGTTCTACCTGACATACCTTTTCCTCACATCTGTGCAAGGATATGCAGTCTTTTCAGTGCTCACCCCTCTGTGGGATCCCAGTATACTGGAGAAAGTTGATTTGTTCTGAATCACACTTTAGTTTGCTCATCCTTCCCTTTCCCAGCAGTTTGACATATGAGCTTGCTATGACCACCCTTTATCCAGTATGAAATACCTTGTTTGTGTGTAGCAATATCCCTCCCTCCTTTCTGTATGGATATTTATTACTGATGAAAACTCCAGGGCCTCTCCTTTAAACCTGGAGATTGGTGTGTACAGTTTTAGGGTCTGCCTTGAGTGTCTTGAGATGTAGGGAATGTGTCTGTCTTGGTGTTTGTCTCTTCCCTGAGAGGCAAGAAGATTTTTCTCTTTGTACCAGCCTGGTCACTTTTCCATCAGCCATCAGCAAGAGCTGTGAGAGCTCAGCAAGGATGTTCAGGGCTGCTGGGTTTGCACGTGGCATTTGCTTTGAGTAAGGGGCTCTGCTGCTGGGTTTGGTCCCAGGGGCAATGGGAACAAGGTGCTCTCCTGCCCAGTAAGGATGGAGGGGCCTCTTTAGCTTGGTGGTGAGAGGAGGGGAGGTGGTGCAGCATAAAGACAATTGCAATGGGCAGAGGGCCTGATTCAGTATCTAAATTTGTGTGTGCTGCTTCAAAAGCTGAAATGCTGTGGTTTGCTGCAGAAGTGGTGAAATTTCTGATTGCACCTCAATGAGTCCTTCTGAACTGTGTGGCCTATAAGCAAACACAAGATAATGCCTTCGGAACAATTCAGAAAATTCTGTAGGACTATTCTATTTATAGACTCATTACAGCAAACAATGCTTAAATTTTATTTTAATATTAAGATTGTATGCGCTACAAGTGTTATTCTCAACTTCTTGTGAAAAATCTGATAATACACTTGAGCTTCTATTTTTTTCTTTCAAATGATTCTAGGTTTTTAGCACTGTGGCAGTTTAAAATGTTATTGTTCTGGATAGCAAGCATTAGTTGACTTTGGAAGAGTGTTATACCATTCTTCCTAAACTGAGCTTCCTCCCTGATAATGAGATTATTTTCTTGATGAATTTCCCCAGAAATTTCAATACAGCCATCATTTCTAGAACTACTCAGATAGTAAATTTGGTCTAGTTTCCAGACATGCATAGAACTCACAATTTCTCTGTGAGAAATCTGGAAGAGTATCCTACTCCAGTAAAAGTGGACAAGCACATCTCCCCACAAACTCACAATGAGATAAGACCTCTTAAGAATTTTTTGATTGTTACTTTTTTTGGAAGCAAATATTATTCTTAGGAAGGTACAGAACTCCCAAAAGGGCATCTTGTTTTCTGCAACCTAATCTTCCAAGAAGTTTATGCTGCAAAGTGTTTTGGAAAGTAGATTTGTAATATTTTTGGCTGTATAGTTAGGGGTTCTTTGGTACAATTGGCAGCATAGCTGAACAGTAAGGATGAATCCTTTTAAGTGTGCATATTTACTAAAAATACTTGTATATAAAGATCTATAACTTATGTGTGGTTTTTGTTAGGAATGCTGTCAGATCTGTTAGGCTGGGGCTGTCAGCAGACATGAACAGCAGTATCTGTGTAAGGCCAGCATCAGCTCAGGATGTCCAGTGGAGACGTCCTGGGCTCAGTTCAGTGGTCTAAAGGTAGTGCTTAGAAGTATTTGAGGTGTCCCAGTGACCCAAGGATGCCCCATTTGGCTGCAGGTGCAGCAGACCTGCAGGAAACTCAAGCACTCCCAGCTGAAGCTGAGTGGAGTCCCCCAGGGCATCTCACACGGCACTAACAGCTGTGTTTGGGCAATGGATTGAGTCTTCCACTCATGTCAGAGGCAAAATTTTTACTGACTTCCCTGGGACTCTGTTTTTCCTTTTTAATAAGAATTAAATAACACCAAATTAGATCTCACTGTTTTCTTGCAGCAGCTTCTGAAAGCTGCTCCTCCTGGGATTATTCCCGCATACTGCTGGCTAGAGTTGTATTAGAAGAGGCATATGAGAAATCCCGTGAACCTTTCATTGTTTTCACTATTTGTTTCATGACTTGTTTCCTTTAATGTAATAACCTAACTTCGAATTTTATCAAAAAATATGTAAAGAAAATCTCTGAGAAAAAATGTGGAAAATGATACAACACTGTCATGTTCTTGTTTTTAATAGCTGTGAAAATATATTGCTGGGCTTTCTGAATTGCTATACTCAGTAAGCAGCAAACACAATTAAAGCCAGAATATACTGCATCACAACATGTACTAAATTAATTTATCTTGACAAATTTTGCAATGTTTAAATAATTCATACTGTACTTTTATTAAAATCTGAAAGGAAAAGTAATGAATTCTTGGTTGCATGGCATCTTACTGTAAACCTCTTACATTATTAAAATTATAAATGTAATCACTTGAAAGTGTTGCTTTTTTTTTTTTTTTTTTTTTTTCCCCCCCAAAAAAAACTGTTTGAGGTGACTTTTTGTAGAGAATGACAATATGAGGAAAATTGGAATTAGAAGGAAGTGCCTAAATGTGATATTGCACAGATCCCAGTAAAGTGCCAGGGCAGTCAGTATTGTCTCCACTCTGTACAAACCAGGGACTGGAGAAGTGGAGAGGGGTTAAAGAACTTGCAAACAACCATCCAGAAAAACAGTGGCACAAGTGGAAACAAGATTTTATAAACTCTGTTCTTTTTCAAATTCTTTTTCTTCCCTGCACTAGCACCCCTACATTCCTGTGCAATGATTTTTTGTCAGTATACAAGATTTTTGTCAGTATACAAGAGTTCTTTCCATTATGATTTCTCCATGGCTTTGTCTCCAGTTACTTTGTTGACCAGCACTGTACATGTTTGTGATGAATGTTTTAATCCTGCTTTTTAATCCAGTTCTAGTTTATGGCTCTTGGAAAAGACATAGGTATTTCCTGTGAGAAGATATTTAGGCTCTCTTGTTGCATGAAAACTTTACCCTCTCCTCTATACAGTCTCCTGAGCATAAGGATGGAAACAGAAGATCATAACCTCAGGTGCAATAGAAAGCAGCTGGAGAAGATGATTCTTAAGAATGAAAAGTTTAGTTTTGTGCAAATTCTAACAGACTAATACAACATTAGCTGAAAACACGTCTTACAGCAACAACACTGCTTCTGAAGAGTATTTTGAGCTTACATCCTTGAGCTTAAATTTGCTGAAAAGTTCTTTCTTCTTAGAAGTTCTCTTTTCTTATTTTAGGAGTGTGATTGTGAAATAGGTGAACCATAATCATCATTATAACAATAATGCAAACCATTTTTCTCCTCCTAATGTGTTCTTAGAGCAATTTTTTGGAAAGCAAGCTCTGAGTGGGAGGACAGACTGTTCCCTCTGAATTCCTGATGCTGTAGTTCTGCTCCTTCCCAAGGCCCTTCTTAGTAGTTTAGCATGGGGGTTTATTTTTGCTATTCACTGTGACAGCACAGTCTTCTGACCTTCTAAACGACATTGTCCTCACTCTGTTTCCTCTCACCATGTCCCAGTTCCTTTGTCTTCTCCCCATTTAGTTTAGAGGTGTTGATTTTAGCCTCATTACAAACCCATTACAGGATCCAGTGTCACTGGCAGGAATTCAAGAAAGGCTCCATAATACAATAGTTGGCCATTTGCAGGGGAGTGTCATAAAGAGATGCTTCCCCAAAGGCCAGTGGGTTCCAGCCTCTTTAATGTTCTGTTCATTTTAATGGATGCCAAATTCACATGCAGTGTTTAATCTATAATAATAACATACACAAAAAACATGACTAAAATATGTGTGCACTGTAAAACATTGCAGACTCTACATTTAACAACGTGAGCAAGCTGTGCTGTAGCTGCCCACTTAAGCACAGAAAGTAGTTTAAGTTTTTCCCCTGGTATTGAAGACTTTTCTGTAGGATTGTCCTATAAGTATGTGAAGATTTTTCTTTCTCTCTGGTCCCTCCCTGAGAGACTGACATTCATAGGACCCCTAAAAATCAGCTGGAATGTCTGAGGCTGGCAGTACTAGGACACTGTTGTGAACCAAAACTTTACTGAGGAGATCACAGCTGCAAGAGCTGACAAGCAATTACAGACCCTGCAGCTTGCAGGTAAGCAGGAAAACTCTTCAGATTTTGCTCTTACTAAGAAAACCAACTAAAAATACCCCTTTGTCTATCCTTAGGATCTTGGCTGTATGCACACATACAGAAACATGAACTCACTTGTACAGATGCTCCTCTTGCTGTTGTTGGTGCTCAGAACTGCAGTGCTGGGGATATGGACTTTAGCTGGATCAGCAGGCTGGCTGAAATGAGGTAATAATGCCATTGGGGAAGGCAAAACATTGAACAAATCTGTAAGCATAGGAAAATCTTATTTTTCCTACTTTTTAACCAAACACCTTCCAGATTTCAGCACATTTCAGATTTGTTTGGCATACTGGCTCCAATATAATTTATTTACTTTATGCCACCTATAGTGAACTGATTTACCTCTGATCTTCCAAATGTGTCACCACTGACACACAAGTCCAGGAGAGACAACCTGAGGCTGTTTAATTTCTACAGGTACAGTGCTATAGCAGCTGGCAGACAGGACAATTTCTCCTTGGGCTCAGGAGTTGATGAAATTTTCTCCAGCCTCTGAAATTCCATTAGATTTGTGTGATGGTGCCTCATCTCTGACTGCTAATCAGAATCTCATCAGCTTGTTGATGTGTTTCTTTGCATGCTTGGATACAGTGCTCTTCCTTGAAGTTTGGTTTTGTGGTTTGTTTTTTTAAATTTAAATTCTCTGTTAATTTTCTTACTTACGATTTAAAAAAAGTTCAAATCATACCCTGAGCGTGTCTTTGAATGAGTTACAGCCTCCTGAGAGACTTCTACTGTTTTAAATCACAGGAAATCCATCTGGCTTTAAAAATGCCCACAGAGTTTGCAACATGTGGACTAGATGATGTTTTTCCTCTGGGAATGGAGACACCATCATTCATTGGCAAGTTTTTAAACCTTGTAATATTCTCTTCTTAACTGTGCTGAGAAGAGTGAATGAAGAACCCATTTATTCACCGTGGTCAGAAATGTAGTTAAAGCTGTATTGACATGGCTTTCTTGGTTTGACCAAAAACTGTCTAAATCCAATGATATCAGTCAGCAGTTGTAGCCCTTTAAGCTCCTCAAAAAAGAAAAATCACTGAACCAGTGAAATATTTGAGTGAATCCTGAATCAGTGTTTTAAATGCAGACAAAATTTTCACTGGAAGGCAGTCATGGCTTGGGCAAGTGAATCAGAACTAAATTACACCCATCTTTTCTGGTTTGCAATCCCATATGCTAAAGATCTGAACATAGCAGCAGACTGGGGATAAAGCATTTGAAAAAGTCTTTCTTGAGCTTGGTTAAATTGTTGTGGTTCATCTTTCCTCATAGCATGTCCTTCCTAACCTAGGTTTTTCCTGTGTTAGCTTTTAAACACATGAAATATTATATATTTATTTATGTCATCTCTTTTCATTTTATCCCTAGTGTATTTTCTGTAGTGTACCACCAATGTGTAGGGATTTGATCCTCTCTTAGAAGTAGAATTCCTCCTCATCTGCAGACAGGAACACCTAGCCACCCTACCAGCCCCAGAAGTACCAATAGTTTAGGGTGTTTCAGAACATTAATAGAAAACTTAGTTAAATGTGAAAATAAGTGAAGGTGCTTCACTCAACCTTATACAATAGTTATATTTTCCTACTGTGATGTAACCTGGAAATTTGTTTCAGAAACAAATAACTTACTAAAATGTTTGTTCAGCTAGAGATTCTCCATGGCTGTGAATCGCACAACACATAATGCTGATAAAGGGAGTCAGCAGCAGTTTTCTCAAAAAACCCTCTGGCTTTCATGCAACACTTCTAGGAAGAGTTTCTTCAATTGAGACCTTCCTGGTTTTAATTATCTTCTCCCACTCATTTTCCACCAGCATTTTGTTAGTTAAAAATTAAATGACACTTCTTGATAAGCTGTTGCATGATTTTGAAGTACCTGCCTCTGACTAGAAGGCTATGAACTAATAAACCAGTTTTCTGTTTCAGTAACAGATTAAATATATTTTGTAGCATAGATTGTTTCTGGAAAAACAATCTGGGGAGAAATCTGCTATGTTACCCAATGTACCTATTAAAGTCCATTAGTTTTTGAAAAGCAGCTAGGACCTCTTGATATATGGGTATTAGGAAAGTTAAACGGAAACTTAATCCATTGGAATTAAATGTGCATTCCTTAAATGACATCAGTTCCTTCTCCCAGCCCTCATTCAAAATTAAAGTGGCTTTTATTTAGGTTAGAAATTGAAGCAAATTAAAATATATTTGGGTTACTTTAAATTCATTCTAAAGGAGAGCGCCCACATAGCATTTTAACATTACTAACTTTGAAAATTCTGTCAATAAAAATGAAAGCATGACAAAATGCAAAGAATTTGAGTTATGCTACTTCATGATTTGATAAAGCACATGTGTGTACTCGTTTTCTGCTACAAAATTAAAACAAGCAAACTTGAAATGTGTTCAAGCTTCACTTAGCTCAAAAAGTTGGCTTTTTTTCAAAAAGCATCTGATTTCTCTTGCTGATGATCTAAACAGAAGAGAAATTTGACAGTCATCTTTGCAGATAAAACGGGAAAGGTGATGCTATGAAAAAAGAATTATGGCAGCATCTGCTGCTGCAAAAATTACGAGGGAGCTGAGAGCCAATCACGCCCTGAACTCCCAATTGCCACAGTAAATGTGGCATCCAATGTGGGCATGTGGAGAGCTGCTTTGAGGAGGGAAATAATCTGCATGATTAGACAGAAAATGGGTGTATGGCGTTGGTACGTGTTATTTGTTTGCTTCCTTATCAATATATTTTCTTGCTATCAGAGAAGCCCTTCTTGGGGTGGGAGTGAATCCCATCTCAGTGGGGGTGGCTGTGTGGTGCTCATTCCCGTGCAGGGGCTGGCAGCAGCACAGCCCCATGCCTGGCACGGCCCCAGCGTGTGTCCTGCAGCTCAATCTCGGAGAAATAACCAGCTGCGGGGGACCAGCGTTTGTGCTCCCGTGGCCACAGCGTATACCCAGCCTGCTCAGGGCTAAATGGAGGCAGAAACACAAAACAAATATTTTTAATAAGCTATGATTATCCAAATGCTGTCTGATCTGGGAAGAACAGACTGTACGGTTGCAAATTTGGATACATTTGCCTTATAACAGAGACACAAAAATGGAGCGAGAAAAGCCGGTTTAGAAACTTTTGCTGGATGTTGTCAAAAGAAGAAGATACAGGGAAATATTTTGTTCTTGCCACATGAGGTTAGCCTAAGTCTGGCTGGGCCAGTAACCTCTTTCTCCAATGGTGCCCTCTAAGAGATGTTTTGGGATTTTTTTTGGCAGGGCTCGGGGAGCAAGCTAAATACACAGTGGAGTGACTCTTCTCCTTATTTACTCTTACAAATTCCTGTATTCTGTGGTTTTGGCAATTCCAGAGCTGCAGATAATATTTGCTTTATTTATATAATGGGCCTCGGTGAAAATCTGTTCTCTAAATTATGTGGATTTTTTAAGTTCTTTGTTGTGTTTTTTTTTTGTTTTTGTTTGTTTTTTTTTTTTTTTTTTTNTTTTTTTTTTTTTTTTTTTTTTTTTTTTTTTTTTTTTTTTTAACTGCCCTGTGACTTTGGCACATACAACATCCTGTGGCAAGGAATTCAACAATTAAATTATGCATTGTGTGAAAAAGTACTTCCTTTTGTTTGTTTTAAACCTGCTGCCTGATAATTTAATTTGGTGCCTGCTGGTGTTTTTATGCTTAAAGAATTAGTAAGAAGCTTGAAACTTCACAGAAATCTGGTGTAAAACAAGACATTAAAGGGTATTGATATGACCTATGCATAGCTGGCATTCAAATTCACTGTCAATGACTAGGCTTGCAATAAACAGTATATTTTTATAGCATTTTATAGGAGTCTGTTGTGCTTGACTCTTTCCAATATAATAAGGTAATATCTGTCTTCAGAGTTATTAATGTGGAGCTTTTTTATGTCTTTGTATTTTTTTTTAAATTTAGGACATATTGGCTTGCACATCCTCAGCACAGGTTTATATTTCTTCAGGATGATTATAAAGCATGTATAGTATCAGGTTTTTAGCTTTAGAAGAATACAAATGGCAAATTTAAACACAATTTATTTGAAAATTCTAAGGTTGAGGAAGTTTATTTGCATTTCTAGTGATTATCAAATTTCAGGAGCTCAGCTTGTGTAGTCAGGTTTTAAACTTGTCTGGAATTTTCTGTCCTACTTTGCTTACTACTGCATATGTACAGGCAAAGGAATGTTTATGGATATATTTGAGGGGTGTAGGAGATTAATTTTGAGTCCTGAGCTGACCTTTGCTCTGCAAAATTTATTGACTGGAATTACACCAAACTAGTGCCCAAGTGCAGCGTGCTCCTGTGTCATGGACAATTTGGTGTAGAGGAGCAAAACTCTGAATTTATTGTTTTTCCTCAAAAACACAGTCCTCAAGATGCACATCCAGCCATTATGTTGCAAGTTGGTCTCTGTAATATTTTGTTTGTTTTCTTAACAAATATCTTCTTCTGGTGGAAATGAATTTCCCTCAGGGCATTCACCCAAAGTTCCCAGTCAGCAGTGTCAAGCTAAGGGCTGGATGCAGAATGCAGAAACACTCCCTGTGCAGTCTCTGGAAGGGAAACAATCCTGGACTGGGGCTGTGCTCTCCAGGCTGCAGCCCTGGATCCTTTGGGCTCCTGAGACCAGAGAAGTCCATGTAGGACACTCTCTGTAAGTGTGGGTTTGCTGAGTGCATCACTGGATGATGCTGAGTTTGACTTGAACAGATTATGACACATCAGCCAATGTAATAGTTAGGTTAATTAGTGAAGGAAGCTTAATGAAGAGCAGTTCCTAGATATAAGCTGGAGCTGCATAGCCAGAGGTAGCCAGCTGAAGAGAGAGCTGCACTCAAAAGGCTCATGCTGAGTTTCCATTTAGGATTGCATGCAGTGCTAATATGATTTCAATTCCAAGAACTAAGAGATATATATACATACCATTTCCTCAACTTTAATTTGCCAGGGCAGTCCTTCCCACAGTATTTAGACACACAAATATGTGCTTGTGGAAATCAACTAACGAAGCACAGACTCTAGTTTAAGAATACTGCTTCTAATGTTACTTTGTCATAAATCTACAGCTGTAAAGCAGGAATTGCTCACCAGTTGTGGATATGATAAGTAGAGTTGTTTTCATTATTCAGTTGGCTAAATATTTTGGTAGAACACAGTAACAATGGACAGGGTTTGTCAGCAACCTTCCTGAGATGCACAGCCTTTCCCATGGTGGTTCTGCTGTGCAAAAAGCAGTACTGAAAAAGCAGCTGAGAAGACCTGCAGTGTGTCCTTGCATTGTGTTGCTGCCTGCATGTCAGAAACAGAGCAGTGGCTTGGCAGGCAGAGCTCGTGGTGGTAACACATTATCGAGCCTGGAATTCAGTGTTCATAAAACCTGAGACACACATTCCCTACCATGACAGAGCCCGTGGAGGGCTTAGGCTTTTTTTTTCCTTCTCCACTTCTGTGAGGAAATGTAAGTGATGGTGTTGGAGTATAACTGCAGTGAAGTGCTGAGCTGGAAATCATATCAGTGGCTCATGGCAAGCGCAGCAGGCTTGTGTTCAGGGAAGCACAGAGCAGTGTTTCCTTGCCTGCAGCCAGATGGTGTTGATATGTACACCTTCACCAAAGAGCTGGAGAGCTTGTAAAAGGAAGTGCTGGAAGGTTCAAGGGGAGGAAGATCAAAGAAATAAATAATAATGAGCAAAAAGCTTGCTGCTTCCCTATAAGCAGGGTGGAAATAAGAGGAATTGTTATTTTAGTGGCATGGATTGCCCAGATAGGAAGTGTTTTGCTGCCACAGTGCTTAACCCTGTGTTGGCTGGAGCTTTCTCATAGAACTGCAATGGAGAAGTTGTTTGATGCTCTTGGGGTTGTTGTGGACCACCCTCTAATGTTAGTTGCTAACTGTAAATTTTGATTAGCATTGGACTTTGCAGGAGATTTGTATATTTCTAAAGATACTTATTTCTCTACTCAAGATTAAGGAATAGGGTATTTCAGAGTTGCTAATGCCACAAATTGTCTATTCAATTTTGTTTTCTTAGTGCCAAATCATTTCTAGATTGCAGCATTTATTAGCTATATCCAGAAAGGTAGTGAAGAAATACACTGTTGTTTCAGCCACAGTAAAACAAGTATTTTTGAATTAGAATTACAAGATTTCCTCTATGAATATGGAAGTAGATTTGGGTGAGAGTATTTTATTTTATTCAAATGATTTCAACTTCTGGCATAAAAATTACTGATAGAATTGATGTAGGAAAATGCTTATTATGGGGATAAGCATGATGATGACTTCAACATATTTAAAGATGTTGCTGGAAGCATGAAAGGAAACCTTCTTCAGTCACTCATAGCATTGAAATTATTCCATTAGAATAGTAAGAAAATTACACATATAAACATTAAAACAACCCATATATGACAGAGAATAAAATTTGGCATGTAAGTTTGTCTTTTATAGAGAGCTCAGAAATATCCTCAAGTGGGAAGTGCACTAACAGCTTGGGAATAGATTTGCAATGTGCATTCCCAAGGCTCCATGCTGATGGAAGGCCAGTGCAGGACCAACTGACAGCAACCACCTCTCCTTCCATGAGTCCTGGTATGACCTGGATAATGCCAGTGGAATATTCAGCAGACATAAACACCTGTGTGAGAGGCATATTTGCAACTGAAGGGAGTTCTTAGAAAAGTGGTAATCCTGGAGCATGAACAGCATTTTGTAATAATTTCTGAGGGCTTTCCAACTTTTCATTCTTCATGGGAAATGCCTGCAGAGTTAAATAGAATATCATAACCAGTCTCTGAGATTTCTGAGCCATCTTAGGGAATTGTGGCCTCAATTCCAATAACAGGAGCTCTGTTATCAACTTTTATTGGCCTGCATGCCTTCTATGGAATAGTTCCTTATATTTAATAATACTAGAATAAAATGAAATAAAACATTCTCAATTGAATTCTTCTATTTTGGAGGGTAATTTTTATGGATTCCTATTAAATTCTAGGCAACATTTCAATGATGGAGGTTTCTCTTGTCTTTCAACGGTATTAGACATAAAAGATCTCAGGGGGTGTCTCTGATGAATAATGCTTGCTCTCTCCTAGCTCCAGAAGAAGGAGGGGTGTAGCAGAAGACACGTAATTACCTTGGTGCAGAGCCACGCTGCTGCTGCTGCCACAGGGCTGCTGGCAGGAGAGCTAATGGGTCCTCTTTGGTGCTGTGCTGATAATCCAGCTCACACAGAGCTGGGTGTGGTGTTTTAAGATGTCATCAGATTGTGCAAGGCAAAAATGCTCTGAGATCTTACCAGCAGCTCTTTTTATGGAATCCTACTTGAAAGAAAGAGGGATGCTGTAGTAAGAATGCCAGCGCCCAGGTACTGTTGTTTAAATAGGATTACTACTGAATCACCAGCCTGTTTAATTAGACCTATAAAAGTTATTTAGTAAGGTGTGGATCGGGGCTTGGGGGAGGAATATCAAGGGCACAGCATGTCTGGAAAAGTGTCTATAAAAATCCATCTATAAAAGTCTCTTACTATGTGGTCTAATTAAGGTCTGGATACAGCACATACATTACTCTACAAAACAAACAGGTTGGTTTCTGTTTGACACACTTTATTTTTATAACCTGATTACAAACTGAAAGAGTTTGTTAATTTAGCCTTAGTTTGGGTATACCGCAGAAAGCAGGGCTTGTCACTGGTTTGGATCAGCCCTACTCAAGGCACTCTTTGGAAATAAACACAACTGAACCAAGTTGTATCAAATAACTGCTTTTCCAAATAGTTCATTTGCTTTTTCTTGTTGGTGTAAGGTTAGATTATAAACATATCAATGGTATCCAGGTTTTGCCTCCTGCCTGAGGAAAGTTAGCATACACCCATCACTGGAAGAGAGAAAATAATCTCTAAAATGTGGAAAACTGAGCAGTAGAATTTTGGTGAAACCATAACAAGAATATTTTGAGTGGCAACTGCATTGAAGTGAAGTGTGGGATAGCCCAGCTGAGAATGGGAGAATGGTGACCCCACACCAGTGCTGTTCAATGAACACCTGAGCATGAACTTGCCACAATTATCGTGTTTGTGCTCAGTTCCAGCAGGGCAAACATAAACCAGCCCTGAAGTCATTCTACTGACACCACTTACAAACAGAACTTTTACTATAGATCATGAAATGATTCAAAACTTTTGACATGGTTTGTTGTTCTTTTTAAGGCCTTGATGTTACTAGGTTATTTCTTAGGGATGGCCATAAGAAAAATTTGGATTTTTACAATGAGTGTGGTCAAACCCTGGGACAGAACCTTGACAGACTTTTCAACCACCATGCTTGGAGCTGTTCTTAAATCACTTGCACTAAGTCCTGAGCAATCTAACACTGAAGTTCTGCTTTGAGGAAGATGTTGGCCTTCAGAGCCTCTTCCAACCTAAATGATTTTATTATTTGAAATTACAAGGCCAACATGCATGGCCAGCCTATGAGGCATAAGATGGCTGATAAAAAGACGTAGTACAGAGCAGCACTGATTTCTTGTGATACAGGTGGTGGCTGCAGTCAGTTCAGCCAATTCTGAGTAGAAGAGGCAGTCTCTGGAGCTATTTTGGTGTTGCAGTGCTTGTTCAGAAAGCTTTAAGGGTCTTAAGGGGACACTGGCTACCCTGGCTCACCTTGGCTTCCCAAATGAGTTACTAGCTCCATGTATTGAAGGTGAACTCTCTGGTTATGTCTAGTGCACAAAATGTAAATAGCATCTCAAACACTATGAAATGTCAATATAAGTAAGATGATATTGCAGAAATTCATTTGAAGTCAAGCAAGTCGGAATCTAACACAACTGATTTGTTTATGTTCTCCAGCACAGAGGAACAGGTTATACTTAGGTGTTCTCTAGGCTTGTTTTAGTGTGTTCTCATCTTTATCTCCTATATTCATCTCCTCTTATCTGCTAAAGAAAAGTCTAAAATAAACATCTCACTGAGCTATCAGATGTCTCAATAGCTTTTCAGAGAGAGTGAGAAATGCATTGTGCAGGTAGGAAATACTGCTTCTGCTTCATGGAATAGGGAAGAAAAATCTGTCTGTGACAGGCTTCAGAAATAGTGGGGATCAGGGGGTGGTGGGTTACTGGGTGAGAACAAATTTATGGCCTAGGAAAAAATAATCCTGGTAGGATATAGTAGGATTATTGAAACTGACAAGATACAAGGTTCTGCTGGATATTTTTTCATCATTGTGAATGCTGGCTCTGGTTAAAAAGATTGTCTATCTGGCTCTAGATCAAAAACCTGGCCTTTGCTTGTTGCAAACTTGTAAAATTCAACCAGGAAGAAGAAAAATCAAGAAAAATACATCTGGGTTTTTTTTTCCTGTTTGCCTGTCTTTCCCCATTCTTCCAGCTTCCCACACAAGCATAATGGTTTGCAGAGGTTCTTTAGAGCACGAGAGCTGTTCTACACCAGGCAAGTTCCTAAATCCGAGTAAGTGAAAGTTCTATCAGTCTTTTCCAGCAGTTGCCTTTTCACTTTTTTCCAGCTATTTCCCCAGCACAAGGAGAAGGTTTCTAAGAATGAACTAATGTTATTGCCACATGGTGTCCTGAATGCCTGGGAGGGCTGTGCAAGTTAGATTCTGAGTGATGTTTGTGCTGGCATTTGGGATTGTTAAGGAGGAATTTAATGGAGCTATGCTGATTTATATATGCAAGGCACAAGGTCTTTCATATGTCTAGTTTCTACTGTTTTATAGCTACTTTTTATTTTATTGCTGACCAGCAGCCAAAGTGATTTCCTTTTATCCTTTTCTTAGGGCAGTGTCACGGGTAGTGGGACAGGAATGGACAGCCCATGATGGGCAGAGCCCCGAGGCTGTGCCAGGGGCAGAGTTCCCAGTCGAGGTGTACCCAGGAGCAGTGGGTTCTCAGGGCATTGTCCCCAGCCCTTGGGCACAGCAGGAGCAGCAGCTCTGTGGCACAGATGCTCTGGGTCCTGGCCAGAGGCTGCAGCTCTCACCTCAGACCGGGTTTCACCCTGGATGCTGTGGGAGGCTTCCCAGTCTGGTGATTCTCTTCTCTCCCACCTTGGTTTAAATCTGTCTTAATTCCTTTGTCTCTCATAGAGCCTGCCTCTGCCATGGAGAGAAGTGGCTAAAGAATTGGGCATTTGCAATCCTATTTTCTCTTGTAATTTTTCCAGCCTTCTGTTTAACCCTGCTTGTCAAAAGCACTCTTTAGTGACTGGCAAACTAATTGGCCGGAGGAGGTGTCATCAAAAATTCATCGCAGATAATTAGACATTGAGCTATCATTATCCTTGAGGTTCAATTAATTTTTGTTTTCATTAGCTCTGTGGTTCCCCATGGCAGATATTTCTGATAATTTCTGAGCACAGAGGGGGTCAGGAGTGCTGGCATTCTTGCAGACGTGCTCCTCTTGCGTGTCCTTGCTTACTTAGCAGGAGCTGGGCAAAGGAACTGTGTTAGTCAGGCTGCATATTCATGATTTTATCTGTTTCATATCCTAGGTAAGAAGCAGAGGTTCCACTAGGCTTTGATAGAGAGCTCACAAATTCAGTGCCACTTTGTGAAGGAGCATTTCTGTTTTTCCAGCATTTTCAAATAAATGTCATTTCAGACAGCTGTTGATAGTGTTCAGAAATCCCATTCTCATTTTCTGTCATTCTAATTACATAGAATTAAATTGTAATTCATTTTTGATACAATGGGAAACTAATATTAGAGTGAGGTCCTTCAAATTTTATTGCTTTATGTGAAGCAGCACTCCTTTGGTTATGAGTCCTTACATATGAAAGGAATATAACAAGATTTCTGCCAGCAGAGCCTTAGCACTTCTAAATCTTTGAATGCAACACTGAAATTTGAAAAAAAAAATTACTGGTAATTCCATAGTAAGGCACAATATGCCTTTGTCTCTGAGATAAAAAAAAATTATTTTTTTGAGCTGCTGTTCTATATTTTGCAATAATAAATAATTCCAAGTATTAGAGCCAGTAGCATAAGAAATTTGTATGGTTTTGGGTTTTTTTTTAAATCCTGATATTTGGGAATTTATTTAATTGTTATGAATAATCAGAAACACAAAAATATTTGCTCAAAATGCACACCCAAAAAATTTCTTGGATCAACTAAAATAACCATGAGAAAGTAATTTTGAAAGGGAAGCTGTAATTACTTGGCATGATTGAAATAAAATTAATCAAGGATTACTATGCTCTTACAGACAATAGAGAAGCTGATAAAAAATAAGTGCCTTAACTGAAGGAGTTTCGTTGTATTTGTCATATTTTATGATACACTTTATGTCCTAGAAGTGTAATGCTGTTGGACTGCATTTACGTATTTAAAACTTAAAAATATTTGAATATATTTTGAAAATGTATTCACATTTTCTCAACACCTGCACGCTCAGCCTTTCCCAGAAAATTATATCACCTGTCTTTAGAAACTTAAAGTAAGCAGTCAGTGGTAATGATTAGCCCTGGTGCCACTGATTAAAATGCTCCATGGCTTTTCTCTCTGGCTGTTGGTTGCCTCCTGCTCAGAGAGGAGCCGTGGTGCTGCTTGTGCACTGGAGATGTGGACATTTCTGGCAGAGAGCAGTTAATTTACAGCTTGCCTGTACTATGAATGTGCCCTGTGTAAAGTCCACGTGTCACTCAGGATGCAGTGGGACACGAGCAGGCTGTGATGAGGTTTCACCCGGTGCCTGTCAGGAGCAGCTCTGGGTTTGCATTCACCAGGAGGGCTGGGTGACTGCTGCAAGCAAAGCCTGGCCTGGAGCAGAGTTGGGTAAACAAGACCCTGCAATAACTCCAGAGTTTCTGTTCGGTTTTAATCAAATCTGGTTTAGTTTCTTGAGTAGAAATGTAGTTTTTTCAAAGGTTTTGGTGAACAGAGAGCTGGTAGGTAAGACAGGTGAGGCCATTAAAGACAAGCTCAGCTCCATGTCACACATCTCAGGTTCTTCCTACCTGTAGCTCATCTCTGCTGGGTTTAGTGCTGGATTCCTGCTGGCAAAATCCTTCCCTTTGGCTGCTGTGGGGCTCTGCTGATGGGCACCAGCTGCAAACAAGGCTGAGGAAATGGGATCTTTCTAAAGCTGTCTTTATTAAAATTACTTATCTTCCTGTTGTCTCTGGCTTTTACTTCTGAGTTATGAGCAACAAAACCACACACTGCATAGGCATGTAGATTTCCCAGAGGTTTTCTTTCATATTTTTCAAGGATATGCCTGGTTTGTTTTTTTTTTCCCTCTTTTTTTAAGATAAATCTTCTAGTCTCTTTTCTCCATGATGAGCTTCTTTATCATATTACCCTGGGGGAAAAGTATGTTCTTGTGTATGCTTAAACTAGATGGAAAACAGAGTGACCCTTTTACTGGTGAGTTGAACCTAGTCAGAATTTCATTCTAATATATTAGCTAGTAGATTGACAATTTAAATTGCCAAGTTCTTTCATCAATATTATCGTATATATTTACAAGCCAACTAATGTGAAAAGGTTTTGAGGAATAACATAGTGAACTATTGTGAGTTGGTATATTCATTCTTATTTTAAAACCAGGTTGAAATTATTAAAAATAAAAATCACCAAATAAGTAACATCTCTATTTTAAAAATGTGGTATCTTTGTATCTTGAGAGCAAAGCAGCCTTTAGAGTGAAACAATATTGAAGAATTCATGGGCATGTTCAGTATTAAATAAATGGTGAAAGGACATGGAGACCTTCATCTTTCTTTGATAAAGTAAAGTATTTTTGAAATGAACATCTTATCAGATCAGAAAAGCTGGTAATATTGGCAGATCAGCACAACTCAGTTATGTCAATCTGACATTTGATCATAAGTAATGTACTTTTGGTAAGAGAGAAAGTCAAAGTGAAGGACATCACAACTTTCATAAGCAGTGCTCCAAACTCAGAAAGATGGTGTTTTAAAAATATTTTCTCTTTCCATTTCAAGTGCCAATTCTACTCTTAGATCCTCACAAAATGAATTCTGTACTTGCCTCAATCTCTTTCCTGGATCAGACATTTGACTCCATATCTGTTAGCTCAGGAATATATGGCATATGGGAAGTTTGAGAGCTTTTTTCCAAGACACTGCTGTAAAGAGTTTTGTATCTAAGCTGTTGAGTTGACTGCAAAACTATTCCTAGTTCATTATCTTGATGATCTGTGATTTATTCCTTTTAAGAAACGCTCGTCTTTGAGTGTGTCATCATCACTAGTTAAATTTTCGTGTCTGATATCAATACATGTTGATTGATAAATGAGAGAGAGTCTTACCAGATATTAATTTCACCGTTGTTTTCTTGCTCTGCAATCAAGTTTCCTATTCTGGTAGTCTCTGCAGCTTGTGAGACAGCTGCCCTTCAAGGGTGTTGTGTGTCTTTAATATAGAGCACATCACTTTTTCTGTCCCTGCTTGTGTGCTGTGGGACATGAGTCAGCTTCAGACCAAGTACCTGCGTTGTGGAATAGACCAGACATAAGTTAATGTTTTAGGCAAAGCAGTCAGGCTCTACTAATTGTACCTAATCAGTGGCTAATTTATGGCTTTTGCCTTGCAGCATAGGTGAGGCAAAGCTTGCATTTGCCCACAGCATACACTGTAGGCCTACTTTAACCTGTATCACTGCAGGTGAGTTCAGTATAAATTCTTGTTTCATAGAGATTTCTTCTGGTAAGGCAGTAATTTGTCAGACAACGTGAACCCCTGCTCTCTAACTGGAGGCAGTTTACATATGCTGCAATAATGGGCATTTGTAGTGGGCTCATTTATCAATATACCTTGGATCCAAAGAATAGGTACAGGATTTTATAAATTATAAATTGAATGTACAGGTATCTCCAGCTCAGAGCAATCTATTAGCTAATATTCTTGCTTCTATGAGAGTGACTTGATCAGCTTATAAAACAGTTTATACACATAAATCTCAAGGTTTAGAATGGCAGTCAGATACATTCTAGAAGCCGTGTGAAATCAAGTTCCCTCTGAAGTTTCTGCTACTACTTGGGAAAATGGCCTTTTTCTTGTATTTGCTTCAGGCTGAAAGCAAAAATAACAGCAGGATGAAGCAATATAATTTTCAACTTTAGAAGGATAGTGTTCACTTTATTGTGTTTATTTTTCAGGTGTGCTGTATTGAAGTGAACACACTGCTGTACTGATCCTTTGAAAATAAGAATAACAAGCACCAAATGAGTTTGACTTTATAAATTACTGTGTTTCTGCAGTTACCAACCCCCACTAAAAATTTCAAAGTCAGCTACAGCATGAGTGCATCTTTCAGAGCTCATCCTTTTGCAAAGTGGGTGTTTCCTCTGGGCACTCTCAGGACCTGTAGGGCCCATACACACATTGCCCTGGTGGCACAGGAGATCCACCCTTGCTTTCTGCTCTGCCTTGGTACCCAGAGGAAGCACAGAAGCCCTCAGGACTGACTCCTAAGGTACATGCTTGAGCATTTTGCTAAAATGGTTTAGGTTGACCTGAAAGTTGCAGGTTCTTCCCAAGATCCCTAAGTACCTTGTTTTAAATGGACTGTTAAAAAGCAGAAATTGTGGTGAAAAGAAGTACTTGTCCTTCTACCAGAATATATAACAGTGGAGATGAAAACAGTAGTGGGTGCCTGTGAAATGTTCCTAAACTCTCTTGTGTACCACCTCAAGCAGGAGAAGATATGGTGCTTGATTGGACAGAAAAAGTCGTTTGATGCTTGTGAGTCGCAGGCACTACGAGATCAGGATAACGCATGAGAAATGTCTTATCAGTTACATTTGCTTCAGTGTGCCACTTGCCTGCTGTGTTTATGTCCAAAATATAAATTTTGATTTATATCAAAATAAGATAAATGGGTATGGGATTACCTTTCTGTGACATTCAGTGATGACAAGGTTTTGGATAGGATGGGCTTCAGATATTTTCATTAGGACACTTTCTAAAGGTTGTTGGGAACCTTAGCCCAGAATCTGGTGCTACTTCTCAATAGGTTCAAAGCACACACACAAAATAATGCAAACCTTGAAATTCAAGTTGTTTTTTTTACCCCTCTTTCAGACAGGGATAATCTGACTTTTGCAAGAGACCTACAGTATTTCCCTGGGCCCTGCTGGACTGCCTGGTATGAGATAGCAAAGCACAGATCATCCCTTTCAAATACTGATATTGAAACAAAAAGAGTAGTTTTTCAAGAATATTTCTCACTGTCATCAGAATTTACTATATCTTCAGAAAAAAAAATTTATTAGTAGAATTTTATCCCTGTCTGCTAATCCAGCCAAATAATTTAAGGTGTGCCTCATTCTTGCCAGCAGTTTTTATAACATGCTAATTATTTTATGTTTATACTTACCTTAGAAATGGTGTTCTTCTAAATTATGATCCCGGGGCCTTGAATCTCGTTGCCATGTTTTGTTTCCTTGGCTGATATTTGGGGTTTCTGCTGCTACCTCCTCCTTTTTCTGTCTTCTAGGCACTGCCTGCTGCTTGTCTGCAGTGAGCAGTTATCAGCCTTCTTTGAGCAATATGTTCTGGAGACACAGGAGGCCAGTGCCTTTCCCCCTGCCCATGGTGGCAAGGGGGACCCAATCACACATAACTGAAAAGATTTTTCCCCCCCACCACCCTGTTTTCCTTAGTGGTAAGAGATCAATTCTGCTACCAAACTTCCTTCCTTTAAGAGAGATTAAACTGAATTAACAGGAATGAAAATTCACAGCCAGTTTGGCCCTGCCGGATAAATACTTGTGTTTACTCAAGCAGCAAAAGAAAGCACCTGTAAAAAACAGGTGAGTAGATAGAAATGTGGTCAAGGTGTGAGAGAAGGGAAGTGGCAGATGTGACATAATATTTGGAGTCCAGCTACATTGAAATCTCAGTTTAGGAACATCAGAAGCTCTTGTCTAAAAGACAGAAGCTAACATTTAGTGTAACTGGGAGCTTGTATCTGCAGCAGATCAAAATTACATTTACTTTGTGAATATATTAACTGTATTTTTCAGAATGACCAATATTTACTCCGGAAAAGAGGAAATTATATTCCCCTCTCTGAGAAAAGTGGTATCTAATAGTTGCAATCTCTTTTTTAATTGAATGGGTGAGGCTCTTATGCATAAAACAGATGAACTTGTGGCCATAATTATAATACCATTGACTTAATTGTTTGGTCACAAATAATTTAATAAATGTAGTGTCTCACTATTACTGTTTCTGAGGACATGTGCTTGGCCTGAGCTAGATCACACTGATCTGCCAGACCTTGGCCTGTGGCTGCAGGTTTTCAGTGACCTGTTTGTTTTTCAGCATTCCTAAAGTCTTTTTCTGCTGTTTTTCTGTGTCCTGGCATTAGATTATGTCCAAAAGATTTAGTGATCCCCTAAGACATTGTTCTCTATATGTGCATCATCTCTTTATGTATCTTTCAGTTATTTTTAAAGTAAACTAAAATGGAATTTGCAAGAAATTAATTTTCTTGTTTCTGTCTACGTTCCTTTGGCTTGGATAGGAAGATCTCTTAAGGGACAGATGGAGTACTTTGGTAAATAACATGGAGGACTGGGAAGGGAGATTATTTCTAAAATCAAAGGCAATGTATTTTTTATGATAATGTCTGGCCTGGATATGAAATGAGTCAGAGCACTGAAATAAATAAACAGGAAACTTGAAAATAAAGGTCTCCTGCAATTAGAATCATAGAATCAAAAGAATGACTTGGGTTGGAAGAGACCTTAGAGTTATTAGTGAGATTAGTGGGAGCTATTTTTACTTATCATTGCATCTCTCAAATGACTACTGGATAATGATTCTATGAAATTATATTTGAAAAATGAAAGCATGAGTGTGAGGTAGGTGTCAAATTGTTTTTAAAGTCAGCACACAAGACCTGTTCTGGGAAAAGAAGGTGGTAGTTACATTTTTTTTGTCCAGTCAGGTGATAAACAAAAATACTATTCATAAACAAGGCCAGAGTCATTCTTATTCAGCAGAATAGTTATATGCTCCATTTTGTATCTTCCCTCAGCCCACAGTTTGCTGTGGCAGATAATTTACAAGGCATATTTAAGAGCAGTGGTGTTTCCATGCTTCCCAGAGGACGTTAAGCCTGACTATTTTAAATGGCTCCTGCAGCAGAAACAGAGCTCAGAGATATCCAGAC
Organism: Rhipidura dahli; assembly: GCA_013399225.1. Taxonomy (NCBI): domain Eukaryota; kingdom Metazoa; phylum Chordata; class Aves; order Passeriformes; family Rhipiduridae; genus Rhipidura; species Rhipidura dahli. Next base: position 346,153 of record VXAC01002149.1, read on the forward strand.
CATGGGCAGCTCAAAGTCCCATCTCCTCTGGTCGATTCTGCAGAATGCAGAGCAGGTCCTGCAAGGAGCTCTTGCAGATCCCAGCCAGAAGTGAAGCATCTCAGTGCCCTGGAGGATGCCAGGATCTCTGTTCCTGCAGTCCCCAGCTTGCAGCCCACGAAGGTGTAAATGGCCCCAGTGCTTTGCAAGGACCTGTTCTGTTGTTTGCTCTTCAGCAGAACTGTTTCTTTTGGAGGGATGCAAGTATTGCACTCGGACTTGGAAGTCTTAACTCGTTGCTCCTTCGATTATCAGGTTATTTTGGGGAGAAAACACGTCCTGCAGAGCAAGCAAACACAAGAGAGGGATAGTTCAGTGTAATCCTTTGGCCTATAAGCATGGTAATGCTTTCAATTGAAATGATCAAATATATTCATTCTATGTGGTGAAGATTTTTTTTTCATCTGATTAAAAGCTAATGAGGAATACGAATACCAAATAGGATTTGTCACTTGAATCAGTAATTAATAATCACAGACTGAGCTGTCTTTAAACAGCTAGTTCTAAATAAATGGGGTTGATATGATGCCAGCCTTAAAAATCAGCCAGATTTGAAATGGATATCAAGGGTGCTTTCAAAAAGCCTATTGCAGGAGTAACTGTGTAAGACAGAGCTAGGTGGATGCATTAATATTTGAGCTATCAGATTTGCTATTCAATTTACACATCAAGTGTCAATCTGATGGGCTATCTTGATAAATCCCTACAAACTATTCTCCTACTTAGTGCAGAAACTTTCTTGTTTGACAGTTCAGATTCAGAGAGTCTCTTTTTCCTGTGAAACTAAATACAAGGTAACATCTTAGGACATAAAAAATGTACTCCTTACACATACAGATGGACTCTGGAAGTCAACAGATGAGTTGTGATATGTGAAAATACCTCACCAGCCAGGGATCCTGGTCAGGGGAGGAAGGGTAGCACTGAGTGTCCTGTGCTATGAAACCCTTGCTCCTCCTAAGGAGTTTATTACCTCTCCTGCTGCAACTTTGGCTTTAATGGGAGTTTTCTCCATCAGCTTCAATAATTTCACTGGGCCCTAGCAAAGCAGGTGAGGCTTTAAGACATTTTACTTAGGAAGGGATTATTATTGACCTTTTTAGTCATCAGCTACAAGTGTCTGGGCTGTTTTCTCTTCCCACTGAAGATTCTACCCAGATTCTTGTACTGTTTCATAGAGGCACAATTATGTCCTCATAGTGAATAAAATCCTGAGAAGTTACACATCTCTCCACTGGCTGAAGCAGGAGGTCTTTGAGCAATGTTATCCTGTCATTAGGTCATATTACCAGCAACATGAAGGACAGCTCTTTTTTCTAGATCAAAAGACTGTGGCTGTACTTTGTACTTTTTTTATGTCTTTCTGTCAAATTGAAATCTGAAATACTTCATCTTGCATTTAAAAAAGATTCTCTTTTTAATCTTAAGTTGACATCTTTGTTGAACATTCAACTTCAGATAGCAACATCTCATTTTCCTAAACATTGTGTTATGATGGGTTAAAGAGGTAACAAAAAAAAAGAATGAGAAAAATTAATTAAAACAGAAATGTTTTAATATTTATTATAAGTACTATGAATTTTCTTTTGATTGATATTTTAGAATATCAAGTAGATTACTTGGGAAGGCTTCATATTTTATGCAAGAAAGAATATAATATGTTTCTGCTTTACAGGTCAATATGTAGATTTGTACATGACACCACTTTTATCCCATCTGGTGAATTTATGGTTAACTTTTATCACTTGAATGCCAGGTAAGCTTTCTAAACTAAAGAGTTTAATTATTACTTCTGAACATTATTGTTAGCAGACGTTATTATCAGAATAAGGTGTAACTCATGTTCTTTTGTGGAAAGAGAGAGAGGTTTTGTTTGATAACAGTGGCAAGTTTAGTCCCCTGTTTTGTCAGAGAATTCCTGATAGACTAAACCAGAAAGGAAGTGAAGTGAAAGGGGCTGGTGGTAGAAATTAGGAAAAGCACAGATAGAGCAAAATAGGAAGGGAAAAGGTAGAAAAAATAGGAAAAATTATTTTGGTATTGAATGTGGAAATTGACTGAATGTAGAATCTTGACTAAATCCACAAGTTTAAGTCCCTCTATCCTCCATACATGACTCTAGCCATGAAAATGGTTCTGCTTTGCTGAAAATCCCTCACACTCCTACAATTCCTGCTTTTGTGCATGTCTATGACTGCCTTGCTCTGGCTCTGCTGTGACCTCTTGGTGATGTTCTCATGCTGATGGTGATGGATTATGTGATGGATGATTGTGTGAGCAGGAGATGTGTGACAGGAAATTTATACCCACAGACAGACACAAGTGGGACTGTGGAGGAGTTTGAACTTTAGTTTCTCCTGGGCCAAGCTGGGCCCAGCCTGTCCCTCACACAGGGGAAAGAACAGCACATCAACTGCTGTATTATTTTAGTCTCCATCTGCCAGCTGGTTTTATGAACTACAAGAGATGATGGCATACCCTTAATATTCTTTGACTGTACAGTATTTTTACTTAGACTGTCTATTCCAGAATGATGTTTCTCTGATAGAATGGCCAGTCAATCTCACTGCATGATAGAAAACAGATGTAAGATCAGGATGCAAAGTAGTTTTCCAGATATTTGGTCTCAGCATGCTGTACAACCCAGCCCTAGAGTTAACCAGGCAAGTGCTGACACGTCTCATAGCAAAATATCACTCACAGCCACAGTTCAAAGGACTTGCTACCCTCCAGGGCAATTAATACAGCATCACGCTCAATGGTGCTTGAACTAAATCCATGGGGCTCTCAGGGGAGGAATAGGGAAGCAATCTCAGAGCTCAGACATGAGCAGTATGCTGCTGCCGCTGAAGTTTCAGTCCCTAGGAACACAATCCTTCCTTAAGAATGCTTGTGTGACAATGCATTATAAAAAGCAGATTCTTCTGCCATTAACATTTTTTGACAACAGTCTCATTAGGTTCATTAAATAAAAGTTCAGGCTCTAGATGTAGATCTCCACTTTATGAAATATTTATCACAAAGGTAGATCCAAGTGTTCGGAAATTGTCTTTTGAATGAGAATTTTAAACACCATTTAGAACAAATAAATGACTGATTTGTGCTGGACATTTACATTTTTTTTGATTAAGTGATATGTATATATTTAGTGATGGTGTTAGTAATACTAACAGCCAACCATAATAACTTTTGCTTCAAGTAAGAACCCAAAGCGATCACTTTTCATTTTAGGAATTATAGGGAGATTTGAATAGTAATGCTTGTATTATGCAGCATTTATCCAACTAATGGTGCCATTGAAAGTGCTGAGACATCTCCTTGTGTAATTTAGTACTTGGTGTGAGTGTGATTTGATAGCCACTCTGTACCTGGGATGCCAGGAATTAGCTGTGTCTATGATAGAATTGAGTTGTGCTGTAGAGTAGAGGGAGTAACAACAAGTGGCATTTAACTCCTGATTTCACTTCAGCAGTTCCCACTTGGGTTTCTATTTGTTGATGTGTGGATGACGTGCTCCCACAGATCCTCCTACAGTGATTGTGGCAGCTCACAAAGGAAGAGAAGCTACCTGTGGATGTGCTTTGCACTCTGCTGAACATGAATATTAAACTGAATATTTTTATTCAGGTACTTCTCGGGAATTCCCAGACTGGTCATATCCAACAGAAATTAGTAAGTAGTTCAAATTCCATTGTAATTAAAAGTAGCATGTGAAAACGAGTAAATGAAAGAACAAAACCTTAATGCTTTTACTGTTGAAGAAAATTAATATTTTATTGGTAGGTCCATGCACCACATTTTTTTCTTTAAGGAGAATCTCTGCAATTCAACAGAGGTGTGTTTGCATTCTGTCCTATAGATTAAGTGCTTACGGGGATCAGCTTATTACCAATGTGCATGCCTGTATTTATTTTTAAATTACATTTTTTCTAATGGATAAAAAATTTAAAGATGAGAAAGATGATTCTCAGCAAGTCTTTTTTTTTTTTTTTTAATTTCAGATCTGCAGGGTCAGTTCCACATCAGAATCTCCATAGCTGTTTTTCTCCTCTATTAATTCATCTCAGGTAAGGTTCAAAGTTCTCTTGCAACCAAGGGTGATTTCTCACATTCCTGTGTAGTTGTTATGGATGTGGACAAAGGTGGCTGTTACAGACTGCTAATTACAGGAGAGGTACTGGAATTTCAGAAACCGTATTCAACAATATATGTGGTATTACTGAGCATTTAGAAGAAGGGAATGATTGTGATAATAAATCATATTTTTTAGACCAATATATCAGTCTCTTGAACACGTACTGGTATTAGAAAGATGTCTTTACATTTGCAGATTATATGACTTCCTAAAGTTAAGAGTATTTCACATAAATGATTGCTTTGATTGCTCTATATTAAGGTGCCTTGTTAGTGAACATATCTGAGGCTGTTGGATAAAACATTTTCTTCTATTTTTTTACTGGAGAATATTTGCTTTTCTCCAGTGGGAAAGTTGGTTGCCATCTGTAGAACATCTTTCCTATAAATCATTACTTTGATTATTTGTGGTGTCAGTTAAGCAAAATCATCTCTGCCCGGTCACTCTAAAACAATAGTTTGAGGATCTGTTGTCAAGTACTTCCTTCTTTATCTTTCACTGTCAAAAGTTCAATGCAAAGTAATGCAGAAAGACTTTTTGTAATTACTAGTTTGGAACAAGTAGTTGATGGGCTAGAAGTTGCTTGGAAAATGTATCTGTGCAGTATTAGAGCAGATTGAGATAGAATGTATAGCAAGGGCTATAAATGGCAAACACATTCCAGGAAACCACAGTTGTTCTGAAGAAACTACCCTAAAATTATTTTTAAAAGTCATGATTAAAAATTTAAAATGGATTTTTTTTTTCTTTGCTCATGCATTGTCCTTCATTCCCTGTAACTGATTGTGTTTAATGGGCCTCTGATGCCTCCCTTTTATATGATTTTCCTTTCATAGCTCATATTACTTTTATTGCCTCTCTCGAGATCAAAGGCATAGGAAGAAGAAAAGAAAAATGGTGACTAAGAATGATGTCTGCAATCTTTCACATTTTGGCATTATTTTTCTAAGTATTCTTACCTTGATTTAATGCAGCTTTTGCTAGTTATAATTTTAGGAGTCGCTGTACATAATTCTTCACCCTCTTGGATATCTCAACCTTTCATACTTTAACAGGAATCAGTGCTTTGCCAGCCACAGTGATAAAAACTCAAGCCCAATATATTTAGAGATTCTAAATTCATTTCAGTTGCTTTCTTTAAATTTTATTTACCATCTGGCTACATAAGCTAGTATAGTTTTGTTTTATCTTGGAACTTTGAAAGCTAGAGGCACAACTGTTTTTTTCTAAAGGAATGCCAAATTATCACATGGGTGTGGGCACTGGCGATTTTAGGAAAAAACCCCAAATATTGTGAGTGAATAGCAGCCCACCTCTGCGTTTCATATGCTGGGTGACAGAAGCCCAGTGCTTGGTGTCTCCTAGCCCAGCATGAAATGCAGCTCCTGGACAGTGTGGGGACGTGGATCTTGGAAGCACTGTGAACTACTCTCCAAATTTCATTTGCTGTTCTTGTGAGAGGTTTCTTACCCTCAGGTGAAGAGTTGTAGAGGTGGGCAGCACAGGTATGGCTTGCTGGAAGTGATGCCTCAGACTGTACAGTTTTTCCAGTGGACTTTGAGTCCACAGAAACTGAGAGATCTCCTCCTTCCACAGGAATTCCCAGAGCCTGCTGGTGGTTGTGGCTGCAGTTCTCACAAGGAGTGGCCCTGTTTTGTTGGAGGTATTAGCATGAATGCTTCCCCCCAGTGCTCTGATGTCTTTGTCCTCCTTCTCTTCCCATGCCAAACCTCTCCCTCATCCACGGGTTTGGCTTCTTTCAGTAGAGATATCCTCACTAATGCAAAGTAAGTGAATGGTAATGCAAAGTAAGTAATTACACCTGGGATGGTGTAATTCTATTTTGGTAATGACTGCATAGCTGAATATCATCTTCCATTAATTTGTCAATAATTATCCTTGTGTTTAAAAATAATAAGAGTATATTAGAAGTTGTATGGGCCTGGAAATGTAATTTTAAAGTAAAATTGCACATTGTCTAAATTCTGCTAAAAGTTACAGCTCTATTGAACAAAGGTGGAAAAGTCAATGGGGACATGGTTTAGAATTTATAAAATCCTGAAAAGCATGGCTGCTGTATTTTCCTCTAATTTTCAGCACACATATTGCCACAGGTACTGTAGCAGCAAAGAAATTGGGTAAATTTAAGTACCTCTGCATCACTGCATCATTTTCCAAGAAATGTGAAAAACTTTCATAAGTGTTATTTCAACAGAGCAGTTCATTTCTGTAATTGGTCAGACTTCAGAAAAGTCATGGATTTGGTATCTGGTAACAGCCTGAGCTATCTTCCAACTAAATAAAGCAACCTGTTCCAGGCTTGACCTCATTTTCATATATACATTAGAAAAGTCAGTGATTGTAAACACAGATGGTCCAACACATCATGTCATGCTGCTGCCCTTGTGTTGGAACACGGCTAAATCTTGCATTGAGAATGAGGATTATTATGTCAAATGAAGCACTTAATTAAGAACAGATTTCAATATTTAATGACTACACAGTAGCTTATTAAAATATTTGCACTAGTGTTTATGATGTTTGGCGGATTGAATAGCAATATATTTGTTAACTGTGGAACAACTTCCATTGCTCTTGCATCAAATCCAAGCATTACCCATGTGATGCTACAGAGGCTCCCAAGCCTAGAAAAGCAGATTTAATCTTTGTGCATGTGGGATGGTGTCTGGAGAACTCAGCATGGTTTGAGAGGCAGGATACAGTCAGAGGGTACAGAGGGAAGGTGAATGGACAATTTGGTGATCTTTCTTGTAGGACTGCTATATTCCTAAATCACAAACAACTGTGTAAAATCTCTATTTCCACTTAGCTGAATGCTTTCTTCATTATTTATCATTTGGAGGGTTAAGGGGGTCTATGCCGATTCCCACAGTCCCACAGGGACGTGCTCGTGTTCCCAGTAATTTCTTCCCTGAAATCATAGATTGAAGCCATAGGTGGTTAATTTTCCTGAGTTTAACATATGAAGCAGATGAAGTCTGTTGCATTTCAAACTGGAAGGACACAGTTGCAAATTAAATAGATGACATTTTAGATTAGGCCCTTGTAGAACCCACCAAATTTCTCCCTTGTTTAATCTATGGGCAAGAGACACATTTCCTTCTCCTACATCCACTGTATTGTCTTGATGCATGGTGAAGATCCCTCACTGTATTCATGCCATTGGCTTGCTAAGTGATAAAAATAAAGACCACAAGGTCCCTCCTTTCCAGGACAAAAATGTTTCAGCGTTTGTCTTCTTTTCTAGCGGCTCATTTAAAAATGATAAACAAACATCTCATCACTCTTTTCCTTTGGGCCCTTTTCCTCCAGATGAAAGGAAAATTCCACCCTTCAGTTCCCTAAATGATGCTTCTCCTGAGGAAGTGATTGTGGCTTCAAACTTTTACATATGGTATTGTGCATACATACTTAATGCCGTGGTCCTGGGAGAGATGTCAGCAATTTATATCTCCATCTGCAATAAGTTATGAGCACCTGCATCAGCTCAACCATGTGCTAATGTGCAAGCCCTGCTCCATCCCTGCTGCCTTCCCAGACTGACATTTATGGAGGCAGTCCAGTGCCTTTGGAGATTGACGTCAGGCTGTTATCCATGACCTTCCATGAGAAATGTGGCTAATCCAGGGCACCATCCGCCCCAGCAGAATGGGCGGGTCAGCCTTTGGGGGGGAAAATGCAATCTGTTGGTGATTAACCTGAAAAAACAAAGAAGCATCAATATTCATAGTCTGAATGACTCCTTACAGGCGATTCAGAGAGCACTGCACAGCATCATGGTTCCTCCACTGCAGATTTTTGCATGCTCTGATGGTAGAGCTGCTAGATGGGGCTTCTATGAACAAACAGCAATCACTTCTCATGTATATTTCTGGTAAAGTCTGAGTTAAATTCTCATTTTAAACAGTTGATTGAGATTGTAGCTTGTTGTCACCAAATGTTAATTTATCACAAAATAAATACTTAAATTTCTACAGTGGAGGTTAAAAGCTTGATGGAATGATAGCTTAGGACAGCAAGAAAATGTCAATGTTGATGATATCCAGAATACTCCTTATAGAGTTACACACTTGAAAGTGTGTTTTTTCCTAAATTTCTTTTATCTGGCTCTGTATATTTAATGTGGCTCTGTATATTTGATTCTTCTCTCTGTCTCATTGTCAAAGGAGTAAAAGACATTATTGCTGCTCAGTGCAAAACCTTAATTTTTTCATTTCCATACTATCTTCCATACAGAAGTCTCAAAGACCCCTGATATTAGTGATGCAGCTTTGTAGCACCCTTGGAGACCAGCAGCACCATGATCAGTGTCTGAACAATAAGACAAGCCAGGCAAAAAAATTTAAATAACTAAGCAGACAAAAAAGCTTGTGGCATAGCCAGAAAGATGATACAGGGCTGTTTTATTTAGAGGGGAATTGTTAATTTTTAATTTACTTTTTTTTTCCAGAAAATAATTCCCAGAGCAATGTAATATCAATCATTCTGAAATGATTTCTGAGTTTGACTAGGATTTATGCAGCAGTTCGAGATAAAAGTTGAAAAAAAAGATGGGTTTGATTCCTAAGTGCTGAAATGAACATTTTCACCCTGGAGAAGGTGAGATCTTTCTCTCCAGTTCCCATGAGCAGGAGGGAAGGAGGGCTGTGGAACGTGGTGTGCCCCATGCTGCAGGACAGGAGAGGGGCTCGTGCCTGCAGGGCTGCAAGTGGGGTTCCTGACCAAAAAATGACATCAGTTTTACTGAATGAAGGCAGTTTTTAATTTGTTAAAGAAACTGCTTACACAGTTTTGTTCCTAAGCTTTATTCATATGTGCTTTCCTTTCTAGCTTCTCCTGGGTGCCTTATCCCTAGGGGCTTATGCTGGGGTGCAGTGGGTTGGTTTGGTTATTATTGCTGAAAAAACCAGCAATAGCATTTTAGATTTATGTCACTAGCTGGGCCAGATTGTTCTGCGAATGTGTGAGTCACTGCTATCTCTGGGTGCCTCTGTAAGGGTGAGCCAGGTGTTGCACCTCACCTACAGCTGGACTGACATTTCTGCACCTCCTTGGAATGTCTTTTTTTTTCTCAGAAAAAGAGTTATGACTAATTCTTCGGGGATGACAGAAGCCAAGATACTTGGGAAATCAACTTTAATTCTCTTAAAAGAAATGAAAGGACAGGTTAGTCCTATCAAGCTATAGATATTTTTGGTGGTTTATTTAAGTTGTTGCACAACTGGAAGTAAACTTGTGAAGTTTCACTGTTGGTTAATCCCTAAAGGTATAGCTAATCATTAGATTCATGAAATATTTCCTCTATTTATATCAGTCTTGTCATGAGTTCTCAGCTTGATTTCCAGACCTTGCATATTAGTACAAGGTTACTGAGGTATGGAAGTATTACTTTAGAAATCTAATTATTTTTCCTGCTTATATGGTAGAACATACTGCAGTGATGAAGCTTGATTATCTGTGTGAACTCAAAACAGATAATTTGAGAGATTTTTGCCCCTTTCTCTATGCAAATATTTTAAGCATCTTTTGCTGCAATTTGCTTCCCTAGTTTTTCTTATTATGTATTTTTTTTCTGTGTGAACAAGTTCAGGCCGATTGATTTTTAACAATCTGCTCCATGTAGATGACATTCACATTGGTTTTTTTACCAAGACTGTCTGGCAATCTGCTCTTTTCTAATTCTAATGCAGTGTTGTAAATGGTTTAGTACAGGGGCTTTGTTCTCTCAGACTAAGGGAGAAAGAAAAAGTAGAAGATGAGTTAATCTTGGAAGACTGATGTAAATATTTCTTCCTAGTCCTGTCCTAAGAAAATATATAGGACATATGGATCTGGTGTTCAAATTATCCTGCATCTTTACCTGGAGGAAGATACGAGTTAAGCTTAATAGCTTTCAGGAAACCTGAGATTCCTCTCTGTGCTATCACAGTTCTGCCATCTCATTGCAAGTGCATTCATTCACATGACCCTGCTCGAAAGATCTGTCAGACCTTTGCCTGGTTTATTGAATTCCCCTGGGTGCCTGAGCTTTGAAGGGGGGTATAATTTTCTTAATCTCTGTAGCCCCAGATCAAGACCATGAGCTATTACATATGAGTGCCTTTTTAAATGCTTCTCTTTTTTGAGAAAATCTACGCATTTTTAAGTGTCTTTTTCATCTCATACTGAATAAAATTGCTTTCTTGGGCCTATCAGCAACCTGAACTGAATTCACTGGCCTTCTTATTTCTAGGCTGTGTTGTTGTGTTTGCATTTGACATAGTAGTTCCTTCTTCAATGCTTAAAGGAATATTTGCACTCTCCTTTTTTTTTTTTTAATTTTTATTTTATTTTTTTGTGGAGACAGCTCTGAACAGAAGCTAAAAATGACTAGCACTCAAGGGAGATAGTAGGAATAAAATCATAAGGTTCAGAGTAGCAGTATTATTTTGGCTAAGGAATTTGGAGAGAGTTTAAGCTGTAAATCATGCCTGAGGGCTACATCTTATGTCAGCTGAAATCTTGGACCTGTAAAGGACACAGGTAGTCAAATAAGTAACTGGAGAGTATGAACAGAGGAAAGATGAGAGTAAGTTGTGAAGGATCTCAGAAGGAGCTTAGGCATCAGGTGGAAGGGCTTTGGACAGCAAAGAAGCAGATTTGGCAGGCATCAGAAGGTTGGGGGGCTGCATTTATTGAACAGAAGTTCAAGAGGTACATATCAGCTGTGTTAGAAACTGGCTGAGGTTCTACCTGACAAGGAAGCTTTCTGGGGAAAACACAAAAGCCACCATTTCCATGCTGGTTCTGAAGTCCGTTGTGGTGCAGAGGTTCACAGATTTAAAATAACTTAGAGAAAGTTTTTAGACAGTTGGAATCTCTTTTGGTGCAGGCAGAATCCCAGGGTGAGTCACAGAGTTTATTTGGCTAGCCCACAGAGACCAGATTAGTAGCTGGAGACAAAAAGGGATGAGTACTATGTTTCTATCATTTTGATAACAACTGTGCTTGTCTTGCCTCATGTGGCTTACAATTTAAATACACTATCCAGAAAAGTTTTGGTTTGTTTTTATGGAACAAAAACAGATGTTTGGGGACTTGCATTTGAAGCTCATGCAGAAAAATATTGGCACAGCTGGGAACTAAACTTTGAGCTCCTTGTTCCTACACTAAAGACTATTCTCCCTGTGTTTACAGATCCTCCACTGATGCAGATAAATGTTATGGTATGAAATACAATTCAGCTGATTTACATCAATAGTGAGCTGACCTTTTATAAAAAGATAAAACTTCAGAGTTTCATTATCCACTTGAAATCTATTTTGATTTCTAAATACGACTGTAATCCAGCAGAGAGAATGTCTTTTGCATATTAAAATTAATCTTGTTTCTTTCTATATCAGCTCTGTCATGCAATAAGGTTATACAGAGAGAAGGCTGCATTTTTGTCTAGTTGTACAGCCTGTCAGGTATTTGGAGTCCACACTTGGGATGTGTCATACTGGTGTCTGTTAACTCTGTTAAGTTGGTTTATTACAGAAGGACACACTGTATGTGATTCTGGGCTGGGGGAAGAAAATGAACTAAACACTCCAAAATTAATTGCAGAGCTGTGCTGACTGAAGAGAATTGATGAGGAAAAACATGGTGTGGAAAAAGAAAACAATGAAGAGAGGGATGATAGCAGAATGACATTTTAGAAGAGGTGAGATTTGGATTTGATCTTTTTCGTTAAGAGTCAGTTGCTGCTGCTTTTAATGATTCAATAATTTTGAGGTTCAGCTATATGGGAGGTTCCCCACTTGTCTGCATCTTTGAGAAAACTGTAAATAAACCTGAAATAGAGGGACTGACATATGTATTTTGGAATCTTTTGTAGTGTATGTAATTTATCATTCTAGAATGGTAGCCAGGAAAGGATCTGACTGAACTGTGGAGTGGGAGAAAACGTTTTTTTCCCTTTTCTTTGGTTATTAATAATGATTGCCAGCCATATGCCATTTCTGGTGAACTTTTGATTCTTTCTCCTTTGGGAACAATATTTTTGTGGCATTTTGACATGTTTAGCTGATTCTTCACCCAACATTTCATTAACTCATTGATCTTGATTTTTTTTTCTTACAGGGATGAAAACTGAGAGCAGCATGTTGGTGTGCAGCTAGTGTGAGTGAGACCAGGTTTAAATTCAGTGACAGATTCCTGCCTCCCACCAACCTACTGTTCCAAACATGCTAATGTGTCTTCTGGGATTCTGACACTGCAGTTAGAGCTTGGCTAAGAATACAACCCATACACTCTTCACCCTTGTGTCCATGCCTGCTATTCTAGCACAAGTTCTTGCACAAGAAAGTGGTAAACCTGACTGAAGAGTTGATTTGGCTTCAAAAGAATCTGGCAAAAACCTCTACTTTGTTTTTCAGCTAAATAATTTTTAGTTCTGGCTTGTTGGATTGCTGCTAAATCTTTATAATGCTCTGTTTCAAGGGGTAAGAAGTGGCAACAGGGAAGTGAGATTGTCGTTATTACACCCCAGAACAGCTGTGAAAACGTTGTGAAAAGGGAGGAGATACCTTGAGATGTTTTGCCTGTATTGCTACTACTAGGCACCAGGGCAAGGCCCCAGTTCTTCTTTAAATTGAGTGGAAATTGCTTCCCTGGTCTGAAAGCCTCAGAAATCTTCCTCCTTTCTGGTTTTAACATTATTTTAAAGAGAATATTTGTCTAATGTTGTGTGCTTTTATAACTATATCTTAAGAGTATTTTTTCTCTGGATCTCTGTTTTCCTTCACTGAGATTTTGCAGATGTCTTTTAGCACAAGATACACTCAGGAAACATGAAGAGACTCTTTGTTGCAGAGGAAAACAATGCACCTGGCAGTAATCTTATAGTTATATAACATATATATATGTGTGTGTGTGTGTGTGTGTGTGTGTGTGTATATATATATATATATATACACATATATATATATATAAATGTCAGTCCTGACTGGGGTGGAAAGAACAAACAGTTTCTGATGAGGGGAAAATAGAGTACTGTGTCCTTCTTAGTGCTGAATAGGATGGAACATAGCAAAGGTGTTTTGCTGTCCTTGATGGAAATCTACAGGCAATGTAATGAAATCTTTACATAAAGGTTTCTAAAAGGTGATCACCTGTGTGATCCTCTTATTTTCCAGTGTCAGGCTAGGGTAGTTGAACTGCTAATTGATAAAACCATGTTAAACTGCATTAGACCTAACCTAAACTTGCAATGCTAGAGGAACACTGTGGGTTTTTTTTTTTTAAATTATTAATTAGAGATACTTTTTCATTGTGTGCTGCTGGCCAGAGCCAGAGTCAACTGCATCTACCTATAACTTGAGCTGTGGGTTATTTTCAGTTCTACATTCAGTCTCTATTCCAAAGGGCCAAGTTCCCATTTTGAACCAGGTTAACAAAATTTTCATTTTTGATAGTCGTAATAATTCCCATGTATATGTGTTCAAACCTTCCCATTAAGACTGCTGGCTGTGCCTTTGCCTCTGGAATTGTATTAAAAAGGAAATTACGCAGTTAGAAAGGGGAGATCACTTTTTGGCAGTACCACAAAATTGGAGGCACACAAACACAACTGAATGTTATTAATGTTTCTGTCTCCATCCAGACTAAGGCAGAATTTTGGCTTTTATCACTACAAAATTACATTTCTGTCTGCTGAACTGTCTGAATCCTGCCTTCTCTTCTAGTTCTTGCCTGTTGTCTGTAGATACCCTAGGGAGGGAGGAAGGAAATGGACTTGAATGAAGGAAGGAAACAAGTTAGGAGAGAGGTTCAGGAAATAACAGCTTCCTCCTTATTATACAACTCCAAAGTTCTGGTCAATATTTTCATTAAAGACTCAGGTGCTGCAATAGAGAGATTGATAGACTTATGAAAGACTTGAAAGATTTTTTAGATTTAAATTAAAAATCAAAATTATTTGGAAAAATGGAGATGTGACTTGGAAAAACCTGCATATTATCCAGAAAAGAGGAGTGGAAGTTCAACATTTAGGCAATAACTCCAATAGTACTTGGTGCAGGGATTTAGGATAGCACCAATTCTGAAGGAAACCATCTAGCCTAGATTTATAACTGAGTTGGGTTAAGACAAGGGGTTGTTCAGACTGAATGAAAGATTGAGATTCATTTAAAAAGGCAGAGCAAGATGTTGCAAAGAGGGAGAGAATCCATCCATGTCTAGCAGTTGGGACAAGAAGTTATGGAGTTACACTGCAGCAAAACATATTTAGACAGTGTTGAGATAAACCTTCCTGAGAAGGATAGTGGCATATCAGAATGAATAACTAGCAGGGGTTGTGAGACTCCAAAACTCTGCAGAGGAAATCCTAAGAAATTTAAATTATAGATCTATCAGAAATGGTATAGATATCATGGTTCTCCCTCAGGGGAAGGATATGGACTACAGGATTTCTTGTGTCCACTAGAGGCACAGATTTCTTTTTTTTTTTTTTTTTTTTTTAACTGAAGTAACTCTGGCTGCTTTTT
>VXAC01002149.1:360906-431577 GCA_013399225.1 Rhipidura dahli
TTTTTTTTTTTTTTTCCTCCCCTCTCAGCTGGGACATAGAGATTAAGAAGGTGGAGTCAGTAAGATCCCAAGATAAATCAAGTGGGATGGGACCTCAGCGGGTGTCTTGGCCAGGCCTGTTGCAAGCAGGGTCAGCTGTGAGATCAGATATGGTTACCCAGAGCTTCGACCATTCAGGTCTTGAAAACCTCCAAGGATGAAGACACAAAAGTAGCTGCTGGTGCCTCCCTCTCCCAGCTGATTCCCATCTGAAAAATGTTTGTCCTCTTTCCTGTCCAAGTGCGATTGAACCCCGTGCAAAGGAATTCGGGAGAATAAAAGATTTTTCAGGCATAGTTTTTGCTTTTAACCTTCCTGTGGATGTTTTAGGAGGCACTGGAATGAAAATAATGTTTGTGTTGCTTGAAAGAACTGAGGGAACAATTCCATGGAGGAGACCAAAGCAGAGGAAAACAAGGTAAACAGGCACCTCGGGAACCACTGATCAGTTGAATGAGTTGGAAGAAATGAGTGTAAAATAGGTCACCATGGCTAGTTTTTGTATCAAAGGGAGACTGATGCATATTTAAAACCAGGCTGTGTTAATATTTCTTACCCACAGTTCTTATTCGTCAGTTTGTTATAATTTTTCCAATTGTTCTATAATAGGATTGCTATGAGCAGGTACTCTTGCTCATAAATGGATTAATCTGGCTTCTCCTGAAGACAAGGAGACATTTCTATTGATTTCAGTGGGAAATGAATTAAGTCAATTTTCTTTAAACTTGGCACCAGTTGTCATCACTTAGAGCTATTGTTCAGGGGACGGTAAGTAATAGAAAAGATGGGAATTAGTGTCTGATTGAGATGCACTAAGTATGCTCTGGACTTGATCCAAATTAATTTCATATTTGTACAAACTGTCCAAAATAATAAATTGTCCTTGTCCAGCAGTTTCTTTACTTTGCTTGCTGCTATTCTGAACCATTTTATTTGCTTTGCCTTCCCATTGGGCCCTCAAGCTCTGTGGGCCCTCACTTTGTGGTCTCCACAGTTTGTGGCCCTCAAATTGGGGAGTTCTCATTGTGCAATGGCTTTAACAAGCACCATATGTCCTCACGACGTTTCCCTGTCCAGACCAATCCTGTCCTTTTGTTGTTTGGCTGATCTAGTTTCCTGCTTTAGCAGGCTGCTGAGTTGAAAACATCCACGCCAGTGTTCCCATTCCAGTGGGCTCCACTGCTGGAGGCCTATTTTATCTAACAGCTGGCCGTACGTCATTGTAAAATTGCAAATGCTCAAAACTTTTGCTCCCGTTCCCAGGGGTTCCCCCATTAAAATTATTTTGCATTCACTACCTGCCAACAGGGCTTGTGAATGAGCCAGAAAAGCAGCAGATTAGGCATAACTATGAATTCTGAGTGGAACAGAGGGGTTGGAGATTGAATTTTTAGCTGAAAAAAAAATGGGCCTTTCATGAGAAACAAAACTGAGTACCAAGTGCTCTGTGGGGCCTTTATATTGAACTGTAGTTCACAATTAACACCTCTGCTGTTTTCTCACCATGGGAATAGAAATCCCCCCAAAAGTTCATTGTGTTAAGATTTGCCCTTCACATTTTGGAGATCTTCTTCCAGCCAGATTCCCTTATTTCTGTAGGCAGAGTAAGTCATTGTGGCTTTCTATTTAAAAAGAATCTGGGTATTAACTGCACCATTCCAGTCTTTTCCCTAGGCTCCTAATCAATGGATGTGAAGTTTTAATCCTTTCAGTTTTACAGACCTGCAGAAATAAGTAATGAGAAAAAAGCCTCTTGCATATTTTCACCTTTAAGTGCCCAACTTTTCAGTGTTGTGAACAGAGCAACTGTGTAGTACAACAGATGCTGGAGTCTTTCATCCTTCATAGCAAGGAAGAAAAAAAAAATTCGATTACACATTTGCAACCTGGAAATGTTTTCAAAGGAGTGAATCTATCTTTCTATAATGAATATTTACAATATGATTGTTTCAGTTCTTAATTATCACTAGGAGCATCTCTTCCATTTTGCTTCTATAACCTATGCTTGTGGGAACGGCAATTTGATCTTTCTTGTGATGCCATTTACTGTCACATGAGTTTGTGTTTCTAGTAACAGGCCATTTCTTTTAAATGATTTATCTGTTTTTCTTTCTCCTCTGATATCTTGGCCTATGTGTTAATGATTGCTTGCTGATGTTGAAATGTAGTGTCACTATTCATGTTTTGTTAAATTGAAATGATTGCACTTCTCTTTTAGTGTTTATTTTTGTTGGACAGTTGGGGAGGGAGAATGCTTGCCATCTTATATTTACTATTAAAGTTCACTTAATATTGTCCTGTGTTGTCTTTGGAGCTGTACTTATCTTAGGTCCTTGATAATGGAGAGCTGTTAAGATAGAGATAATTGAATACTACATCAGTTTTGTGTAGCTGTAGGAGACCTGACACCAGTATGTAAATACAGAAAGAATATTTTGGTGGTCGATATAATGGAAGAATTAAAATAGTTAAAAACAGGAAGACCAAGGCCATGGGTAACTTGTCAGTTTAACCTTAAGAAATGCTCCTTAGAGATGTGTTTTCAGTGGGAGTCTGTACAAGAGAACCTGAAAGGAAAACAACCCCAACCAAGCAAAGGCAGGGCAGCACTTTCACTCTTTATTTATATTGGGTTTTTTCCTGCTTTCATTCTTGAAGAGACAGAATCCAGAAAAAAAAGTCCAACTCCTATTCCCTTTCTGATAATCAACATATAAAACCAGTAGCAAATGCCATAAATAACAGCTGTATGACTGCTGAAAGGTCTGGGAACTGAAATATATGGTGATCCATGATAGAACATTAAGTGATGGCTTTAAAATATTATTGGGAATACATTTTGTCTTTCTCAACATAACTCAGGAAGAAAACAAGAAGGCGAAAAATAATTGAAACAGGCTTTAAATGTGCTTGTTTTTTTCTTAAAGTGGAATTGAAATAGCAGCTTTATATGTGTTCATGTATATATATTTTTCATGGTGTTTGACAAAGTAAACTTCTTGTGTTTAACATTCTGTATTGCCTGTAGTTTAAAATTCTTCAATCAAGTAGAGGAAAACATGCCAATACGATCATGCTGAAATATTAAACAAAATGTCATATTTCAACCAAATATAGATAGCAACACATATAAAAACATTTTAGGCTTTTTGGTTGACATATTTCACTTCTTGTTCTTCCTACTTCACAATGCTTGACTTGAGCTCTGTTCTAAATTGTGACAAAGTCCATCATTGAGGTTTGGAAATCCTGAAAAGAATTGGACCGTGTTGCAGAAAGAAAAGAAAGTAATTTTCGTAACATTTCTCTGGGTAATTCTTACTTCAGAGCCACTTTGAAAGATAAGGAGTATACACCTATAACAAAAAAACCCAGCCCTTGGAGCAAGAATATTTCAGGAAAAATCACTGAATGACTAATTTTGGAAATACAGAAAACCAGCTCACAACTGAACATGTAAAAGACAAAAAGATCCAGAGTTTGTCTTTTATGTGGTTGTTATTGAAAGTTTTGCTTGACGAGATGCTCAGAATAATTGCCATGTTTTGGTACAGGCAATTATTCAATGATTTTTGAACAGTCCCTCACACTCTACAATGCCAGTGGTCACAATTCTTGACCTGTACATGAATTAATTTCTTTTTGATTTTTTTGACTCCTGAAAATTTCTCTTTCCACTCAAGAGACAAAAAGGATGATTGATCACAGGCAGCATTGCTGCTCCTCCAGGTACATGATCATGTACTTAATGTGTTTCTTGTTCCCTGGAGGAAGAAATGAAAATTCTGGTAAAAGTGACCTTCCCCATGTCATCACAGTGTTATTGATGACAGACACGTTTCTTTTATTTGCTTGCCTCTACCGTTACTGGATGGAGGATAATTTGTTGGTGTTGCAAAGCCTTCCCTTGCCCAGTTAATGATATTTCACATTTTTATTATAAGCCTTAAGCTAACCTTTTTGCTCAGAAATCCAGACCACACATAGCTTATTGAACAGGGATAATATAGAAAGCTGTGTTATATCTCAGTTTTGGACTAGTCATAGAAAAAATAATTGCAGTGAAATGGAGGTTAAAATGCTACTTATTTTTTACTATGTCTTGTAGAATAAATTTTAAAATATATACCTATTCCTAGGAATCACATAGTTTTAAGTTTCTATTTTCTTTCTCTTCTATATAAATCTTAGAATTGCATTCATATTTTTAGATGAGAAAAAGATAGATGCCCTTTGTAAGTTTCAGTCAGGGTAGCATTAAATATAAATAAATCTGGCAAGTACAGGTACCAAGATCAGCATGACCTTTCACAACTTAAGATGCAGTTTTGTCCTTAACTTTGATCTACACTGATGTAGTGTTATTAATAATAATCATGAGATTGTCTTTGCCTTCAAGAGAGGTTTTAAAACAATATGTTTTTATAGCATCTCATTTGGTGGTTTCTGATTTTTTTGATAGGGTTTAGCTATGAAGTTTCGCTTAAAAGCAGAGGTAAGAAATAGTTTTGAAATCTGCCCTTCAAATGCAGTCACAACTGGGATTTTGAAGAAACACCCAAAACTGTGAATATTTTGATAAAATTTTGTGCTGACAATGTTATACTGTCTGATCAGCCCATGCATTTTTAGCAGTTAATAATATAGAAGTATTATGCTGCAGTAGTGTTTAGATGCTGAATGTGAATATCCACTTTGAACAAGATGGAGCCTATCTGCTTATTTCATGTGAGTTTTCAAAGTTCAGTTGTAATTATGAGCCTCAGCTGGGTTTGAAATACTGACATGTAGGTCAACTGTCACATCTCTTATGAATTCTTATTCCACTATGAAACAATGGAATGCCAGATATGTCCTTTTTTTCCAAACCCTTTCACTGAGTCAGAGGTACAACTTTCTGCAAAAATTCCCATATAAAAATGTGATTAAAAAAATAAATGAATGACCTGGTATCTTCCAATTTTTTATAACCTAAAAGAGGTTTGTAACTTGTAGAAAATAGGGGATAATTCAAGAAAATATTGACATATTTTATTTTTCATGGCTCTTTTTATCACCCCTACCATCAGCTGCTGTCACACGATACCTGAATGAAGGTTTCCCCTCAGCTGTCCAAGGAGGTCTACACGTATCCATGTGGAGGTCACTCATGTAGCTTACCTGGGAATGAATAATGCAGCAGGGAAAAGAACAACATCCTAAGAGCTGCAAATAAGATATTTGAGCAGAGTGACATTCCACTGACATCATCAAATATAGCTGAACTCTGAATATATTTATTGCTGGATTGGTCACTGAGGGGAAAAAAAATAGTCAGAAAAGGTGGATAATGTGGTACTGACACAGGGGATGAGTTATGAGCTGTCCTTTGTAACATTTCGTTTCTAAGAGCTCTCCTTTTCCAGTTGTGGCAATCAGCTGGTTTTGGATTTGGTTTTTTTCTTCATCCTTTAAAACACCTTAACACCCCCACATCCCCAATGAGAAACCAAAACAACAACAGCAACAAAATAAAGAAAAAGCCCAAACCTGAAACACATATAAGAGCTAGTTTTAACTCACTATTCTCTAAAAGCTCTGCCCTGAGTCTAACTGGAAGCTCCCTCCCTACCAAGTTCTCAGTCCCCCCATTCCAGTAGGTTTTGAAGGGTGGGCAGACCCAAAGTGCAGTCCATGGAGTCACTTGGTTGATATCATTTGGCTCTGTCACCCCAGGGTTGCTTTAGTTCACCTGAGAAGTCCTATATTTTTCAGAAAAAAAAAAAAAAGGAAGGTCTTGATTTTGTTCTTGGAAGATCAGTGTAGGCTTGAAGAGATTTTACCCTATATCATTGCTGTCCTTAAAGCCCTGAAGCAAACCTTATGTAGTGCAGTAGCAGTTTCATTTCCTGGGTGGCCCTGAAAGAGAATTAGGTTATACCTTTCTGTCCTATGAATAAGACACGTCTGAAACCTTGAATTTTGTGAAGATTGGAAAAATAAAAAGGTGGATCAACTATGGAACAGTGATGGCCTTAGAAGCAGTGCTTTTCAAAGTATCATGATGGTTTTCTCTCTTTTCCTTACGTATTTCCCATAGTTTCTGTGCTTTTAGTAAGTCTGTGGCCTTTGCTATTTTCTGCAGCAGCAATACTTCAAAAGAGATACTTTTCACCTAGGAATGGCTAAACATTTTACAAAAACTTTAAATCTCATAGCATTGCTTGTCAGATTGAGGCAGATACTTATGGAGATTGCATTAAAAGTGTCTCCTTTGAACCTAGCACAACATTAATAATTATGCTATTTTGTACCTGCTTCTTTCCTTCTGAGCAGAAGAGACAGTTCATTCATTGTTCAAGATGGACAAACCTATTGAAGATGAAACCTATTCTTCAGCTTCATTTGTGAGCAATTTTTAAGCTGAGAAGAATCTTCTCAATTTCAATCTGCTCTTCTCTTGCTTCCAGAGGCCCAGGAGGAAACCAGATCAAGGTATTTCTTCTGGGGACTGTCACATTTTGGAAAATATCTTGGAGAAAGTTGTTTCAGGATTTTAATTTTGCAGAAATTTTCACCTTTAACTTTTTGGGTGAGTCATATGAACAGTTTTGGTGCAGTTAAAATCTATTGTCCAATCGGGTCTTATTTCTGTCACAGGTTCTCATGGAAGCTTTCAGCAAGGTGCTGAGAATCATCAGAATGTACATAGTTAAAGGGGTTAAGATTCTGCTGATTGCCTTAATCCTGGCATTGCTTGACTTTTTTTTTTTTTTTTTTAAGCATGACCTTACGAAATTTCTCTGTTATTGCTGCTGTATCTGTAATTGTAGAGAGCTTGATTACATTCCATGAACTTCTGGGTTCCTGGAATTTGTACTCCATCCCCACCTTTCCGGAGCTTTCTGTTACCTGCAGAGCTCCCACGAAACTTCCCTCTCAGCAGATTACACCAACCCTTAACCTGGAAGGCAAAAGGGAGCCAGCCACTGGAGTAATTGTATTTTCAGGGTGGGAGGGGAAGAGTGGAGCTCCTGGCTGCTGCTGAGGAGGCAGGTTGGGCAGAGCTGTGAGTGGGTGACAAGCTCCCTGGTGTGAGGCAGGGCAGAACACTTTCTTCCTGGACAGCTTCTTTGCTGTGACCCTTTTCCCTCACCAGCAGCATATTTCCAGGAAATGTGAGATGTAGCTGGGTAAACCATATCATAGCCTTTTGAGGAGATGCAATAGATGTCAGAGTATCTTGGGTGTTATTTTCAGCAGAACTTTGAAATCTGAGGGTGAGGATCATATGAGATCTGTCAAGAATCTGCCCATGACTCAGAGCATCTCTGTCCCAGCATATATCTGCCAGATGACAGCCAGAACTGAGAGTCATGTGTGCTCTGTGCATGAGCTACTTTGTGGGTACTTGTAGACAGATTTTTTCTATCATAAAACTGATTCAATCAAAACATTACAAGCTCCTAAATAGCCTCAAACAATAATAGCTATATGTAAAGCAGGACAATAATCAGATGGATATTCAAGACATGCTGACAGTCTTCTCACTGATACTTTTTCCTTTTCAGCCCCGAGGTCATATTTTGTCTGTATGTTTTGCTGAGTGCCTTATAAGAACTCTATAAATAAAAAGTTATAACCATGTGTTTGCATTTTGCCTTGATTAAAATGCGATGTAAATGTATTTAAAATGACATGCAAATGATATGAAGGCTCCAGGCGTATTTTTTCCAGCAAGACCCTCTGCATTGTAAAGGTTGTTAACAAAGCAATAAATTAAAAAAAAAAAAAAAGAGAGGAGGGAAATAAAGGAGAAAAAATCAAGTCATTACTGGAAGCAAGAGGTCAATGAAGGAGATATTTTACAGTTATAAAATGGATTTAGAAAGAGGAGGCAAGACATGTTGGTACAGAATTCACTCATCCCTGGTGACTATCATAAAGAATTAACTACATCCTTGGGTCTTTTGCTAAGACTTGCTTCAGAAACTCACACTATAAGGTACACTATATTTTCTACTGGTTAGAGTTTATGTATTAGGATGGAATTAGCTGAAATAGCTTTCTGAAACATCAGATTTAGTATTAAAGGAATTTATGGTTTCAATGCTTTCTTGTCTGGAGTTTGACATATCACATTTTGGTGGCACATGAAATTGTGCTAGGAACCTTTATGATACAATTTTGACTCAGGGTTATAAAATAAGAGACAAAAATGTGCCTTAGAAATGTGGTACACTATTCACAGGCCTGTTTTCACAAGGGGATGAGTACAAACTTTCTCAGCACGGGGTTTAGCAATTCCAAGCTCTGCACCTTCTGCTTTATTGATGTCATTCTTGGGTTCTTTTTGAAACCATGTTTTCTTGTTGTCTGTCCTGTGTGTGTGCATGCACGTATAAGGATGTGTGTATGCATATGCATGTCAGTGTGAACAACACAAAATGACTCTTCTTGTATCTCTAAACAATGGAAAATCAGATATTGCTGAATTACAGCCCTTAGACAATTCCTTACTGGATTTATATCTCCATATAAAAACATGGTAGGATGAGATTTTCGGGTTCATTCTGCATGCTCTACACCTGCTCGTTTAGTTTAACTGCCTTTAGAGCTGCCTTTGGTCACTGACTTGGCATAAATAAGGCATCAGGATCATAATACTCAGCCAGTTTTGCAATACTTTGCTGGAGAGAGGCATGAGGGCTGTGACTGAAATTGCCTAGAGGCACTTCCTTGTTAACAAAGAAGTCAAAACTTACCTAAGCCCTCCTAGCTGGCACTGAAAATGATCAGCCACTTAATACCTGATGAAGGAATGTAAGTCTAAGTCAATTGTGGCTAAGACAGCTGAAGGTCAGAATAAAATGCTTCTTCATGTAGTTTCATTTAAGCAAGAACAGAACTGTGATCCCGATTTTAAATTTTGCATATTCATTTATCTCACCACTAAGCTAAATGTCTGTCATTGCAGCAGACTGTGAGTTTAAGAAAAGAAACACCTTTCCTTGTGCTGGAAGATTTAGAAGGGGAAGATGTGACCTTTGAGATATCTTTCTTTTTGTCCACAACAAAAGGCTCAGCAGTTCTGGGATGCAACAGGATAAGTCAGATGCAATGTGCTGCAGAGCTGATCAAATTCTGTGGCAACTGGATGTACAAGTTAAGAGCTGACTTGGCAGGTACTGCTCCCAAGGCAGTTAATTGTTTCCAGCAGCTTTTCTTTGATTTGCTCTTTTTAAAGAACATTTTTCCTGGGTGACAGAGAAGCCAATGCAAATATGCATAATGAGTATTGCTTTAGGTTTCACTCAGGACACAGAGCTTCCTTAACACTATTTGAAAACTTCAGACATTTCCCACAGCTCAGACTGAACTAGAGTAAGAGCTGGCTTTAGACAAGAATAAACAAACCTCCATGAGAGAAAGCCAGGTTATGTGGCAGGTACCTTCTTGGGTCAGCCACCACTAAAATGAGGGAGATTAGGAGAAATTCCCTTTGCGATTTAGCATGGTATTCTATTTTCTCCCCTGAATGTTATCTTGATTAAATTAACTGGGGAAAACCTGCCAAGGTCTTTAAGATGCATAAAATAAGGTACGCCAATAAAGTCAAAAGGTACCTTAGTAAAGTTCAACATGTTTGTACTAATAAAAGCAGTGATTCAAGAAACTCACACTTCTGCAGCCTTTGAATGAGAGAACTTGTTCACTAGGTGTGAGTGAGTCACATTGCATGCATGTCCAGGCATTTCAGGGTTTTATGTGCATGAGGCTAATGTTGTCAGAATGCTACTGAGCTCACTAGGAATGTAGGGGGGAAGAAAATTCCTTACCAAGCCTTGTATGTTTTTGAGAGGAATGGAAATATGTAGAGTAATTCATCAAATATGACCAGTATATTTAAATTGCTTGCAGTGATAACAGAAAGAGATATTAATAACAGATAAGGGGGTTCTTAGTTACATACTTAAAAGCTTATTTAAAGTGCCTAGATTAGATCATAGATCAACACAACCTCTCTGGAAAAAGCACTCGTCTTACACATCGGGCTGCACACTGCAGCACTTAACTGAGACTTTGGTGAGATAAAGCTGTTTGGCTTTTAAGTCAACCTTGAGATGACTTTCCCTTTAAAAAAAAAACCCGAACCACTTTGATTATGTATTTGGTTTGCATGCTAAATAAGCTGCTCAGCTAAAAATATACCCCTGCAAGGCGCTTATGTCATCTCCCCCCAAATGTGTGACAGAGAGTGAAAGACAGGCAAGGCAGAAGAGGCAATATAAGAACCCAAGTTTTAATTTTTGTCAGAATGAATTGGTAAATTTGTATTAAATTATATAATGCCTAGAAGACAAAGGCTTTGGCTTTTAGATGACAAACCTGAGAGCTGGAGGCCAGACCTACAGGTAGCATGATCATGTACAGCTTGGGGAACTTTGTTCATTCTTTGCTGTTTCACACCAGTTCCAATGCTCATGTGCAAACCTCACGACCTTTCTACTCATTTAAAAAAACACAGCAAAGTCAGGAATTAAACCTATGGCACCTGAGATTGAATCCTTCACCCCATTCCCACTGCACACCTCCAAAACCAGGTGCAGAGCTGGCTGTCCCGGGCTGTGAGCTGGATCTCCAGAGATCCCTGTGCAGTGGAGTTGCTGGCTGCCCCTGTGCCTGCAGCCAGCACACGGGGAGGAGAGACAGGTACAATAGATGTCCACTCCTTCCTGCCCTCTTTTAAAAGGATGTGCCCTCCAGATAAATTCAGGCACTGTCAGAGTTGACACCTTTCTCAGTAATTAACAGGAAGCAAAGCTCTGAAATGCCAGATTCCCAGTAAATTCTCTCAGCTTTTCATTAGGTCTCTGGTTGTAGATACTTACCCCAGGAGACCATTAAGGGCCTTTTTATTGTTCTAAGGAACTTGTTGGAGTAATTTAAATAGATAGGAACACCTTGTTCTCTGGATGGGAGGTGAAGGAACCATGATAGGGCTATTATTTTACTCAAAGTTGGAGGCTGAAAAATAGGCAGTGTTTAAATTTAGAATTCTCCACTACTGAACAGCTCTGCCCAAGGGCTGTGGAGAGAAGGGCTGTTTTTAAAGGCCTATTCTTTTTTGTTGTAGTTGTTTTTGTAATCTCCTCAACTAACCAGGGATCAGAAATGGAAAAGGAAACCTCAACAATGCAGCCCAACCCTTGGGGAAGCAAGACTGATTAATGGACAATTTTATGGCTCATTTGTAAAAAGGGAAACTCTAGCAGAGTACTCTGTTTACTTTGTCCATACGATTCATATCAGCATTTCCGGAAAAAAAATAAAAGATTTTTGGATCTCTCAAATACCTTGGGAAAACAAGCAAATATCTTATGGACTTCTGCCATGAAGGGTACAAACTACTGGAGGATTTATTACAAACATTGCATGTACTGGAATGGTCAGGCTCCAGTAGATTTTCCTTTCGCCTCATTCTTCCTATCAACTGATTCCTGAAGGTTAGTTTGGAGTTTAGGCATGAGTTTCCCTCTTAGAGAGGCAGCGTTTGCAGACCTACAGCCAGCCAGACCTACAGACCTTCAACTGGTTTGGGGAGCTCAACAACACTTAGGAGTCTCTGTTATTTCTTTGTGTGTTAGAGCTACTATGGTTTGATTTGCTGCACTTCTGACCAAGTCTGGAACTAGAATAGCAGCAACAGGCAATTTGCATTTCTGGACCTCAGTAAATTAGTTTAAGAGTCTCTGGCTTCTTTTTTCTGAAGTTTTGATTCAGTTACCTATTTCAAATTCCCCTCCCCTGCCAAAAAAAGAAAAAAAAAATAAAACAGAAAAAAAAGAAAACAAATGGGAAAAGCTAGATTAGCCTCTGCCAAATTGTACATAGAGTGGCTTTCTTTGGCACTGAATTGACAGGACTGGGATTGTTGGATTGTTTTCAGATGTGTTATGGCTATCATGAGATGTCAACTGACTGGGAATCACACACTGGGAAGAGCAAAAGGTGAAAGAGAAAATCAGAAACAAAGAAGAGGTATTATACAAGGCGGGAGGAGCTGGGACAATATTGGTAGAAATGAAGTGTCAAATACCTCCTAGATTTTGCCGAAAAATAGCAAGCAAATTATGTAATCTACAGAGGAGCATAGGCTCTTTAAAGCTCACAAACATGCCTTACATACCTGTGCTGAGGGTCAAGACAGTGCAAGTGCTTTGGACCAAAAAGCTGTACTGAAAACTTTTCTGTTTAACTCCACCACTTCCTGCATCATGGACATTAATGCTAGTTTAATGATACACTTGTCAGCCATGAGATTTGCTTCTCTTTTTGCATGTATATCTGAGTTAGAGTCAGTTTGATGAAAAGTTGCAGAAAGGCTCAAGGCAAAGGTGAAACCTTCAGTAAATACTTTCTCAGTAAATGAACACAGAAACTCGACTCTGCGGATCCCTCCATTTTTGATAGATTCTAACTATGATTGACACATTTTCACTGAATAGTTGAGGTTGGAAGAGCTGTCCAGAGACTCTCTGATTCAACTGCTCTGCTTAAAGCAGTGTTATCTGCAGCAGGTTGCCCATTAGTAATCAAGATTTGGTTATCTCCAGAATGGAGGCTCCATAACCTCTCTGGGCAGCTCGCTGTACTGGTTCCCCCCCCATCCCCAGTCCCCACCAGAACTGTTCTCTTATGTTTGAATGGAATTTTCTTCTGTTCAGTCTGGGCCCATTGCTTTCTGTCCTGCCACCTGTTACTGGATATTACCAAGAAGAACCTGGCTCTATTTTCTTAATCCCCCCCATCAGGCATTAATTTTTATTTGTCCTCGCTGCCTCAACCCCCCCCAACTACATTCTCCCAAACCTTTCTCTTCTCCAGATTGAACCACCACAATCTTCTCAGACCCTCCTTATCAGTCAGCCGTTGCAAGGCCTCATAATCTCTGTGGCCTTTTGCTGGATCTGCTCCTGTGTCTCCCTGGCTCCAGTCCTGGAGTGCTCAGCACTGGGCAAGGAGCCCCAGATATGAGCAGGAACTGCTTATCCTACTTCAGCCAAGGAGGCTGCTGTCTTCTTTGTTGCAGAGGTGCACTGCTGGTATTTGTGGTCACCTTGGTGTCCAGTAGGAGCCCCAGAGTTTTTTCTAAAAACCTGCTTTGTGGCCAGTTGGTCCCCAGATTATTTTGGTACAGGAGATTATTGCTCCCCAGGGGCATGACTTTTTACTCTTCACTGTTGAACTTCATGACATTCTTGCTGGCCCATTTCTCCAGCCTGTGCCTCTCAGGGCAGCACAGCCAGAGTGCACACATCACCTGCACACCTTATCAGAAGGTGCCCTCTGTCCCACCACACAGGTCATTTATGAAGACGTTAAACACCGTGGCTCCAGCTCTGCTCTCAGCCATGCAAACACCCCCAGTGACCAGCCTCCAGCTGCTCTTTGTGTCCCTGGTCACAGCTCTGAGCCAGGCAGAGCAGTTCATTTCCAGCCCCTCTCTCTGTCCCTTTCTCCAGCCCATGTTTCATGGGTTATCTGTGTGGATATTATGGGGGACTGTCAAAAGCTTTGCATAAGTCAAGGTCAATAATATCCACTGTTCTTCCTTCCTTCTCTGCTCTACCATGTGATAGTAGAATGCTGTCAGGTTGGCCAGGAATTATTTCCCTTTCATAAATCCATCTGGTTTCATTAGGGACTATAGATGCATTTTGGAAAGAAAGGAGGTGAGGTTAAATCAGGAAGCTTCACATATAATGCTAAATTTTGTCATATTGGATTCTCTACCCTGAGCTCAAAATAGCAGTGTCATACACAGAATCCCCTATGAAAACTTCCTATCCTAAGAGGGTCTAGGGTAGGTGTTAGATCTGATTTCATATCCAACTCAACTGAGAGAGTATACCTGACTGGTAGATTTCCATATTGTGCTTTATTTCAGAGTATCAAATGGACACCATCACTGAGATGTCCTAAATGTCTGCCTCTCCTGCCCTTTCATGACCTATGGTCTCCTTTGAGCCTTCAGTTTTGGGGCTGTCTTACCAATGAATACCTGTAGTATTTGCTTTTTTGTGAGGCCACCTTATCTCACCAGACCTCTACACTTTCCATTTAGCTTAATTTTGTATATGTTTGAACAGTGAATTCCTTAGTCTCTTGGCAGACAACTTAATTGGTTAATTGAGCTTTGTTACTCTTTCATGCAACAATCACAGTTGCCTGTGAGGGATTGTCCTTGCCTGTTGTACAGTTTGTACTTTGTGGAGATTTTGGCACTGATAAAATAGTTTTGGCCCGACTGGATGTGTGTTATTTACTCCTGTTTCTTCAGAGGCAATTATTCTAAGGTTGACTCTAGCATCAAACAAATATCCAAACCTACAAATGCTTCTGATCAGCTTTTAGCTCTCTGACAATGCTGGGCTTAGTGGCATGTGCATATTATTGGGAACAAGCCATTGAGCTCTGGAGGGGATTCAGAGCCAAAAGTCGGCAGGCTAAATGGATTGCCCAGAAAACAGGAACTGGGAATTTCTCCATTCAGCACTGTGCGCTGTGAGTGCCTGTGAAAAGCTGGCCCTCCATATTTCCATGGGCATTTTAATGCCTTGGGGTGCCATTTCTCAGAACAAAATAACAGGACATCTATGCTTCTCATCATCTTTCAGTTGCTAGATATTGGATGTATCTTGAGGACAAGATCTCCTGTTGTTTCTTCCTCATAAGGGACTTCTTGGGGAAAACACTGTTTTGGAAAAACACGGACCCATACACCACCGCAGCTATTGAAATAATTCACATTAAGAGCGTTTCTTGTGGGATGCTGCATGCAAGGCTTTATGAGCAAGATCCCTTCTGGGTGGCCTTTGTCCATCTCCCAGTGTTTTCATGAAACATCTTTTACTGCAAAGAGTAATTAAGGGCCTTCACCTCAGAGGTTCAGGAAGAGTGGAAGGAGGTATTGCCTGAACGATGATATGGCAAACACTTTTGTTCCTATCACTTTCCTGATAAGCTCAAGCTGTTAAACTCCAGCTAACCAATCAGTAGAACAATTTACTACCTCTGTGTCATTTTAAGTGGGCTGTCTGGCTGGAGCAGGATGTATTCAAATGAAAGTTAACAAAGTATGTTTTCTTTTGAGGATTTGTCTGCTATGAAGAGCATGAAGGGAACTTCTGAACGGGCATTCTCATCCCGTTACAGCTGAAATATCCATTGTACCTCCCACAGCTTCAATAACTGCAGTTATTTTCATTTCCAACACATTTAGAAACAAACGATGTTGAATCTACTTTATTTGATGGGAGAGGTTCATAAAGAAAAGGCAAAGGGCTTGCATTTTTAAAATATTTTGCCTTCAGATATCGCCTTCTTTCCAGATCCTTTAAGCCATGCTCAGGTGACCCTTACAGGCTGAGCAACAAAACCCTGCTGGGAGAGAGGGGCCCCGAGCTGCTGCAGTCTCCCTTGTGGTCCCTGCCCATCAATGTCTGCTCTTATTCCACAAAGAGGCTGGACTGTCTTGGCAGGGAAAGCTTCATGGGATCAGGTATAATCCCCCGAGGAAAACAATTGTATACAATAAGAACTTGAAAGCATGAAAGGAAAAGATTTTCAACTCTTCTAAGCAGTGCTTTATTGATAAAAAATGCATCTGCCACTTTTCCCTAGTTAGTTTCCTATTATGTGAAAAACTGTAGGAAAGCATGCCATTCATAAATGAGTTTGTCCTGTAATTGAAAAATAAAATAAAGTTATTTGGCTGCAAACCAGATATAAGCTTGACGATTGAGTGCAAGGTATTTGTTTTCTTGTGCAGACTTCTCATATTTTCTCCTCCCCTTCCTCCAACCAATCTGTAGAAATGTTTTCTTTTCTTGTTACCTCAAAGCCTGAAAGTTGTAGATTCTGGGTGAAAGACTTAATTCAAATCCTTTTTTCTCATTCTTCTGTAGAAATTCAAGGCTTGTTGGTTCAGAGAATGTGGGTTCTTCTTGTCTTTTTTTTTCTCCTTTCAGGGTGATCATGTTGAATTTTAAAACTCAGTGTTAGCTAACTGGCATGATGGGGAAATACCTATTTACCTTTTGTGTGACTGCAGCAGCTTGTTTCCTCTGATAGAGAACATAGAAACCAAGCAAGCTTCAAGTTTATGGGGTTTTTTCCCTTTGCTGATGAGAGAGCCCTCGAGGACACTCTTAAATGCTAGTTTACAGGATAGCCAAGCCCTGCAGGTAAATGTTACCCATAAAAAAGGAACATTGTACTTGTGCCATATGTACCTGAGGTGTCTTTCTGTGTGACTGGGATGCCAATAGGAATTTGCCAGACACCAGGCAGAACTGCAGCTGAGAATAAAAAAGGCACTAAATGGATCCTTTGTCTGCTCTGACTGCCTTGGAACCAACTTTATAGACCTTAATTTTCTTTCCCTCACGGCTCTTAGCCTGGTGTGTGCAAGCAGGGGAAAGGCTGCTGCCTGGGCTGTTGTCCATCATGCAGGTGATGGGCAGAGCCAAACCCATCACCATTGTTCTTAGAGTTTTTGGGAAGCATCGAGGCTTGGGGAACTTAATGTTAGGTCATGTGTCTGCCTGACCTTCAGTCAAGCTATAATTTTTTAACCCCCCTGTGTAGATTCTCCTGGTTAAATTATTGGGCTTTTCTAATCTTCCTAGAAGGCAGAAAATGAAGCTTTGTTTTTTCTCTCTCTAGCTACCAAAGCTCAAGCTTTACAACTATTCTACATTCTTGCAGTCTTAAAATCCTTCCTGTTTCCAAGGAGTCTAAATGACTCTGAAGTGCAATTAAGCTATTCTATTTAATCTCAGCTGTGAAGAGAGGGTTCAGAAAGAATGATATTTTTGACATCTGTCATTTGCACAATCACCTTCCAGTGCCAGCAGAAAAAAATCTATTACCCTTTCTGATTAGAGAGTGATTTTAACTAGCAGAGTTATGGGGTGATACCAGCTACAGTGACAGATATATATCCTGGAATGCTTTCCCAATCCTGCCGTGTTCATAAAAAGGATACAATCAAGACAATGTTATTTTTTTATAGCCACATTTCTGGGAGGAATAAAATCCTATTCTTCCCACAAGTAATATTTTGATGTACACATTTAAATGATATTGAAATTACACCTATTAACTGCTAAAAGTAATAGATGCACATTAGTATCACAAAAAGAAAATACTACAACAGGTAAGAACTGAAAGAGAGCTGGGGAATTCAACATCATCAGTGTATGATTTGTCATTTTGTTTTTTTTTTTTTATCACTTATTTGTAATAAAAGAAGTTCCCAGCTTTTAAGAGAAACAATACAGAACAGGATTATATCCTGTCATGTCAGTGATACCTCTTCAAAATCAGAGACAAATGAAGCCTACATTTAAATTTATTATTTAATATAAACAAATTTATTAATTTAAATACATGAATAAACTAAACTAGTAAATAAACTAATATTTAATTTAAATAAATTAGTAAGCTCACATTATTTTAACTATGAACCAGGTCTGAAAATTGGGGGATTGTAAAAACACATGATCTTCATTAAGCCATGGTCAAGCAACTATGACTTTGCAATGAGTCAAACCAAAGCTTCAAATCCAGCCATTCCTGAGCACTAGAACATTTAAAATAGGAATATGGCTATGGATCTGTGGCTTGGTTCTGTGTTTCAAACAAAGGAGAAACTCCTTTCCCCAAAGCAAAGAAGCACTTGGGAAAAACACAGAAGTTATAGAAAAGGGAAAAACATAGAAGTTATAAAAAGGGGAAAAAACCTTCCAGTGGCCATCAAGAGCTGTTTAAGTGTACTAGTCCTCCACCACATTAATAGACAGGACATTTGTGTGTCAGTGTGCTTAGCTGAGGGTCTACTGTCCCTCTCATGGGCACAGGTGTACGTCTGGCACGTTTAAGGTGGATGCAGTGATGTCACCTGACTGGGCTGTCACCTTCGTCTCACACACCTGGACATTCAGACTTTGCTGTATGAAGGAGAAAAGTGTTTGGATTGTGGATAAAGAAGGTAAAAAGGGAGAGACTTTGGTCACTGTGGTGTGAAAATTCCTCTTTGTTATATGGGTATGGTCACCCAGGCAGGAGATGTCCTAAGGATGCCTTGGAGAATGGACTTCCAGGTGATTCCTGGTCCATGGGTCATTAATCAGCTGTCTGTTGTTTTAGCTAACCATCACCATGAAATTGGCTGACATCTGATCAAAAAAATACACCAGCGACTTTTATCTTCCAACACAATACCTGATAAGTCTGTTGCAATACCAAGTAATTTAGGCTGTTCTGCAGCTGAATCTTTCCTGAAGCCCTAAGAAGGATGGTGAAACTTCTTAGAGCACTCAAATTGTTCATGCACACTTAAAGTCAGCTGATCTTTCATGAAAATACTATGATAATGTTTGATTAGCATTACATCTTTCAAGTATTATAAGAGTGCATAATTACTTGTTTTCCTTGAGTGTCAGCAGCAATCATTTTAAGAGGGAAATTTAGTAGAAAATTTAGCAGGAATGCTTTTAAACTTAGTGGAGGCAAGGAGGCCAAACTCACCTTTTAGTACAGGAATACGCTGTAGATATATTTTCTGGCTCTTCCCAGCCTAAGAAACATCTAAGATCAACTCTTGAGTACTCTGCAACAAATATAAGGAAGCTTAGGGCCTTAGAAACTTAAGTATTGGTCTCAGGAGGGAGGGGCTGCACAGTACAGCTTATTCTTCCTTGAGTTCTGCTAAAAGCTGGCTAAATGTGGGGTTTGAGGGATTCCTCGTTAAATAGTAGAAATGTTGTTTTGTAACTGATGACTTCTGCTGCCTTTCCTCTGCTCTGAAATGTGCTGAAGCCAATGAAAGGATTCCTGTCACCTCAAATGAGTTTGGGATTGTGCCATATCAGCAAAGTGTGGGAAACAATGGCAGTCTGTGTCTGGTACTCAGGAATGAGGAAGAGACACCTGTAATGTGGCTTTTGTTCTGTTGTAGTTTTCATATCCTTTTCATACGCTCATTCTTTATTTCCATGCAATTCATTGCATATCACTAAAGGCAGCTGCAGTCGTGCAAAGGGTGGTAGGAAAGCGGGAGGAATTAGTCCCCTCAATCTGGTAAATATGGATTAGGGCAGAGCAGAATCAGAGAAGGCTGGAAGCAGTGCTTGTGCTAAAAAGGCCATTTGCTGGTGCAATTTGTGCTTGCCACTGTCAGGTGGCAGGGAGCCCAGTGCCTGGCTGGTTGCGGCCCCGGTAGAAGCAGTGCTGCACAGAAGGTGGATGGGCTCCCTGTTGCACCGAGGGCAGGGCTGTCTGCTGTCCACAGCCAGCGTGGACATGGCACAGCCCCCCAGGGACCACACTCATGGGATAACTTCAACATTCACCAAAACCCTTCTTTCAGACCCAGCTGCCGAGCTCTGAGCCTGCCCTTATGTTCCTTTTAAAGAGACTGGCTGTGTTCAACAAGGTGAATCTCACTATTCCCTTCACCCTCCTGGTTTGTACGTGCTCTGTGTTAAATCCACTGTGAGCAGGTTTCCTGTTCGCTTGGCAAAACCTGGGCTGTGAGCACTGCCTGGCCAATTAATTTTTGTGGTACCTGGGGAGCAGCAAAGCCTGAGAAAACATGTTTTTCTTTCTTCAATTACATTCATTGTGGTAGCAAGGACGAGGTAGGAATCACTAAAATAATTTGATCCAGAGTTGTTTTGGCAGAATGCTTCTGTGATGAACTGCACTGTGTTTACTGCTGATTTGGGATTGTATGGGGCTGCAAAGAGCTGCAAGTAAATGAGGAGTTGGAGCCAACAGGTGAGTCAGGCTTCCCTCATGTGCCATAAGGACAAAGATGGGAGTTTCACACTGAGCATCCATCATGGAGAATCAGCCTCCCAGAACTGCTATCATTAAGAAGCACTGTTGAATGAAGGATCGTTTAAAACAGCAGGACAAGGCAGGAGGCAGGCTACTCCAGACAGTCAGCAGGTGCAGGGGGACAGCAGGAGGGCAACAAAATTTGTTAGAAAGCCTGCCATTAATAATATTTTTTTAATAGTAATTTTATTAGAGGAAAGGGTTTTTTTTAAATTATTGTTTTTTCATTAGAAATAATAGTGCTTGTGTGTGAGGCATATTTATATATTGTACCCTAGGACTAGATTTGCTCACAGAGTCTAAAAGAACATGTTGTGCAGTACCTTAAATGTTTGGGGCTTTCAATTGCGTTTTGTTGTCATCTTAGTGAAGTGTTTCTTATTTGTGAAAACTGACAAATCTGTGTCATTTACCTACAACGTAAATGGTTTGACTTTTCTAGATCTAGGGCTGGGTTTTAGAAGGGAAAGAAGAATGTCGTGTGTCACTTTTTTTTTTGTTTGTCTGCTGGTTAGTTTTGGGAGTTTGATTTATGTTGCTTTAGGTTAGTGGGTTTTTTGCCCTTTTTTGTGTGCGTGTTTTTGCTTTTTTTTTGCTCTTGTTGATGTATTTGTTTGTTTTGTTTTGTTTTTGTTCAAATGCTGCTTCAGGTGTCATTTTGGCAGAATAAAAGGTTCCAAGTTAAGGAAAAAGAAATCTGTGCTGAAGTCCTCTAGAGAATTCCTACAGGATTAAAACATTTATAAGAGTCTCCTTTCTCCTCTTACATCTGTGCATTTGGCCTCACAAACACACATTACCAGCACTGACCAGTTTTTGAACAAATGTGCTTTGCTGAACTTTTGCAAATGACTGCTGCACTGTTTGAAATGTCTGTTCCAAAGGCAGGTGTCATGCCAGCTGCGTGGGTAAATGCCCTGCCTTTGCTGCAGCCTGCAAGCTGCTTTACATTGCATGAGAGAAGTCAAAAAGTCAATTAATATGCTGACCAAGACAAAATAGTTCTTTGCACCTATAGTCAATCCCAGTGTGGACTCTCTTGTGAGAAAATTATTAATAATAAGTATGTTGTAGGCCTCATGTCATCTCTCTAGGAGATACTTAATCCTACAAGTTGGATCAAGAATCTAATTTGCTTTTAATCAGATGGGATATAGCTTTGTGTATGAGGAAATACTCCTTAATCTTTTGCATTCTGGTGGGGAGGCTGGGAGTCCAAAAGCCATTGTGATTTGAGGACTCATTCAGTGCTGGTAGAAGTGAATAAATTCAGTGTTCCAGGGACTTAGTGTGACTCTTGTGGTTTCCTTTGCCTGTCCTTTTAGCAAGTGTTTCAGTGAGATGCTCAGGAACAATCCGGGGAGGCTGAGCTGGGTGAGAGGGAGCATTAATGGGTCACAAGGCAGCTGCCGTGGCAGTGCCCGTGGTGTTTGTGCCACAGGCTGGCAGCTCAGCGCCGCTGCAGGTGCCACTCAGGTGGGAAGGCCCCTGCAGGTGCAGGATCTGTGCAGGGTCAGATCCATCCCAGACACACCTGTGCCTGTGCATTCCCAGACGCAGAGCCTTTGCTGCACTCAGCTGGGTCCCAGCTGCACTCGGAGGAGCCGTGAGGATATCAGCAGAGTACGGGATGTTCAGAGTGAGAGAGGACATACTCAGGTATGTGAGGCTGCTGCTGATTAACCTCAGCTTGGGTTTTCCTCCATGGTGCAGTGTGCACCTCAGCAACTGTGCTTGGTAAAAAGCAAAGTGAAATCAGCCTCCGTATATCTTCTTCCCTCCAAAGATTAAGATGTGATGTTGCACTAAACACCGAAAAGCAAACTGGGATCGATTCTTAGACTTGACACCTTGGTGAAAAGTAACTTTAGACTAAGCACTATAACTTATTTTTTATTTTTGTTCTAAGATCAGTAGGAGAACAGGATTTGGCCCATTGGACTTCATTTGCAATGTATGGAAGCTGTTAAAATTCTACTTTAAAAAACTAGCTGCAATCTGTCATTTAATTTGAAGAGTCCCTGCAGCACTGAGATTCAGGTAAGAATCAATTAATGATAATGGTATTAATGAACTTTTCCAAATGCACATTTCATTTAGCTATAACAAGATAGTTATCCCTGATACACTGAATATTAAATCAGCTGTCAAACTGGAAGAGAGATTAATGAATCAGACAAATAACTAAATATAAAATACTTTAACCTTAATATGAGCATTTAAAAATAAAGACTAACTGGTCATCCTGGGCAGATTGTGTTTAAATAAACACTACCTACAGAATTAGGTTAAATACCAGTCCAGGTTTTTTTATATCAGTTGTAGTCTACAACAACAAAAGAGTCATATTTGGTGACTCCGGTATGGAACCAGGTGTAGGCTGGAGGAAAATGCTGCCTTTACTTCATTTGTTAATGCTGGGCATGCATGTAAGATAGAGGTTTTTGTCAAGATACATGTGCTGTATCAAAAAATATTCCAGCAATATAACAGAAATTACATTGAATGGTTAAAGAACACCCTATATATTTTATTATTTCACTCATAGCCCAATTTGATGGAAGTGAATCCTCTCTTTCCTGTGAAATTATTTCTAATGAGCTTAATATAATTCCTTCTCTACATACAGCTATTTGTTCATAACCCTGGCCAGTGAATAAGAGAAAATTATGTATTCTTTGAATCATACCAGGCACAGCTATTTTCCAGCTTCTCAAGGGCATATTTATATTAATCCTAACAGCAGCCAGGCAAAAAGCCTGAGTGACAAAGCAGGCTCAAAGTGTCCTTTGTGTGTTAGGACCACTCACCCATACAAGCTGGTCTGGCCATGGCAATGCTCAGGAAAGACTGGACACTGTGGCAAAAGTTGTGTAAGCAAGGAGGCAGAATCATTTCCGTGCATAACCTTGGAAAAAGGACAGGAGGAGAGATGAACAGAGACAACAGGGCTCTTTAACCCCTGTAAGGTCAGCCATTACAGAAGAAATGAAGGAAAGGGATGCTATGGAGGGCATGGCATGTATCTCACACAGCAGTCACGCCTCCCTGCCTCTCTGCTGAGGTGACACATATTCAGCTGAGCTCTGGATATACTACAGACATCAGTAGATGTCTCAGCAGTGCCCAGGAAACACATTCCCACACTGCCTGCTCTGATGGATCGAGGCCAGGGAGAACTGTCTGCTGTGTCTGTGGCAGTCACACTGGCAGCACAAGGTGAGGGGCTCACGTCTGCCTTTCTCTCTTCCCATTCCCCTCAGCAGCTCAGCCCTCAGAATCCTGTCAACTTCCTCTCCTGCCAAGTGAACTTTACCCCTCCACAAATAGCAGCCCTCCTTATGGCTTTCTGCTGCCAGTCTCCATCTATGTCTTACTTCTCACTCAGTTTCTGTATCTTTGTGACACCTCAAAGTGTGTAGCCCTGCTCAGCACCCCACCCCAGCCAAGACCTGTGATTCTGCTAGTCAGTCATAATTTAGACTTATAGAAAAAGCAAAATGAACTGGGAAACCTGCAAATAATCTTGTTCCTTGATGTGAGAAAGCTATCAAACAGTGAAGGAAAGCATGACAGGTGATTATATGATTGGCGTACAGCTGTTAATTGAAATCAGCTGCTCCATGGCAGGCAGTGCTTTAAGGGAATCCCCACTCTGTTGGTTCCTGAGCAATGCATGAGCTTCAGTTGGTATCTAGCTGATATCTAACCTGCCCTTTCTGGGCCTTGGTCTTCCATACCTAAAATGGGGACAACAACTCTTTCCTGTCTGAGAGAATCGTTGAAAGAAAAGACTGCATAGCACTTTGGATTCAAAACAAGTAGAATTGCAACAGGTAATAACCAGACATATTATAAGAAGTAATCATAAAAGAGTTACCAACAGATTTCCTCTTAGAAAAGCAGCAGAACAAACAGAGATTTAACAGATATGGTTTAACAAAAGAATATTTAATTCTCTCAGTTGACTGTTTTCCATTACAGGTACAATTTAGAAAAAACCCAGTGACTTGCATGAAGAAAAAGAATCATTACCTGAGAATCTGATTGGTCTTCCAGTATAGTTTTTTAATGGCTTTTATGGCCTACAAGGAAGAAACTAGACTAATACATAGTTTCCTCTTATGTTAATTTTGAGATATGAAGGTTGGCAAAAAGTTTGTTTGCAACATTAATTGAGAGAGGCAATGAGGACTATTCCTATCTAAATGCGTATTACTGAAATGCATCAAATCACTGTCTTAAATGTGGTGCAGAGGGTGGGTCGCTGGCCTTTGCACTGGCCTCTGTGAGAAAGCTCTGCAGGAGGTGTAATCTGCATAGGAAAACAGGAAAAGTCTTCTCAGATGTTCAGTTTGTGGCTTATAGGGAAAGCATCGTGCTTGGTCCAAGTTTACAGTCTGACACACCCCCTTAGACTGAGACTGGCAAGAGACCCCTGTTTGCACTTTGTGAGGATACACAGGAGAAAAAGGACAAAGTGGTTTGGAAAGGCCCACTGTGTGGCTTCTAAGAAATGGTAAAAATGTGCAGAAAGCAGGGACACAGAAGGATCTTGGCTAATCTAAAGAAAACTTGTGCTGGGAAGATCTCAAGAACTGCCTCTGGGTAGGGGTTGTGGATCTGAGGCTGGAGAAGGGCTAGTCTGGGTTGTCTCTCCTGCAGTGGTAAGCAGAGGTCCACAGCACAGGAGAAAGAGCTGTTCTGGGGCAGGATCAAGGAAGGAGGTAGGAAATGCCTGAGAACAAATGTCTTGGTGGACTATTAAAATCTCATATTCATTTATGTTCATTTCATTCATATTGTTTCCACAAATTCAAAGACTGAATGCGGGAGGCTCATGGAGTGATCAGGGCTTTGCTTTTCTGTCCTTATTTGCTTTCTCTTGATTACAAATGACCAAGCCACTTCCATTCTCTTTGAAATGAAAATTATTTCTGTCAAAATAGACAACAATGCTGCTTTTTATGCCACAGATGAGCTTTCCTCTCCGTATCAATACCAACTCAATAGGGATTCATGCTTTAAAACAAGGAACCCCTTGAAAATGTACCTGCAATAAATAGCAAAATACCATCCCTTTGTTTTCAGTTAAAACACCATAATTATTCTGGTTGCAACTTAAGAGCAGCTTTCCTTGGATGAAGATAATTAAATTTCACTAATTGTTGTGAACACTGCTATGCTTTAGTGAGTCTCTGCTCAACAAAATAGCTGGGAACAAGCAAGAGAACACCTGAAGGGGAAGATAGTTAATGGTGGGTTTCAGGCACTGAAAAATGCCTCTCTCACTTGGAAACAAAACCTGAGCAAAATGTCTGGTAAACAGCATCGGTGGAGGAGGGCACGAAGCAAAGCAAAGGACTGGCTCAGTGGACTGGCTACTGCCAATTAAATGGTTTCATGCACTGTCTACCTCAGGTAATGAGGTCTGGCTAAAACTTCAGGCCCTGGGCACCTGTTAGAAAAGACAAATATAGCTGGTAGAGTAAAAGAAAATTCCACTGGGACATCTTTGATTTAAGCAGAATCAGATGGCATGCTGCCATGTCAATGGTCTTTCATGGAATGCAAATGGGTCTGTCTAATGGAGAGAAAATGCACATCATTCATTTTAGACGATAATTAGGTTTTAATTTAATCAAATATTGGTACCAAAGCAGGCCTTGGAGAAAGATTTTGATATTAAAGCCTTCAAAGCTTCTTGGAGAACTCTAAATGGTTTGTGTGGTAGTAAATCAACCTGCAAAGTGGTGAATATACAATGAGCATATCTTAGCTCTATCACAGTCTATTATAAAACTTAAAACAGGGAACAAGTGGAATGCAGTCCTTTTATGAAAGAAAACACTGAGTCATACTGTGAGTCACTCAGGGAGACAAGTTTTCTGAACATTGGCTTTTAGAAGAGCAGTAAAAAGAACTACCAAGGACAGTGTGTAATTAAAGGTAAATTTAATCTGCATTTAGGGGCTAGAGTAAAAGGTATAGAATTATTAGTAAATAATGCTTAATTGCAAAGCAAGGGGAACAAATATGAAATTAAAAATGGATCTGTCATTTTTCATTATTATGGTCTTATCTATGTGAGCAGATTTACACAGTCCTATGTTCCACTCTGGCTGGACTTTGGAAAAGAGAGACACTTTCAGGTTATGTTGGATAATCTCCAAAATTATTTTCATCCCTGGCAATGTCCTGTCTTGCTCTTTAGGTACTCCAACACTGTCAAGCAGGCTGTAGCTGAACACAGTGCAGCTGGAACAGTTTCTGTGGAAAACAGTCATCACTTCTAGATCTCATTTCCATTTCTAGAGTGCAGCCTGGGTTTCCTGGCTAGAGTGTCTCCCATCTTTATTAGAAGTTGGCGTGTAAAGAACTCAGTGTTTTCTGATAGCTGCTTGATTGTGAAAGCTGGGATTTGGTCCTGAGCTCATGGAAAGGAATAAGAGAACATTCTGCACCAGATTTTTCAGCATATATTAAGTGTAGAACATGGATAAAATCATTATATTCATTTCATGCCTAATTTTCAGTTTAACATCTGAACCATAACTAGTATATAACAGTATATAATCTGTATGATTTGATTTTGTTGTTA
This sequence comes from Rhipidura dahli, assembly GCA_013399225.1. Classification (NCBI taxonomy): domain Eukaryota; kingdom Metazoa; phylum Chordata; class Aves; order Passeriformes; family Rhipiduridae; genus Rhipidura; species Rhipidura dahli. The sequence goes on from VXAC01002149.1 coordinate 387,437, forward strand.
GGTTTAAAAATGCACATATTCAGTTATGCATTTTAAATAATTCAAGCTCCCTTTAAATACAATATTTTTTTTTTATGGTGGACAGAAAAAGCTTTTTTTCCACTGAGTTTAGGAAAGAAGAGAGGGCAAAAAAAAATCCTGTATGTTCTGGAAACTGTGCAAAAATGTTGCATTCTTTGATGAGGAGAATGGTGGATATTATTTGCCTCGACTCATGCAAAGCTTTTGACAGTCCCCCATAATATCCACACAGATAACCCATGAAACATGGGCTGGAGAAAGGGACAGAGAGAGGGGCTGGAAATGAACTGCTCTGCCTGGCTCAGAGCTGTGACCAGGGACACAAAGAGCAGCTGGAGGCTGGTCACTGGGGGTGTTTGCATGGCTGAGAGCAGAGCTGGAGCCACGGTGTTTAACGTCTTCATAAATGACCTGTGTGGTGGGACAGAGGGCACCTTCTGATAAGGTGTGCAGGTGATACACAGCTGGAGTGGATGAGGTTTGCACTGCCTGTAATCTTTAAGTAATTCTGATCTCTGGCAGGGTGTTTCAATACAGAAGAGGTGTTCTTCATAAATAAAAGCATAAAACTGCAGCAAATGGGGACTACTGTGAAACTTCATCATTGTGTCTGGGCCTCAGTTTGGGAACTGATTTTGTTCTTGCAGTGCCCACTGATTTCAAGGGAAAGCTTGAGCAGGCTAGGACGACAAACTCTAGAAGAATTTGCAGCAGGCTGGATCTGTATTAAGACAAAACAAACTTCATCTATAAAAAGAATAATTATATTTTTCATTGCTGATGAAGGCTCCTTGACTGAACAGTCTGTTTGCAGCTGCTGCTTGTACTAAATTGTGACTGCACAGTTTGCCTGCAAGAGGTGTCAATTCAGCATCATCTGGGGTAAGGTGCTTGCTTGAATACCTTCTGACTAATTAGGAGATTGCTCATTAGTTTGCCACTGTCCCCAGCAGAAATGTTACAGGCTCAGTTTGTCAGACACTGTTAGGAGCTGATTTCCTGCCCTGCATTGTTGTCTGCAAATTGTGGCTTATGAGGGCATGGGCTTTTACTGTAATCACAGCAAAAGTAAACATCTTAAATTAAGACAAACAAAGTTTGGTTGTTAGGAAGAGAACCAGTCAAGCAGGAAATGCCAAGCAAAACAACATTCTTTGGGCACCTAATATAAATATGATTCTCCAAGCAGCCTGTTGGGTCCTGCTGGCTGGGGTTTCCCTACACTTGCTCCAGACACCCAGTGAAGGGTTAGTGATCCTGGCTGAGGTGTAACAATTCTCATCCTGGGTAGAGCACACATCTCATGTTTGTTTTACAGGGGTGTTACTTGGCATTCTCTGAAGACAAGGCAGTCCTGAGGCTTGCCCTTTGCACTTGGGCTCTCTGGGAACTCCCAGCAGCTACAACATGAAACGAGACTGTTTCCATTTGAAAAAAATATGGTGTGCCATTTCAAATGTGGCCTTCCAGTTTGTTCTGAAAAGTTTGTTCTACTGTTGTCCACATTGAAACAATGTAGAAATTAGTAGAAAAACAATTGATGCAAAAAGGATCTTGAACTACTTAGATGCATTCTTACACAATAGAAATTGTTATATGATTTCTTTTAAACACATGCTCCCGCTGAAATCAATCAATGGAAGGTGAGGCAGGGGTGTTGCTAATTTTTATGGAATGATGAATTTGTATGTGTAGAATCAGGGCTGTTGTTTCCATTAATAGTAGACCTGTGTGATTGCTACTGATGGGCAAAACACCTTATTGAAAGAGGCATTAAAAGCGGTTTTAATCTGGTTTACTGTACTTGCAAAATTTTAGTCTGATGCCACTTTGATTTCATTGCTGCTAATGCGATTAAAATGACTTCCCCTTGCTGGTCATCATATTAGTGAGGGTGATCTCTCCTTCAATTAGATGAAAGGAGTAATAAGAGGAATGCCAATAGAGCCCCCACTCAGTAGAAACATGATCTCTTCAATAACACTGATGCTTCACCTAAAGACCATCACTGAGGCTCCTCAGAGCCTTTACTCTGCAGGCACAACCTTGAGGCTGCCAAAAATGTGTGGTGAAGGTTCACTGGGGATCTGGCCTTGTGAGGTTATCAGTGTCTCACAGTCCAAGCCTGCCAGCCCTTCTGGTGACTTGTGCTTATTGATGGGCAGGGATGGGGTTTGGCATCTTGTGTGAAATAGGTTTTATTTTTACATATTTTTTTGTTTCTGTAGACTCTACTTCTTCAATGATTAGCTAGCATGGGAACTGACTTTACAAAATCCCTGACTGGGGTGCAGCTGGGGACACTCCTGTCCTTCCATTTCCTCACCCTTGGCTTCCCCTACCACCCTCACCTGACCAAACAGAGATGCATTTATAATGGAGAACCTCAAATTTCACATTAAATTCCCAGGGCTTAAGTAGAAATCTTTCTTGTATTTCTTATATTTTACATATATTTTAATTCCTGAAGTTTCAGTTCAGCATATCTTTTTCTTTAACAAACACTTAAGTTTACAACCTTTAATCTTTTATTTTATTTAAAACCACAAAAAAATGTACAACCTTTTATGAATTCAAATTAAAAATGAAGTGTGATGGAAATGATTTACAGTCACTGGAGCTTAACAGGGGAAATATACAACTCCTATGCAGTACATCATATTCTGCTCCTTTAATTTATAAGCAAGCTGTAATGTAACATATTAATCATATGAAGAAAACTTAGCTTCAGTTTGAAATATTTGTTGTAGAAGAACTTCACTCACCTGCAAATTATTTATTCTTAAAAGAGAAAAGAAAGCATGTGCAGCACAACCTATTGCATTCACAAGAAAAATGGTTATATTTAGAAAAATCCTGCTGTAAATTACCTTTATATTTTTTACTTTTTTCCTTCAACCACTTTCATCTTTCCTGAGCTCAGCTTCCTGTGCTCTTGCAGTCAGATGTTCTGTCCCGTGTGGAAGTTAAAGGTGGCTGGACAAAAGAGAGAAGGATGCAGCTCAACCTTGTGTCATAATTTCCTGTTAAAAGTGGAAGAAGCTCCTGTCACCCTACAGAGGAAAAAATAAATTCTGAAATATTAAAATATTTTTCAGTGATCACAGAGGGGTTGCTGTTTTCACAAATTGGTTCCTTCAACCAGGAAGACAGGCAAAAAGACTGGCAGGGTGAAAAACTATGCTGAAGAAATAAATCAGCAAATATAATGAAGCTTACTGTGAGTATGTCTAATATCTGACAGACAGTAGTAGTAAAGAGCATTTCTTTTTGGTGCAACAACATTTTTGCAAACACTATGCAAAAGCAGTCTCTACCCCTTTTAAGGATTTGAATCTTGCAAGAAAGTGTAGGAGACTTGCAGGCATGAAGCACTTGAAGCCTGATTTGCCTAAATTACAGACTAATTCACAGGGAGGGAGAGATTCAGGTGGGTTACAGCCAACGTTTCAGAGAGTGCTGTGCATCTCTGCTGCTGGCTTGGGCTGTGGTTTCTTTCTCTCTGCTTTCTGAAGGAACCTGTCTGGCTCGAGACACCAGAGTGTCTTCACGTTATGGTGGTGTTTCTCTTGTTAAGAGCAAAATTATTTTGAAATGAGACTGTGGAGGAGGGAGAAATCATGATATAAATTTTGCCTTTTGCCTCCTTTCCCAACCTGAATGGGAGAGGTTGTTGGAAGACGATAAACAAAAAAGGGAGGAATGGGGAGCGAGAGGGCAGCGGCGAAACTCCCAGAGGGAATGGTGAGTCTTGTTCTCACAAGTCAAAAGGCCTGCAATAATGAACCACTAGGGATAGGTAAAAAGGAAAAACATAAGTTACAGGAAGCCAAATGCAGTGCCTTTGGGCATGTAAGTTTGTGTAGAATGTGTGCAGGAATTTCTTTTAACTCTTTTATTCCTCACCATTGGAAGGGTGAAGCTGATCTCATGTGTCCCCTTGTACAACCACTGCTCTATTCCCTGTACTGAAATCTTAGAAACTTTGCTGATTCTTTAGGATGCCAGATGTCAGGAGGTGTGGCAGAAATCAGTTGCTGTTGAAGATATCCATACACCTTGGGTGTTATCATTTGTGTGGGGACACCTCTGTTCACCGGGCTTTCTGCCGTGCCTAATTCTGATTATCTTAAAGAAAAGGATAGCTGATATAATGTAATTGATTTGCTAAAAAATAGGTTTGATTTTCTTGACTGAGCTTAATGCAGACCTGCTATTTGTCCCCATCAAATCTGACCATTCCTTTCTCATGCAAGCAATATACCTGTGGGAGCTGAGGACTTGTGACTCTGGAGCCTTGAGGAAAAACACTGCCAGATGAAGATCCAGGAAAGTGGAATGGCTTCCTCTGTTCCCTGTAGCTAGGTTTATTCCCTTAGACCTTGGTGAAAAGTTAACATGCTAAATGGGGTAGACTGCTGAGGAACTGAACCATGCAATTTTTGCCTGATAATTCATAAACACAGCAAAAGTAGCCCCGGCTCAATTTTGGTGGAAAAGGCATTGCTTGGTCCAGTGTGCTTTAGACAACTGGGATGTGTCTACTTTGGCACAGGGTGGTGTTCCCACTGCCATGCATGTGTCTTACCTGCCTTGGTCAGGGGTAACTCCCTGTCCCCACAGTGTGGCAGTGACTGTGGAGAGGCTCCTCCTGCAGCAGCAGCACCTGTGTGTTGTGCTCTCCGGGGCCTCGCCCAGCCTGGCTTTGGCTTGCACCCTGCCATCCAACCCCATCTCACTGCAGGACTGTGCCTTGGAAGCGCAAGCTGACTCTGAAGTAGCAGCTGGCTGGAGCCCAGCAGCTCCTGCCAAGTCTGAGAGGCTTCACTGCAAGGATGGGGAAGCAGGAAGGGAAAATGAGAGAGGAGGAGGGAAGGGGAAGAACATAAAAACTCTGGGTACACTTGCATGAGCCTAACTGAAGCATCCAGAGACCTGAAATCTGAATGCTTAATCTAAGAGATGGAATATGTTAAAAGAAAAACAAACCCCAAACCAGTGCTGCCACCAGAAAAGCCATATTCCCCCCATGCTTTGGAGTGAGTAGTGTCTGGATCTGAATAGTTGGCAATGTTTTTGCCTCTCCTCTATTGTCTCCTGTTGCATGAACATTCTCATTGAATCCATCAATACTGACACATTTTGATTCAGAGCAATTTTTTCAATATCTGGAGAAGTTTGCAAATTCACAGTGTTTATTCCCAAGGAAAACAAAATGAAATTGTGAAATCCTCTACAAAAGCAACTTCCATCCTCCACATAAAAGGAGGATAAAAGGCTCAAGATATAAGTGATAACTTTGTTGTAGTGTAAGGCACAAAACTCTATTATTAAAACAGTTTATTTATTAGCAAGCTCTTTTAATGAACCAAGCACATCAGATGTGGGCAAAACTCTACTAAGCAGGTACAAACAGAAATAATAATGAAGGTAGGCAAATACCTTGACATTCAAATTACTGGCTAGACCAGCTTTTATTGTTGCTTTGGCTCAAGCTCTAAATAGAACAAACCAGGTTTGAACCTTTTCTTTACCTTTTCTCAAGGAAAGTTGGAGATACCTATCCGAAATGGCTGATAAAATGAATTCTGACTCAGTTCAAATTTCTTGTTGCTGAAATCACAGTTTTAGCAAAACTTGGCCTTTTAAGTAAAAAGACAAAAACTCATGAAAAAACTTGGTTTTGGACATTCTTCTCTTTCAGCCCTCCCATACCCTCTGCTTTACAGGTGCACATGTAGGTTATAGATGCCCACTAACACCAGCTGCCCTGGACCAGAGCAGTGCCCTTTGTGCTGCCTCTGCTGATCAGTATTTACACCGTGGTTTCACCTCAGTTCTGTATTGTCACTGTTGTTAGGGTACAGAGGGGTTTTGTCAGCTCATTGTGCTGCTGTCTCCATTACAGCACTTGTCTCAGTAAAGAATATTGCTTGTTGACTTTGTCTAATTTGTTGGGGAGTATTCCTGTGCTGTTAATTGGCAAACAAACCACCACAAGTTAGCATATGTTTGTAGTTTTTTTTATTAGTGCTCTTCCCACAGTAGCAATTTAGATCCCTCCCAAAGACCTCCAGAAATGATGACAGAACAGCTCAGAATTATCTTTGGTGGTTCTAGAAGTTAATCATGTGCAGTTCTGTCTTATTTTTTATTTGCTGTATGATATTTTGCACTTTATTTTAACCTACAAATATTTATCTAAATTTCAAAATAGGCTTGAATATTGGTTCTGTTGTGGGGTTTTTTTGTGTTTAGTTTTGGGTTTTTTTTCTTAAACAGGAATGTTTGTACTTTGTGACCATAGAGGATCTGGAGAAACAGATGTTTCCCTCCTCTCCTTGCTGGATCCGAGTTGTTGAACTTCAGATCCTTCTTCTCAGTATTTCAGTTTTGGATTGGTCCTAGGCTAGCTGACTAAGCAGGTCAAAATTTACTGCTGCTTCCTGGAAATGCTGTGTTCCATAGGTACATGTTTGAAAAACAAGGAGTAAAACTACCTCAGAGCACAAACTGTGAATAAGGCCAGACTCATTTTCTAATGTTGAAAAGTCTTTTTGGACTTCAATAGGACTTCTTCCTTGAGTAAGCATTACTCATGGTTATTAAAGGCTCCATTTTCCTGCCCTGTGTTATGTAATTAAACTATGCAAATAATTCAGCTGCCCAAGACAATGCAGATTGTGAATGGAATAGTCAATTGTACATTTCACAACTTTGGTACCTTTAGAGCACAGAGCTTATTTGCTGAAGAAATAAATGGAACAATTGGAAATAATGAATACATTTAGGACTCTGACAATTTTTTTGTGAACAGTAATGGACAACCGGTTATGAATAAATTATTTTCCCATTTCCAGTACGGCCCTTCATCCCTTCTCCAATCTTGGTAGCTTGTGGGCTGTGCATAAAGAGGTTATCAGCTATCTGCTGCAGAGTCCTTCCCACCCAGTAAATCAAACCCTTGCTCTTCCCTGATCTCATTTCCTAGACAGATGATTCCAGCCTCTTTCACTTCCCAGCAGCAGAGATTGCTTAAATGCTTGTCCATAGCACCTTGCCTTGTTTTGAGCACTGTTACACTATCCTGAGGGATTTCTTTCCTTCAGTCATTGGCAGTCGTGTGCCTGCTGGGCACTGGGTGTCCTGTCTTTTACTGGCTGCTCAAAATCTTGTTAACCAGCCAGGACTAGAAGAGAAATATTAAAATTTACTGAATCAGTTCTTGTTTCTTGTTGTATTGTCTGCAAGCAAATGATTGCCTGATAGCAGCTCAGTGAACTGCATGACAGAAGTTTTTGTGGTTGTCTTTTATAGTTACTGGAGGTGGGAAATTGAAAGCATAATGGTAGAAATACACTTTTCCTTTAAATACTGCTTTGGGAAAAGTTGTGTAATCAGTGGAGTTTTGAAATGACCCAGAAAGTGCAGGGAAGTTGATAGAAAGATTCATATTGACTTTACTGGGATTTGGATCAGAGCTGCCAATGTGAATCAAGAATTTATGGGAGCCTGAACAGCAGTGTGCAGGAATTTAGTGCAGATCCTTTTGGATTTCTGGGTTAATTAACTGGGCAGATCATTGTCTTGAATAATGGACAGAAGTTTCTCACATGTTTTCCTTGGCTGCCAGGCAGAGTTCCACCCTGTCCTCAATGCCTTTTCCCATGGGCAGCACCAGGTTCCCTGAGGGCCAGGCAGCCCCACACCCCTGCTGTCAGCTCCCCACCACCCACTCCCAGTGCAACTTAAAAATGTGGAAAGAGGTGGTAAAGATTAGGGGGATGATTGTCTTCTACCATGGATTTAAAGATTTTCTTTGAAGCATTAAGAAGATCAGGCATAAAGTACCCTTTTGGGGAGCAAAGACCTGCCTCTGGGAATACCTGTGGGTTAGCAAGGGTCATGTGAGGAGCAGCTCATGGCAGGGGGACATGTGAAGGTGTTTGGTGCTGGGAAATGTTTGGTAGCAGAAATGGGAGGTGCAGAGAGGCCGTGAAGGAGGTTTGTTCCCTGGAGGGCAGCAGCCTGATGCTGTTTTGCTGGCTGCAGAACTGCCCCTGGGCTGTGCCAGGCAGCTGCTTGTGCCCACCCTGCTCCCTCAGGGGCTGGGCACCCATGGCAAGGCTTGTACTGCTCATCTTTGTTTGCTCTGCAGTTCTTGGGTTTGTCTTATGTTCTTTAACTTCCCTGATCAAAAGCTGCCATTGTTTTTGAGAAGGGTATGATCCATGGAGAGCTCCCAAGGAGCGTGGAAATCTGCAACAAACAAAAAAAAGGCAGGACTTTAACCCAAACCAATACTGTCTTCCCTTCCCAGGAGAAGGAGGGGCTCATCTTACAGTGACATTAAGAATTCATTCCCCTAAATGAGCTATGTCACCTTGCCATTTTAAGTTGATTCATTAAAATAGTAGGTCATTAGTTATTCCCTTGTGCAGTATAGAATTTGCACATTAAAGGCCATGCATTTCATGTGTATACTACATTTGGGGATAAATTTTTAGCTATCCTGTTTGCAAGGAAAAAGTGTGGGCTTTGAAAGAAATAAGGTAGAAATTCTAGTAATTTGATCATTCTTTCCCCATAAGTCTTTTCTAATCTGTTCAGGCCCCTAATATTTCATTTTAGAAACAGGATCCACTGTGACACAGGACCCACTGAAGCATATCTGATCTCTTTCCAGATGTGTTTGATGTGCATTCTCTTTTATGCCTTGAAGTGTTAAGATTTTTCCATTGTTTCTTTAGTCCTGTCATGAAAATGATCATTTCTGAGCTGAGAAAATACTTAAAATCCTGGACGGGGAGGAGCTCTGCCATTGTCCAGTTGAGACCATGCCTCCTGCAGAGTGGGGGTTTGTGATTACCTTGTGTCAGCCTGGTTGGAGAAAGGTGTCACTGGCCTTATTCCAGACATACACCTCTTCCCTAAATGGACAGATCCTGCCACTCTCCAATGGCAGATCTTCAAGTAAAAGCCCTTTGGTGTGAAATTCAGAGTGAAAAGGACTGTTTTTTCCATTACCCATGCTGTGGGAAAGCTCCTCAACCAGAGAAGAGTAGGAATGGGATGGGAGAAGCATAGTAAGCCCTCCCTGTAGAACTGGGGAGGAAAGGACAGTGTCGTACAGCCTCCCTGCTCACAGCTGCCCTCCCCTCTGGACACACACAGCTCCTCAGGGCCCTGGGAGCTTCCCTGAAGTACTGGAAGGCCCACAGTTCCCAAAGGTCTGAGTGTTGGGTAGGTTCTTGAACCTTGCTTGGCGAAAACAAAAGAATTCACCATAGGGAGGGGGAAATTTCTACTAGGAATAGCCAAGAAGGAAAAAAGAATATGAAAATACTGAATTTCTCCAAAGAGCTGAGTGGAACAGACTGGAAAGTTATTTGATTCTTTTATGTAACATTTAGGCTTCTTCCAGACCCTGGTTGATGAACTGCTTCCATATTCCTGGAATCTGAGGGCAGAGCTGTTGTTCATTTAGTGGTAAATGCTAGGGCTGGATGGGAGGAATGTCATTCCTAACTAAAGTTGAGGCCTAATCCTTTGGTTTCACTGGTGACTCAGATTACAATAATTCAATACGGAGAGGGTTCATTCACCCTCCTCCCTTTTCTTACTGCATGCAAATGGCCAGTAAAAGAAATCTAGCAAAATGCTGATCCTGCTTGAAATGCAGTTGAATACATCCACATTCTATCTCTTGTCTTCTCTGTGATTTTCTTCCATGCAAGAGACTCAACTCTTTTCTTCTTGCCTTCTCAGTCTCTCTCCAACAGCATCTTCTCTGCTTTCAAGATGCTTGTAATGTAAATTAGTTCTTCAAATTCTAAACAAGAAACTCTTTCCCATGCAATAAAGTTCCATACAAATATACAAATAATGTCAATAAAGCTAAAAAGATATGTCAGCAAAGACCCAAACAGCCAATTTATTACAGTTAAACATCCTGCCCAGACATTTTATTTACAATCAAAGCTTGTTATATAAGGCAATCCCTCTTCCCTTGATATCTTCTTTTTATCTCACAGTTTACAAATTACTGTCTTTCTCTTTGTATCCCATATGAACTACTTAATTCACTTGTGCATGTTCTTTGAATATAGCCTTTCTGTTTCTTTTTAAAAACATTATTGAATGATCACTTGAAAGTCTGTAAAAAAAAAAAATCTGGGAATTTGGCCTTTTTAACCAAAAGAAGTTGTACCACAATAAATTTAAACAAATAAAAGACATTACTGAGCACTGTCTCTTGTTAACAAAGTCCCCCAAACAACTTAGAAATGTGGTTTACAGAGACATATATTTTCCTCACTATCTTACATTTCACTGTACTCTTTTCCCACTGTAAATATACATAGGAAGGAATGTGCATAACTTTAGATTTTCAGAATATGGCAGCCTGGGGACAGGAGAAAACCACAGTCCATTCTGATAGAAAAAGAAAATAAGCCAAACTTCTCAAATATTGAGATACAAACCTAGAAACTCATATTTGCTATAAAATGGCTACTTTTGACTTGCTATACAGACAAATCAAGCCTCTTTCAGGCTCCCAAAATAGCCTTTGTGTGACTTCACAACTGTATGCTCCACGGCTTCTAAACTGACCCTCAAATATTGTTATGGGAACACTAGGAAAGAGACCTGGTATTAAATTACTCTTTCAATCAGTCATCTACATCTGCTTGTCCTTGTCAGGGAAAACCTGGGACGGGGGTGTAGCTCCTATCTGATCGAGTCTGCATCTGTGAGCGGGTTCCAGGACACTTTATCTGGCACAGGAGAACAGTAAAGGCTTCCCTTCTTTACCAGGTCTGCTCCAGAGATACTAAATTCCTTCATGATAATGAGGTGTCCAGAATAGTAACAAGAGGCCGGGAGTGTGCTTTTGGTTGAGGCTGTGCTGGAGTATCTGCTGTCTGTGGGCAAATACACACCAGTGTACCTGAGTGAACCTGAGCCCAGAGTCAGCAGTGAAACCTTATCAGGTGCCAGATCTCCTGGGGCAGGTGTAGCATTGCTGTGTGTCTGCCACAGCTGTGGTGTGGGGCAGGAGGTACAGAGAAGACTGTACAACAAATAAGTAAAGCTGTTGCCCATCATGGTATTGTAGCTCCTGCTTGTAAGATTTTTACCTGGGCTTGAAGGCTGGTGGTGAGAAATAGTTCTGTCTCTGCCACGCTTTGCATCCAAAATACTTAAAAAAGCAACGCTCCTTTGCAGGTGCAATTTATAGGGGTACTGAGGCAAAGTGGATGGAGAAATTCTTCCCATTCAAGTCTTTTAAAGGTGGAGAGTGGAACCGTGGAATTTCCCCGACTGTGTCATTTTAAGTTTTGCAGATGTTCTCCCTGTGGCATTTTCCTCCCATCTCCGGTTTAGCCATAGCACAAAAACATTTTGACCAACACTGCAGACTCAGGAAAGGTCATACATGTACCTTCTTGTGACATGTTTTTCTAACCTCTCTACCTGCTGTGGGTAGTCTGCAACCTCCTGTGCTGACAAGTCTGCGATGGCTGGGGCTGTGATTAATGGGATTTCATTAGCGTTTGTGCAACCAGCCTGAGAGCCCTCAGAGGTGCTCTGGCCTCCTCCTCTCACTGTGAACTTTGTAATGGCAATAAGTGCAGGCAGATATGTTGGAGATTCTCTATCCAAAACTTTTCCCCCGGGCAACATGGGTGAGTAGTGACTTGTATCGGAAAGGATAATGTGTAATAATTATGGCTACAATGTCCTGACTAGAAGGAAGAGTAAAACATCCTGTTGTTGCCATCACAGAATTCCACCTTTGATTAGAGGTTGCTTCATGCATGACCATGTTGTAGGGTTGGCTGAGACTCCTCCTGGCTCTGAGCATGGATGGGAAGGAAGACAGGGAGAAATACAGAGGCTGCACAGCAGGTGTTTCTTCCTCCGTGAGAAAATGGAGTAGTTGGTCTGCAAAGGAAATGGCAGGATTGAGTGCACTTTTTAAGAGAGATGTGCAATACTGGGGATAGACAACATCTCTTCAGTGTGCCCTTGTTCTGAGCTGACAGATGGGATTGGCCTAAAAGTTACCCAGCTGTGTTAGCTATGCCTAAATGAGTTAACCTCTCCCCATCTTCCTTCCCTGGTTTTCTCCTGTGTGTATTTTATATGGTGTCATGTGGCAGAGGTCTAGTCTTGGGGTTTCCTTGAAATAATTAGGGTCAAACTGCTATTGCTATATTTTCCTGGTGTCTCTCTAAGTGTAGAACTGCATTTAATTTAAGGAGACTGTTACTGGTAGAATATATTCAACAACTGCCATAGGCTGGAGATGTACTGGAGAAGGATTAATTGTTGTCTGCTCTTTCCTTGTTACCTTCCATTGAGCATCCACAGTCTGACACAGCTCAACCTTTCTTATGCTCCAGTCTGTTATCTATACATCCTGCTGCCAGCTCTTTTTGTTTAAATTAGTTTAGTTTGAAATGACAGGCTTTTGTTTTAATTTTGCACTGTTGAACTGTAGCAACATGACATGTGAGTATACCTAAACCTCCTTGTGCCATGTGGCCTCACAGCAGGAGCTCTGAGAGGGCAAGGTGTGAATGACAGTGGGAGGCATGGAAGTCTGGCTAACATGTGTTATTCATCTAAAACTGATAGAAACAAAAGAAGAGCTCCAGAAGACTGTCATGACTTCCAGAGGACAATGTTCATTTCCTTTGTTTGGTTGCATTTATGAAGATTAAGGACTAAAGGTAGCTAAGGTAAAATAAACAGCCATCACAGTTCTTGTGTTGCATAGCTTTAGGAGAGACAGGAAAAAAGCCTTTTATCTCACCTGTAGGGCGAGAGAACTGAAGAGAAGAGACAAAAATGGCCCTCACAACAGAAATACATACAAATTATCAAATTGTCCACAGCCCAAGGATTCCTGCAGCTTCCCTGAGAAGACAGTGCAAAATGCAGTTTTGTGCCTTCCCTGGGGAAGGGGAGAAGGAAGCTGGTTTAAAATGCATATTCCAAACTCATGTGTGTCCTCGTTAGGGATAGTAACAAAAATCCAAATACCTGTTAGGTACAACAGTTTGTTTACAGAGTTGGTGCCAGGGTACACAGCCAGCAGGCAGGTCAGGGCTTGTCTCAGAGAGAGATACAAGGCATGTTTCACAAAATTATGTTCCCAGGTTCTAAAAGTTGTGAAAGAAGTTTTTCAAGCCCTTTACACTTTTCTAATGAAGGTCCCCTTGAAATTATATAATTTAAAAAGTGGAGTTTATTACTGTTCAGCTTTTAAGCCTATTTTGGTACATTTCTAAACTAATACTGATAATTCTCTTGAAAACAATATTTTAGGAATCCATCTGAGCTTTGTCTGATCCTTTACATAGCCCATTTGCTTACGTTAAAAATGTTTTCTTCTCCAGGATTTCTGATGCCTTCAGAAAAAGGGTTGGTTGCCGTCATTGATCTTGAAGTTGTGTTATGAAATCCCACTCACAACATACTGTGAGTATCTTTAACACCAGATTATGTCAGGCCCCACTTAAAAACACCAACATATCCACCCAGAGTCATTGTTTCTTTGCTGAGCACATTCTTCTTGGTGATATTGCTTTTTTTTTTTTTTTTTTTAATTACCCTTGCACTGGGGGAACTAGTACATTTTATATTACCCCAGCCTGCTGCAGACTAATATTCCTAAGCTGGGGGTAAAGAAAATGAAATCAACAAAAAGGACAAGACAAAGAATTGATTCCTCCAGCTTTGATCTGGGGACTTAAAACATTAAATACAACTTTAAATATTCTTCAGGAAAGCTAATTGTTCTTGTAAAAGTAAATTCTACCTTAATTACCTTTTCTGACATAAGCCAACATTGCAGTGACATTCTGCTAAGGCAAGAAGGGAGGCAGAAGCTTTATGGTTTCACTGTCCAAATCCAAGTGCAGCAGCAGTGACTGGTCCTTCCCTGCCTGATCCATCCTACAGTCTTTGATTCTCTCCTCCGCCTTTCACAGGGTAGGAAAGATCTTGTGACAGACACACAAATAAAATTCAAACCAGAAGATTCAAAGACCTGACCTGTTTATCTAGTCTTAGCCCTTCAGCAATAGGTGTCTTCACTCAGAAGCACTGACACCTGAGCTTTCAGGTTGCCAGAAAGTAATTCCCTGAAAAGTGCTACAGAGGTTCATTTGTGTGCTCTGGTGTTTCAGAGCCAGGGTTAGTTGGGCATTTCTCAAGAATAATGAAAACAGTAGAAGTATGTGGGGTTTAAGGGTTGGATGGATGTCTTTTTTTGATTAGAAAATGTATATTTCTTGACCAAAATCTTTGTTCAAATGTTTTCATCAAAACTCTGGTTTCATTTCTCCAGAAATAAATCTGTGAGTGTGCTTACACAGTCACTGTTCCTCCTAAACCTCTCAAGTAAAAAATTTGTCTGAGTTGTTTGTCAGGTATCTATATTCAAGTCCTTCTTCTGCCAGACTCAAATCAGTGACTTTACAGCACCTCACATTGAATCTCTTATTTTCTTTGCTGGTTTAAGTCTTTCATTATTTGATGATAGTAAGAGAGAAAGTTCACTGTCATTTTCAGTCTATCCTGATGTAAAAAGGAAGTTCTCATTGCCATTTTGTCCCATCTTTCAGGGGAATTGTTTTAAGTTTTACCTCTAGTGGTAAAATCTCTGATTTGTTTTTAATTCCAGATGAGCTGGTCTTCTTTAGGGTATACTGATTTATCTTGTGATGCTTTTAGATGACCATTTCAGGAAAGTCTGGGTCTCATCCAGAATTATTAGCCAACAGCCTTTAAGTGTCCACTTCTTTTTTCAGATGACTCACTGTTGTGCTTAGCAGAGTTCTGTGCTGCTCCTCCACTTCCTGCTGAAGAGCAAATACAGAGGAATTTTCTCATAGGTAATTGTGTCATGGGGGTGGCTGAGACCTGCCATTAAAACTCAGACTCATTTGGAAAGGCTTGGCAGCCCTGCCCTGGAGATTCCTCATTTCATGTGAGATCAGGGGACACAGGGAGCAGAGGTCGTGGTCACTCTGGTCAGTGCAGTGGGCTGAGGTCCTCACCTGAGCACTGGAACCATGACCCAACACGACACAGCCTCAGATGTCCTGCATCAGAGGAGCCCCACATCCTTTGGCGAGTCACACAGGATGAAACCAGGAACCAGGATGAAACTGGCTGTTAAGAAGTTTTGCTAAAATGCAATGGCATTTGCATTCCTCCAAAGAGATTATCTACTCTTATTTTTTTTATATATTGCCTCAGTTGTGAGATGGCTGTAGGATGACTTTACACTTAAACTACAGATTTGATACTCTGATATTCAAAGTGGAGAAGTGTACAAATCAGAACCACTGAGTTTGGAGCTTGTTAGTAGAAGCCATGTGTCATGCCCTGTTCATTCTTTGGTTGCAGACTTGAAGGATTTAAACTTCACATTTTTGTTCATCTTTTTGTGTGTGTTCATATTAAAAATAGAAAATAAACCAACCCCCCAAAAAAAACTTGTGTCAAAACTATGTAGCCATGAATGCAAGTGGAAATGAATGTGAAAAGTTGATTTTGTTCACAGTTACTGACATTCACTGCATCAACCTGCATTTTCACTTGACCCTGCAAGTACTTCTAAACAGCTGATGTGTGGAATAAAATCTATAGCCAAGATTAATAAATTGCAATGCCAGGATCTTAAGGTCTTCAGTAACTGTAAATCAGTAGAAGTGCAGAAATCAACTGAGCTGTAATAATTTACACAAGCTAAGTGTCTGACCTTTAGTGTTCATTAGCTTCATTAACATTTCTTAAATGGTGGCAACCAGAATTCGAGAACAGCACCAAAAGTAAGATAAAAAATATCCTCACACCTGCCCTAGGTGAAACACAAAATAATTTGACAGGTAATTAAAATTCTTGTAGAAATTATGACTACGTAGTTTGTTCTCTGCAGAAAATTAGCATAAAATATACTGATATCAAATAACAGCTTCCAACATATGCTAAAAGGACTCCTTGTTAGGTGAAAAACCCAGGAATTTGGAACGGTTTCCAAAATTGTGTCATGAAAAAGTGTTATGGTACGGTTCTTTTTATTTTCCTTTCCTTTAGACTGCATTCAAAGACAAACCATTTGTGAGCCAGAAGAGCTTAATACCTGAGGAATTCTAATCTGCATATTCCCACTTTGAATCAGGTACTGCTTTCTACGTTTTATAAGAAACTTCAAAGGACTCAATGGTTTCCCTCCAACCCAAGGTTTGGGGGCGGGGGGGGCACATGCCATTAATTTATGTGTCTTCCTAAGCCAAGTCTCCAGGCTTGCTCCATGAACTCAGCCTCCCAAGCAAAGCCACCCAAACCTGGGTAAATGTACAACAGGGCGATACTGCTGTGGTTCAGTTGGTGGTACCTCCTTTTAGGGCTGTCCTGATTCAGGTTTCAGAAAAAGAGGAGGCAATGAAAGCAACACTCTGTTCAACAAGCTTGTAGTGATGGTTTAATTGTCACGTCCCAAAGCAAACTAGAACACACTCTGAACCAACTGCACTTTCCCTTAACTTTGCCTGTGTAGAAGAGGGTTTCTAGGAGTGGGCAAATGGCAATGGCAGCTCTCTGAGCCACTGTGGAGCAGCTGTTCAGTAGCTTGCAAAGTGTTACCTGAATGAATTTTTAATTTAACCACTATTATTATAGGGCTTTTTTCCATTTTTTTTTTCTTCCCTCCTTGGAAACTTGCTTTTAAGAAAAACATTTTATAAACCTTTGTATGTTAGTTATCTCTTGTACAGCTTCTCTCTGGCAGGCAGAGCATCAGTAAATCAAACCTGCCCTCATTTGAAGCTGAGCACTGCTGTAGCTCTCAGTAGAACTGAGCCTCTTGGACTCTGGTTGGCTTGCTCAGAAGTGCCTTTGGCACATTTAAAGCAGCAGCAATATGCAAAGCAAGTTGTCTTGTTGGGACAGATGACTTTGCCATGACTGGATGTCTTTAGTGCACAATTGTGTTTCCAAGGTGAATAATCACTGTCCTAAATCAAATATTTTGTTGTTATTCTGGAAACAATCCCAGTTTACCAGACTGCTAATGAAAATAACCACAGTTCATTTATTTAAAAACACACTTTCAGGTTATGGAAATGTGGCCACAGACCAGATACAGATCTGTAAAAAATTTGAAAAATGTTAGTCCATCCTTAGAGAGGAAAAGCAATTTTTCTGGACAGAAAATAGTGATATTCTGATCAATTACTTTAGGGATTTTTTTTTTTTTTTAATGAGTTCCTTGTTCTTTATTTCTTTGGGTTTGATGGTTTGTTATTTCCAAGTGGTGGAATGCATCATTTTATGTAAGCAGGATGATGATGATGGTTATGATAATAACAATTAGTAATGTTTTCACATGCATTTTCTTTTCATTCCATACAAATGGATTTGATTTAGAGTGTATAGGATTCCCATCCTGCCCATAACAATGCACCAGTTGATAAGGAATCCCCTTTAAATAATTGACTTTGCAAGGAATGAACTGGTGTGATTAGTGGGGAAGAATTTGAGCCCTAATATATGACTACACCTCTACATTTCAGATTGAGGAAATATTTTGGAGCTAAAGGCTGCTTTTGGTTACCATTAGAAAAATAGAGGAAGATCTTAAGAGCTAGACTGAAGTTGTCACCTCTTTACTAGCTCTTGAATCAGCCCTAGGGTGTGAAATACACCTTCTAAACAGATGGTCTGAGATATTTTTCTGTATTCCCTGATTCAATCTGGAAACCTGTTATTAAGAATGAAAGCAGAGAGAAATCACAGCCACAAACAGAGAGGCAGTCTCAGAGGTGGCTCATCCTGGTGTGTAATAAAGCCATTGATGTGATGAGGATTCAGAATAAGCACACAAGGATCGTTCCAGATTCTTCCTGTGCTTTTGTGGCAGACTGAGGCACGAGGAACTCAACTCACAGGATAATCATTTTATGAAGCTTTTAGATTTGCTCCTCTAAGTTCTGCTTGTTGTTCAGTGACCTTCTTACTGGTGTGGCAGGATGGGCACAGGAGGAGGGGGACATGGCCCAGTAGTTGCAGGTGAACCGTGATATTCAGAGATAGCATTCTGCAATAGATGATGATGGTGTGTGTGCAGCGGCTGCAGCCTGCTTCCTGTGTATCTGGTTGGTCCTGCTAAGCAATGAATCCATATGTCTAAGAAGAACTTGCACAAACTGGACCAGTCCCTGTCCTCTGTGTCCTGGAATGCAGCTTACCTTTTGCAATGCACTGAGCTGGCTCTGGGAAACCTCTTCAGCTGAGTTCAAACAGAAAAAACCCGACTGGTTTAACTGTAGCTCCTCAGAACTGATCCCTTCTAGTCCTTGCCTGTGAGAGAGGTAGTTCTCCACCTGTCTCTTTGTGCTTCTTTTGTCCACTCACTTCTGCCTGACCTTTTCTCTGTTCCACTGTGTCAGACATGCTCGGCCCATGCTATAACACCTGTCTTTTCACCCAACCCCTTCTTGCCATGACAGATCTCAGTGCAGAGCACAGAGGAGCCTTGAGCTTGCTCTGCTTTAACTCCCTCATTCACTCTTTTGGTGTTTTGCAGGTTGGTATTTGTCTCTGGTACAAGGTGAGGAGTGGGCACAATCTGTTAATGTCTATTGTGGGGGAGAGAGCAAGTGCATAAATCAGCTCTCCTCTGTCACTTCTGCATTTCACTCCTTGCCCCAGGGATCCCAGATGTTCCAGAGACATCACATATGGCACTTTCTTGACATACAGAATGTCAGCAGAGACTACAACTAGAGATGATGACTGAAGTCCCTCTTTTATGAAAGAGTCACATGGACAGCTCTAGTCACCTGTAGAATAACAATTATTTTTTGCTGAACTCTGTCTGCTGACTCCTCTCAATTAATTAGTTGCTTCATTTGAATGGGAATGAATCCCAGACTGCAGCCATTAATACTTCTAATATGTCTTCATTGCGTGATGCTTTAAATATCAGTACTCTGTGAGTTCATTAATTTTGATTTCCTGAAAATCATTGCTCTACATCCAGAAAAAAATAAGAGAGGCCAAATTGTATGAGCCTCATGTTTTTTTTGAATGATCAGAAGGGGAAGCAGAAGCAAGTGTAATGCCAATGCCTTTGTGTATGGCACACAGGAAAGCCTTCCCATACTGCCTAGAGCTGGGGTTTGCCGTGTGTTTACAACCAGCCTGTCTGCAGATCAGATGTAGGAGCTCTCCCATATATTGAAATATCATTTCATGGCACCATTTTTTTTTTCCACTTGTTTTGATCCATGCTATAATCCAGTACAGGGTGTGCCAAAGATTTAGTCAACAGTCCAAAACAAATAATAAGGCAATCTGGTCAGATTCTATCATTGTCTGAGTCAGATTTGTGCAACTTGATTAAATCAGGGCATATGCAACACATTTAATACATGGCCTGGTAGGGGGAGAGGTACCAGGAGGTCACAATTAATTTCCAACAAATGAAAACGTTCAGACCCATGAATAACAGATAGACTTGATTAATGCAGAGATTTAGTTAGTCAAAGCAATGCAATGCTACATAGCCTGCATCAAAAGAAATTCCTGGGAAGGAGTTTACCTTAAGTGGCACCTGGATCTCTCCCATGTCCCATTAATTATTTCTCTCTTTAGCACTGGTAGAATAGTGCATGAAAAGCTTGCAGTGTAAGGCACATATTCTGCAAACCAGAGTGCAATCTCAGCTTTGCTTCCATGGCAAATCACATATACAAATCTTGTAGGATCCAGATCTAAAATGACAATACTGAAATGAAGGAAAGAAGAAAACACATAATTAATCTTTCTGAACTAATTCTAAAATATGGAAATAAAATGTTTAAATTTTTCCTTAGCATGCACATTAACACTTGTGGTTTAACTTCTGCTTTGAGGATGTGACATAAAAGTGCCAGAAAATGTTTCTCTATTAGATTTCTACTGCAGCTCTTACACAAGTGAATCAGAGGGTTGTTTAAATGTAATATATGCCTTTTCACCATGGAAAAACTGTTAGCAAATTTTATCTCCTTGAGACAGTCTCTCTCCATCTTGTACCCGTCATTCTGTAAGCCATTATTTTAACTTAAGATTTCGTACTTATTCTGGGTAATTCACTTGGTCTCTAAGGACATTCTCCCTCGACTCCTTTGTTGCTGGAAACAACTGTACTGACAGGCAGAGTCCTGTGTAGGTGTGGGAAGAAAGGCACACCTCATATGGATAAAAACCAGAAGCTTCTATAGGTAAGCTTATGGGGCAATAAGAGATCAGCTTAGGGGAGGGTCCTTCTGTTTGCTTTGGAAAAAATACAGAAAACCCCTCAGTGGTTTAATGTAAGGCAGTATTTTCATAATTCAGCTGCAAAGGGATTTGCATAGCACTTGCATCTAAGAACTGCATGCTTTCCACCTTAAATGACTATGATGACCACCAGCTTTTATTTCAGGAAAGTTCTTGGAAATGATTTCAGGAAATGCCCACTTCAAACTGTAATATTTTGAGAAGTTTTTCACTTCAATGTCACCAAAAAAGAAATGTTCTGTGAGAAACTAGTAACTTTGATGAACTTAGTAAGGAAAACTGCACAAATAATTGGTAATAAGTATACTTTTACTCTTTTTTTTTTGATACTAAGGTATCTTGACTTTCTGCTATATTGAAATATTTTGTGTGTGTGTGTTGGCTTTTTTGTTTATCTTACTGGAATGAAACACTAGAATTTTTACCAAATGCAAAAATATTTTCATTCTGGATTGGACTAAAAGTGAAAGCCCAAATTTTAGAGCTTCAAGAGAAATAGAAATTCAGTTGTGTTGGAAAGAGGAGGCTGGGCTTGGAAAGATAGATTTTGAAGCTATTCAGTACTTGATGCTTGTGACCATTTGCTTATCAGACTTTTGTGACTTCCTTTGTAAATGCTTTCCCAATAAAAACAATTGCCATGTGAGGAGTTTGCATATGCCATTACCTTGTGTAAGAGAACAACCTAATTCCTGGAGTTTCTTCACGGGGCACAGCATATGTAGGCAGAAGTAATCCCATGGGCTTGTGTTAGGATTGCAGGATGACTTTTTTGGCTTTGGTTAGGAAAAAATGTGGGTTGTTGTTTCCACCACCAGTTTTTATGGGAATACAAGGCAATTTATTGGATTTTTTTCTGACTGAAATGAGGGAAATGGTCAACAAAGTAAGGCACTGCCACCTTAAATGTTTTTTTCCACCTAAATTGTTCTTTAACTGCAGGGAGAAAACTTAGTTTTAAGCTTCTATCTTTTAATTAATTCAGTAACCATGAAACAAATATCAGCCAAAAAAATGGACAACTGTACTACTGTCTTGTGCCTGGGTTTGCATTTTCGGGAGATTCTGTACTTTGTACATTTAAGGACACCTTGAAATGGCAAGAAAAGTCAATGTTCCTTTATTATGCTCTTTGCTCCCCTACATTTGAGAGAGCAATTTCCAGTCACCATGTTGTTCTTCAGTTCATCCATCTGCAGCCTCCTCCTTCTGCTTCACATTGGTGATGAATTATACTCTGCTTCCTCCATCTAATCCTTTTCATTTATTTATATTTTATGAAGGAAGAATAAAAGACTCCTCATAAAAATCCAACTGTTTTTGATAAACCTTGTCATGTGCAAATAATGGAGCCTTGTCAAGTATAAGCCTTGCTGGAAATTTATGCCTTCTAATAATAATAACAAGAGAGAATCAGGAACAAATAAGAAATATATTGAATTGGATTCAAAGCATGTTTATGGTTTTAAATTGGTGGCAATAAAGTATTTTTTATCCAGAAATGTTTTTACATGTTAGCTTAATTCAAATACCATGTTGTGCTTGAACTCTGCAGTATTTAGAACTATGAGAGGCATCTTGTACTAAAACATATTAGAGCAACCTTCTCTTTCCAGGATTTGGTGGTGGAGAGAGGAAAGGATAGACCTGACTTATTAATACAAGAGGAAGCAGAATTTTAGGCAAAGGAGCAAACTGGTCAGCTGAGGTCTCTCTGTGGGTTAGCAAGAAATAGTAGGGACACAGAGGTTAAAGAAAATATTAATATATTTTATTAGAATATTAATTTTTTTTTTCTTCAGCTGCAAACTTTGCTGGCCAGAGTCAACTTGTCAGAAGCATTTATCATTTTTGGCTGCTAAGGCAGTGGATATCTGGGCAGAAGGACGACTGGTCATGTAAAAGAAGGTAAGATTGCCTCTTGTCATAGTCTTCAGCTATCCCTTTGCTGTATGACATTTTATTTCCTATTATAATTTTTGCATCGAGAATAAAACTGAACAGAATGTTAATTGTTTGCTGATGAGACCAATTAGCATTTTATAGCACTTTACAAATGTCAGGGAATGAAGGGGATTTCTCAGGAAGAAGACTTTGTGTTCAACTGGCAA
This sequence comes from Rhipidura dahli, assembly GCA_013399225.1. Lineage (NCBI taxonomy): Eukaryota > Metazoa > Chordata > Aves > Passeriformes > Rhipiduridae > Rhipidura > Rhipidura dahli. The sequence continues at coordinate 409,915 of VXAC01002149.1, forward strand.
AGTCTAATCCAAACAAATGTGTCCTTTTAATGAAGAGGTTTCTTAGTAACACAGCAAGTTCCCTGAATATATTGTCTGTGCATCTTCACAGAACTGATATTTGTGCTCCCATGAGTGCTACTCTTTACATGAAATACTTGTTTTACATCTTTTCAGGAGTGAGAATATCTGTAATTCCCTTTCAGTTTACATACCCAATCTGTCATGTTGAACTACTGCTAGAAATAATATTAGAAAATGAAGAAACAAAGACAGAAAACTGTTTTTCAATTTAGAAAACTAGTCATCTCATGCGAGGCCTGTGATCCAAGTTGTGTTTCACAAATATTGAAGGTTTCTATGAGAAAAGCATGAAGAGAAAATTTACTTTCAGGGGATATTAATGTTTTAGTTTAATTTAATTTTGGTGTAGAACAAAGGCCCTTTCTGCCCATTCTCCCACCTCCTTATTCAAACCTTTCTTGGCAAGCTCAGCCCTTAGGTTTTGACTCTGCATGATAACACAACCACTGCTGAACTGGGCAGCTGCCAATCAGCCAAAGAAATAAGTTAATGAGAAAGCAGACAGAATTGAGGGCACCAGTTCTTTCACACTTCATCAATTATGGTCCCTAGAAAACAGTGGGACTTTAACAATATTTGACAAAGATATGCTGCCCTGATCCGTGTGATATCAGTTGTAATGCATTTTAAGGCACCAGATGAACCAATCGATTTTGCAGTGTTGTCACAAAATGATGACCTTTGTAAGAAAAATGCCCCAGAAGGTCACAATTTAAGCATTCTTTACCAAGGAAAGTTCAAGCTTTGCAGGTATCAGCCTTGATAATGAGGTTAGTGACAACCTTCCACCAGCGTGTAGCTTATGCTGGATCTGGCATTTCTCTTTTTTTTTTGAAGATTCAGCACAGATATCTGCATTACACCGTTGCCAAGTCTTCATCTAGGGCATGTATATAACTTTTAAATTACCTTCAGAACCAATGACACCCTCCCCATTACTTTTCCCACCATGAATCCCCGAAATAGCACACACTGATAAATAGAGCTTGGTGCACGTGGGTGTTTCACAGTACTATCATTTTCATACTGCTCAGAACAGATTTAGACTTCTCCTTGTCTGAATTACACCAACATAACTGAAAATGGAATAGAGGGCTGGCAGAGTTTTCTGGAGAATTTTACTCCAGGTGCTTGCAGTGTGACCCTTAAAGTCAAAAAGTGAATTGCCAATTGGGTGTTTGACAAGCGTCGTTTATCACTTGTGCATGATGGTACATGAGACATTACTTAAGAAAAAAGAATTGTAGATGTGAATGACCTGTGGGACTTGGTCAATGTATACAAGCTGTAGATTTCTTGCTGCAGAAGGAAATGAATCAAAACCAATATTTTGGACATGATCTTTTGTATCTTGACAGATTATATAGTCACATTCTTGAGACACACTGGTGGGGTTTTTGGTAGATTAGGAGGAAGCAAGCAGGGACGCTGGATTTATTTCTGCTTTTACTGTTAAAATAATTTTTGAAGGATTACTATCTAGGATATTATTGCTAAGTATAATGATGCTTGGGTTCACCAGCCCTTTCCCAGTGTCTAATGAACAGAATGCACGACATCCTGCATAAATAATACAATTAAACCTAAAAATTTTTGATTAAAAAACTTATTGTTTTCTTTTCCCCCTCACTAGTGATGAGATCAAGAATATGTATTTATATATTCTACCGTCTGTGGCCTAGAAATTCTTTACTATGTAGTTCTGAAATCTGATAGTAGTTTGTTCCCACACACACAGGGGACACTTGTAAAGATGAGTTGTACCAAGCAGCAAGAAAGAGCAGCTGCATTTATTTTTAATGATTTAATGTGGAACTTCCTAACAACTCAGTAGTATGATACAGCCTATATGTAGTAATGCTACTTATGAGTCACAAGAGCCTAAGTGTAATAATTAAAATTCTGTAGGAAAAAGACAGTTAAATGTGTTAATTCTGAATCTGTGGGAACTTCATGTATTTTACTGAGATAGCTATTTTGGAGCACTTTCCTCCTCCACCCCAGCCCCCACTATCTTTCAAGGGTCTGGCAATGTTTGGTTAGCAAAGATTGCCTTTGCCCATGTCCCCTCAGCCAGCCCAGCGTGGGCAGCGCTGCCCTGGGCACTGGGCTTTGGAGCTGCCAAGCTCCCACCTCTGTTGGGGTGTTTGTGATCAACAACTGCAAAGCAAACGTGGACTCTGCAAACCAAAGGAAAGACCAGATGGTTTAAATAATCCCTTAAACACTAAAGTTTATTCATACGATGTATACAGATTCAGGACATTAAATATGTTGATAATCTCATTCCAAAAAATCCCTTTGCTCCTCTCTAGGGATTTGACCAGTATGTCAGATGTCAAGTTTGGAGGACATATATCTTGCCTTTTTCTACAGCTGCAAATAAGACATGCTGCATTACAGTCTCCAAAATTAAGTCTGAATAAGGTCTCTCAGCCTTAGCCCCACTTTTCTTTTCTTCCTGCAATATGTGGCTGTAATAACTCATGGGATTTATTCAGTCAGCATTTTAAATACTTTGTGTGTCCCCTTCCATCATTCATAACATGAGATGATGAAAAGCACTGCAATTAATTTTATGCAACACAATGAAATTAAAAGCTTTTGGTATTACGGTACTGCAGGTATAAATCTAACTAAATGTGGTGTTGGAGAGAGATGGACTATATAGGTAAGTGTTGGAATAATTTAAGGTTATTTGGCATTTTCTATGGATGTCTCTTCTTGTTTCTTCACAAATACCATAAGTAATTGTGTGGTTAATAAAGTCTTAAAGTGTCTGAGCTTGCAGTTTTCTACTGCCTTTATTCATTTGCTAAGAAAAAGTAAAGCTAATGGAAAACAATCCATTTCAGTGAAACTGTTGATTTGCTTACCCATCATAGCAAAATGTTAATTTGTGCAATATTTTAGTGTCATATTAATTTATGTTAGCTACAGTATTTCAACTTATGCACTGACAAATTTCAGAGAGCTGGACAAATTATTAGATTTATATTCTTATATTTCACTTTTATCCATCAAATTCTACATGTCTTTTGTAATTTGGATATTATCAAAAATGTTGCTTGAGGTCTTAAGGTCTGCTTTGTGCTTATACGGAAACATTTACATGAGTTAGGACATATAAGTAGCTTTTCCCACATCCCTTATGCATTATCATTTATGTACTCCACTCTTTACTTCTCCCAAGTATGTACCTTGCCCCTTAACAGCCTTGTTATTTCTGCTGTTCATAATAAGAGGAATTATGTTTTCTCTGCTATTTCTTATGGCACTTCAAAGGAATCTTCACTCATTTTTATAGAATTGGACTTACTCTCCCGAGTCTATTTTTGCATACGTCTTTTGTTCAGCTTATGCTATATGAGGTTTTTCTGCTACCAAGCAGCATGTGGAAGGCATGAAGAAGACTTTTTCATGAACAGGCTAAGGGCCTATTTGTATTTAATATTTTGCAACAGAGAACAATGTTGAGTTTCTTTTCTTGTTGTCTCATTACATTGCCTCTTTCATCTTGGAACTGCAGTTACTTAAAATTGTGTGCTCCTAATCTAGTCAAGTTGCCCCGAACTTTATTGCTCTCACTTTGTATTTACAACTATTTTCTCTCCCCTCAACCAGCATTTAGTGTTATCATCAGCTAAACTGGCATCATGTTTCTTCAAGGTTTTTTAGCATTAAGAGAAAATCTTTTCCTCAATTAGCTGTATGCTTTTCCCTTCACAGCCTGCCCCCCTTCTTCCCCCGCCTTGTCTGCTCTTATTAAAAGCAATCCTGAGATATCAACTCATCTACCAGCCCCTGCTTTGGTGTTTTCTGCTGCATGGGAAATCCAGGCACCGAGGAGCTCCCAAGGCTCCTGGGCCAGCATCGAGGGCCCTGTGGAGGAGTGATGTGTGTGCTCTGCACGCAGCAACAGCCCAGGAACCAGCTGCAGCAGCCCTGAAATCTCAGCCTGTACCAGCCAGAAAACACTCTCTGTCTGCTCTACCCATCTCTATACAGAGCTCCCTAAACTCAGCTGAGAATGAAGCTCTGTTTCTTTTACCTGTCCAAGATGGTCTTTTCTCTTTGCTTTGGATGTTAAAAAGTTTGGAATCAAGGTGGATAGTTCTGGCTGAGCCTGGGCTCCAGTGGACAGGTGGAGTTCAGTCTTTCCTCCACACTTCTGCACGTGCAGGATTCTGCTGTGCTGCTGCCAGTATTGCAGGGGTTGGCCCTGCAGCCCTCTGTGCAGAAAGCAGACCTTTTTAACATTTGTTTATCTTCCAGCATCTTCCTTTTCCCCTCTGTTGCTCTATCTCATTCAGTTGCACCCAACATTTCCCCCTTTTATTATTGCTGGCCAGTAATTCATGCATCTCTACAATGATGAAACTTTCTGAGCAATCTCTTCTCTGCAAGAGAAAACTTAAAAAACTTTTCTGATATTTAATGCTCAGTCAACTGCACAGTTATCTCTCTTGAGCTGTTCTAATGAAAAAGAACAGAGAGTGAAGAGAATTTTCTTTTTAGTTTACTGGTTATTTCAGGACATAATTTATGCAAAACATAAGAAATCTCATTTTACTGAGATAACGTAGTTTAATTGCAGTTACAATTTTAAGTTAGTGTTCTGAAAAGTGCCATATTTGAATATGCAGAACCATTGACTGAGTACTACAGGAAAAGCAGAGTAAAGCAGCTTGACAGAAAGTTGTAGGAAATTCTTTATCCTACTCTTCATCTTTATTTTCTGTTTCTTTTTTTATTTTTATGTGTATGATATATATTTATTTCAGACATTACTCAGTTAAGAAAGAAAACTTGTGAAGTGTTGCTAGCAGTTGTCTTCCTTCTAAGTATTTTGAGAGGTTGGCTGTCCAGTCAGCTTCTGGAAAGTCTCTCTAGACAGCATCACATTTCTTAGTCAGCTCTGGTACTCTGAACTAAAAAATCAAGGCAGTCCTTAGTATCTCATCACTATCAGATCAAGGACTTCATGGGATAATACCAGGATTACTGAACTGCATTAATTTTCTGCATTAATGAGCTCTCTTAAGCTGTCAAGTTTTCTTTTATATGCCTTACTCTACTTATTTTCAGAAAAGGAGCAACAGAGTTTTCACACTAGTATTGGTATCTCCGTTCTAAAGTGACTCGTGCAAGGTGAATTTTGATGGCTCTCAAAAGAGATATCAGTGATTAGTTTGGGGGGAAAGGCTACATCTGGTATTTTCTGAAAATCAGAGTCTAAAATGAACGCAATATGTCAGATCAGGCAGTTGAGGATTATGTAAAACACTGTTCAAGCTACTATAATTGCACTGTTTGCTGTGTTTCTCGTGATTGTGTTTTTCATATCACAAGCCATTGTAAGGCTGCCAGCAGTATATGCTGTCTAGAGTGGATGAACAAATTTATTCCTAAAGCACTGCTCGGATCAGGCAAAGCTACCTGGTAATATATTATTTCCCTGTGATTTTGCAGGGAAGAGACAGGATTCATGACTAAGGTCAGGAGAAAGACAATAGGAGTGTGTCAGACTTATTTGGGACCTACTGGGAAGCAGTAAGTGTGTCCAGAGCAGTGCTCTGCCTGTTGGCTCCCTTGTGGGAAGGCTGAACTTTGAGTACATAAAATTACTTGTGTTGAAAATTGTGATATATTAGGTAAAGTGTTATCTTTTACCTTCACAGTCATGAGTTTACCTCTGAGTGCCAGTGATGTTATTTTAGGGCCCTGGCCCAGCCAAAAGCAAGAAGGACTTTATCAGCCCATCAGCACTGCAGGAACTGCCTTACTGCCAATGTTTCTGATGCCGAGTCTGATGTTGAATAACAACATTGTTCAGTAAGAGCTGTTTCCTCGAGGCTTAGTTACAGAAGTGTTTGGAACATGGTGGTTTCTCTATTAGCATTTCTGGAGTGAATACTCTTCATTGTATCTTTTGTAATTTATCACTGGAGTTGACTTCTCCTTCTGCAATTCACTCTAGAATGAGCCAGAAGGAGCATTAAGCACCTAGAGTTTAAAACAAATATATGTAAAAATATTTATCTGCATAAATCCTGCCATCCCATTCGTTGATAAGTTCTGAATACAGCAGGACAAAGTATGACCCCTTCCATCTTTAACTATACTTCAGGAATCAGTCTGAAGATATTTTACAGCATTTTCCTTTTATTTAGCCTGCTACTTTATTTCCTACATGTGGATAATGGGCTGCCTGAGGCGGGGCTGTGTCTTCTTTCTATTGAGAGGCTTCCTCCATTCAGGGTAGAAAGATCCTTGTCCAAGGCTTAACCAACAGAAGATTCACAAGGAACCTTAGAAATCGTGGCAATGCATCCAAGAAAGCAGAACTACCAAAAAGTCTGTCTTTTTATGCATAAAGACAAAACAACAAAAGCTAAGAGTTAAATATTTGATGGTATAAAGCCATGACTTCGGACTTTTGTAGTCAAAAGGGAAAGGACTTTGGATTTATCACAAAGACAAGTTAGTCTGATGTTTGGTGCTTACATATCTTTTCCTAGGTCCCAAGTGCCCCAGGGTCCCATCACTCCAAATGGAGTCAATTATATCAGTGCCCTGATTGTTTTCTCAGGTTTGTGTCAGATTATAAAAAAGATCCAAACTCCTGGCTGTGCCCTTTGGCTCTCTGGTAGGCTGAGTGTGTGTCCTTGGGACCAGAAAGGGTCTGAAGTGTGTGCTCTGCAAGGTAAGAACATCACTAACACATTGCATGGTTTTTAGCTGATGAATTACATTTTGATTGAAATATGTAGTATGAAATTTATATTTCAATAACTATGTAGGTTTTTTCCTGATAGGTGAAGAATGAGGACATGTGGGAACTTTGTGGTTTTATATGGATAACAAAATACTAAAACAACCCCAAACTTGTCAGTCAATGTAATTCATGCATAAAGATTGGGATCACAGGTTGATATTTCAATTTATACCATGGATTGCTTTAACATTCATACACTATACACATTGAAGAGTTTGTGGGTGGTCCTGGGCTGTTTCATGTGAAGATGATGAGAATAAAGTATAACTAAAGCAAATCACTGATCCTGCTCCTAATATGCCAGGCTAGTCAGTGAGGCAGTTGTTGAACTTTAAAATAGCAAGGATTGAGTACCCAGAAGTCCTTGATCAGTGGAAAGAGACCAATTACAAGTCTAAGCTCACATTTTTTTTTATGTTCCTGGAGTGTCTTGAGCTTAGAGCAGAATCAGAATTCCTTGTTCACAGTCCAGTTCATGGTAGTTTCTGCAATGTCTGCTTTTCTGATCAGACCCTGAGCTAACTGATGATTTCAACATGATAAACCTGGTAATGATGCTCATTTCACCACTGGGTGAATGAAGTCTATGGGACCAGGAAGGTTATTTTTTTTAACAAAAGGATATTATTGAAATCTGTGAGGTACACTCAAGAACTAAGCTGGTATTTTTTTATCCATAATAAAACTGGCTTTGTTTCAGAAGCAATGGCTATTTTTGAATGACTAAAGATTACAGCTGGCTAAAACCACCTCTTTCTTGATAGTCAATGGAAATGAATGAGTCTTATTTTAGTCTGGTCTGTAAAACATTGTACAAATAAAAATTCAGCAGCTTGTCAATGTGCTATGCCTTACCTACACAATGCCTATGATTTTGTTTATATATCTTTCTGTAGCATTCATTCAGCTGAGGAAAATCCTCTGTCATCCCGTTTTTTTACAGAGATAGTGGTGTCTGCTAACTCCTGTTGGACAGATTTCTGGTTTAGCCCAAAGATTCTTTTTTAAAGAGCAAGCATTTATTTAACAAATTGAGACACAAGCAAAAGAATGCTTGAAGGTAGGAGTAGGACTTTGGGTCTCCCCAGTGATTAAGTGGGGATCAAAATCACACAAAGCACCAAAAAACCCAATCCATTATTTTAGAAAATAATGATGCTTTCTCGTTGGATGGTGCATGAAGCCCTTATGATTGATTTCTGTATTAACAAGGAAAATGGGCCTTCTTTAGTTTAGAGGAATTCAGCAAAATGGCATCAAAGACAACACTGAGCAAGATGAACTAACAAGTTCACCAGCAGCTTGCCATCAACAAGTGCTTAGGGAATTTAAACAATATTTTACAACAAGGGATCATTAATTATGAATTAATTAGAAACTGCACATGTAGTTGAATGTGCATATATATGGCACACAATAATTCTGAGAACATTCATTGAAATTCCCCTTTAAATTACCTGAATTTTGTACCAAGAGACAGGTAAGAACTTTGAGACTACTTCTGTAGATGTGTAGGATTTTCAGTTAAAGATTATTATAACTCCCCTAATGGAAACCTTTGACATCCCTTACTGCTCATTGAATAAAAACTGTGCTCTTGCTTTTGAAAGTATTCATGTAAGAGTTTTGTAGGCATACAGGTAACGTACATTGTACACAAGGACCATCTTTATCTCAGGCTTTGAAAAATGGTGTATGCTAACTGGAGTAATTGATTTCATCTCAGGTTTGCTACATCTTTACAATTTAATTTTCCTCTTTCAAGTCAGCTTTGGAGAAACATGTGACTGCAGCTGCTTCGATACTTCACTGAGGATCAGATTGAAAAGAGAAGGAACACAGATCTAAGAACATTAAACTAGTGTTTGACACTTCCGATAGATGTGTGTAAAATCTAAAGAATGTACAGCAAAAAACCACTATCATGCTGAAGTAGGAACATAAAAATATACAAGTCTATCTGAGTTGTGTTGATAACTGAGCTTGAGGAATGTGCATTATGTCCCGAGCTCTGACAGCTTTAACTAGACAGGAAAACTCAAGCACCTTTTCTCTGATAACAGCTGGTGCATTGATAGTCTTTACTGACCTTATCTGAAGAATAATAAATGCTTCAGCTCCTTAGTTTGTCCTTATTGCGTTTCTTGGTTGATTTTTTATTTCCTTTGCCTTTTTAGTGTCAGATTCCTCAGATAATCAGGAAAAAATAATATCCAGCCTTTTGACCAGCACTAAAGGGATGACTGAGAAAACTGGCAGCAAGACAACTTCTAAGTGCTCGGTGGATTAAGAATGGCCAGACATTTTATAAGGCCCTGTGAAGTGGTGACTGTGTTAACACCAATGTCAAAGGGGTGCAGAGCAGTTACGCCTGTCAAGGTAAGACCAAAAAGATGCCAAAGAAACTGATATGTACAAACCCCAGGGCTGTTAGTCTGGTCAGGTGAATACTCTCCCCTAACAACCCCCTGCAGCACACAGCCCAGGTGCTTCCCAGCCAGAACACACTGCTTTGTGCAGCTGCAAGCAGCAGGAGAGTTATGTAGGAAACAAACTTTCTAGAAATCCCAAGATAACATGGGAAACATAATGAACTAAAGAAGTGTGAGTGGTTGTCCTACATATAGCACCTCTAGGTTGGCTGGACTGTTCAATTATTGATCAGGAAGAAAATCTCACAAAAAATGTCAGACCAAAAGCCTTTTGCTTTCTCTAGTCTTAACGTGTTGAGGCTTTTAGGTCATATTCCAGAGGACACTGTGACAATCATGCTGTCTTCAAGAAAGCCAAACACTTACCAGTAATTGCACTACCTTTACAGCATATAAAACTGCATTGGGACTATGCAGTTTGTACTTCTATTTTTTTTTTTTTAATTTATCTTCCCCAGCAAATAAACAAAAATACTTTCATGTAATTTAAAAAATCTTACTTATTATTTAACACCATCCTTTGAATCAATTTCATAAAAGGCCACAACAAATAGGCATAAAACAAATACAGATATAAAAAGGCATCATGGGCTCTTCCTGTGTTAGCCTAATTCAGTTTCTTTGTTTACAAAATAAACATCAGTATAAATATTTAATACAGTAGCTGCAGTAAGAAAAAGGACAAACTGTTATTATTGTGAGAATGCTGAGCACAGTGGAAACTATCTTTTAAATTACAACTTTCTTTTAGCTTGAGCTAGAGCCTTTTTTCATAAAGGAAAAAGTCATAGTACATTAATGGCAAATATCCATCAGGAAATAAGTCTGAAAGCAACTCAGGAAGTATATTGCTCTGGGAAAGATGGCTTTGCATTTGTGCCATGTTTATAATAAGCTCAATTCCAATATCTTAAAAATAACAGTAAATATTTAACACAAGGAATATTTCATAAGACTGCAATAAATGTTTAATACAATGCAACTTTGCAGTACTTCAAAAACCTATTGCTACAAATATTTATCTAGAAATTTAATTAAATACATGTATAATCCATGAAATAAACCACCTCAGCTTTGATTCAGCAAGCTGCTCTGCAGAAACGCAGAGGTGTGTCCCCATGCAGCTGCTCTCTGTGCCAGAGCCTGAGACTGTGTGTTTGAACTCCCAACCCTCGCCCTGATTGCAGATTCATCAGTGTCAGGACCATCCCTCTTTTCTAACTACTCCTACACAAATTCACTGCCTAACAAAATCAGTGTCTGACTGACCCAGTGCTGTACAGACTTAGGACTGTAACCTTTGCCTGCTGTTCCTCGGAGTTAGATGATCCCTTCTCCTGGCACAGCCAGCCAAAATGGAATCATAACTGCATTAGCCTCAGGAGATGTCCTCCTTCTGGATTGCTTCCAGGATCCTGAATATCCAGCCTGCCTTTCCCGTGCTTTACTACTTGTGAAGGAAAATGCACATCCTTTCATGTGCTGGCACAGGGGTAAATTTGATTTAGCTCCTGTATGGGAAAGACGAGAGGGCCCATTGAATCCAGGGAGGGGCAACAACAGACGCTGGTAGGCCAATGAGGGGAGGAGTTTCTGGCTCAAAATCTCAGAATCACTCTGTGGCTTTGCCTGGAACATGTGGCAAGAGCATGCAGCCCCTTGTGGTGCTCAGTAATGTAAAACGTCTGAGTGTCCTGAGCACCTCTTCAGGGCATCCTTGCACCCAAAGGTCACCTGAGCCTCACCAATTTTCCCCAGACTGCTTAAGTTCCTGGAAGTCATCAGTCAGCCTTATATTCACTCAATTTTTCTGAAATGCCATTGTCTTTAACAACACAGGCAGGGGTAATTTTTGCACAATTAGATTTCTTGTGGCCTAAAACAATTACAAACCTGGAATACTTTCGAGTAGTGCAGTGTTGCAGCAAGTCTGGAGTGAGGAGCTGGTAGGGCACCACTGCAGCTTTCACTAAAAGGAGTTATTGGCCAGTTAAACCACTCCCTACCTGAGCATCAGAACAGTAAGAAAATAATTCTGATAATTCTTGATTTAATTCTGTAGTGGAAATGTATTTGTAGCAATAGCATGTTAACAAAGCAATGAACATTTCCTTCTTTTTGTAAGTCATAGTGCAGTAGTCTGTGATCTCTTTGACCTATATTGGAATGATTTCCAGTGTAAAAAAAGTGGCTGTCTGGGAGAGGGGAAGTGAGGAAAAATAATGCAGGTAAGAAATTATCTGCAGCCTGAGTCTATTTGCTACTTTCTCTTTTGGAATCCTTAACTTCATTTCCTGATTCTGTTTTTGTGGTACTGGTTATAAAAACAAGTAAAGAAGCAAAATTCTGGTCTTTTATGTTTTCATGAACTATAACTAAACCCATTTTCTTTAAGTCCCTTTACTCTTATATTAGTATTTCCAAAAGTTCATTATTCCTTTTGCTCTTTTTAATGCTGAAAAGATACTATGATTGAACAGCTAAAAATATAGAACTTCATTTGACACGTCTTGTAGTGCTGTGACTCTATAATTTTTTCTATTACAGTGCTGCTAGTCAGAGTAGAAATAGGCCCTGAGATGAAATAGAATTGACTGATTTCTGTGGGATTTGGATAAACTTTCAGAACTGCACAGATAGAAAGTGAGCGTGACATGAGAAAAAGAATGGAGATATTTCAAGGCAGAGCATCTGCATGTTTTGTGGTTACTTAGTAGTGGTGACCACTGTTTCCTTTTTCTTTAGCTAAACATAGCTGAGCACATCAGGAGTGTGGTACCAGAGCTAAGTGTGGAGTTCTAGCATTTGACCTACTATCCATGTGGTCTGAAAATAAACTTAGGCACAAAATCAAGGAAGAGTTTTCGATCTTTGAGGCTCTACATGACAAAATTACATTATATTCATACTCATAAATTGAGTTTGTAGAGCTGATTTTGGTAGGACAACCTCAGATGTTAGGGACCTGCGTGGTCTCTAGACAGAACATGACCAGCCCCAGCAATTTCTTGCATGAAGGGCCTCCTCCCTCTGTTACTCAGGCTCCTGCTTGCTACCCTTTATAATCCACACTGAAAGATACCCACCCCTCAAAGTTCCCTTCAAACTGGTGACTATTTTCAAGCAGACCATCCTTAAATGGCCATTCTATATAATTGCTTTTCAATCTGCACCCTTTATGAGTAGCCCATTTGAGCAATCAGCAAATACATTCTACATGTAAAGGCATTTCTGAAGTCATATTTTGATGGTGCTGAATGGGGACCCCTTAAAAAATACCCAACCTCTGCATTGCTATGTGATGTGCTTAGAGAAAAGTCAAGTATTAAGTCAGACAGAGGGACACTATATGCATAGAAAAGATTTGGATCACAGCTTGATAAACCTGAAAGCTTCTCAGGCTGAAGAACTTTAAAAAAAATACTGCTGTTGTAGTTTGGGCCATTAGTTATTCCATGCTGGGCTCTGCATTCTTTGTGTCAGGAATACTTCAATAGAAACATTCCTTTCTTTTGAACTGTGCACTGTTTGTCATAACAGTATGGGATGTTGTGAAAGTTAAAAATGACACCGTCAGATTAATACTTTTGAAAAGGTTCCTTTTACCCATTGTAAAAAAGGATAACCTTTGAAAATGCAAAGATGAAGGCAAGTAAATGGTTTTCTAGAAGACGAAATTGGTTCAGATTTTTTCAGGTGACTCTGCAGATGATCTGTTGTTTATGTTTTGTTGTTTAGTGTTTCTGCTCCTCAACAGGTTTTGTGTCCTGCAGCCTGGCTCAGTTATTGTAGTGGGATGTTACCTGCATATCCATCCTTTCCTAGTCCACTTTTTGGAGTGGATCCATGCATTCTCTCTGTTTCTTCTGAGTTAGACTGGCATTTTCTAAACTACGGTGCATGGTGAAAAGCCATGAAAGCAAATCACCATTGTATCTGCAGTATCAAACCAATGCTAACTGCAGTTTGAAAGGAATGAGGTTTGTTTTTGTGAGTATTATGACAGACATGTTTGTAAGGAAAATAGTTTCTCTGAACAATTATGTAGTGGCCTATGCCCATTGTATCTGTGAGGAGTAGGGAATATGGCTTTATTTCCTTGTGCTTCTCATTACGTAGGTGGCACTATCACTACTATCAAATACAGGGAAAATGTTTGCAAAGCAGGAATATTTTCATCCATATTAGTTTCTGGATAAGATGCCTTTAACTGAGCAATGTTCAGAAATCTGGGGAGGGAGAGTCCTGTGTGCTACATCCGTGGTACAAGCTTGAGGAAAATCTGCATGGGGCATTGCAAAGAGGAGATAAATGTGGACAATTTGTTGTGAACCTCACCTCAAGGTTAACAACCATTTTTAAAGGCCATCAAGTCTTCCCATAAAAAGCAAAGGTTCAACTGGTTAGAGGCAGTCAGTGTTTAGCTGATGCTTCCTCTGCTGTTTACAAACCCATATGTACATGTGAAATGCCCAGCCTGTGATTCACACCTAAGAATTCAGCCTTGCATTCTTTCCCCCCTCCTATCCTGAGATCTGACTCATGTCAGAGCACTGGCACGAGAGTGCTGGAAACTTCCACCCATAGCACCAGGACTCTGTGAGGAATCCGTGGGACTGCTCTGCAGCTGGGGCTGAGCCATTTGCTGGCAGAACCCCAGCAAGGCAGAGCAAGCCTCACCAGCTGCTGGGACTCTGATTGCTCCTCTGTGTGGGACCTCACATCCTAAAGATGTGCCTGACAATGGCCTAGGTCATTGTGCTGACACAGGCACCAGGAAAGGAGCTGTTTAAAGGACCTGCAGAAGAGGTGACAGCTGTAGATAAGCACACAGACATGCTTCATGTCAACAGGAACTGCTCGTGGCCAAGCACTCCTGAAAATGTTGGTAGGCTGCAGTAGGATGGCTGAAAAGGTGCCAGAGCCTCTGGAAAATCAGGGCTCCATTGTGAGGGCTGAGCACCTGTGCAGAGGCAGCCTCAGACCCGCTGCAGATGGCCTGGCCCCCTCTCAGCAGGCACAGAGCACAGTTCCAGGGGCAGCGAGAGGCATCGGGCTCGGAGCTTGTGGGGAGGAGAGGCAGAGAGGAGCTGGCAAAGGACAGGCTGTCAGGTGCAGCAGCTGTCCCAACAGGCACATTTGCCATGTCAGGATGCTGCTCTCTCTCTGATCCAACCACTGAACTCTAATTATATTTGCAATGTGTTGATTATCATGGTCAATCTCGCATTTTTGTTTGAGAGTTGTGTATTTCTGTTGTTGGAAAGTGTGCCAGCTGCTGGCTGAGGGGAAGAACTAAAAACTCAAAATTGAACCTCAGCCACCTGAGAATATCAGAAATTCCCTAAGAGAGAACTCAACTCTAATCTTGACTCTCTTATTCACTAAGAAACAATCTACCCAAAACTCCCTTAGTTAATGGAGACATATTCTTCCCCTCTTTCTTTTTTTCTTTTGAGACCATGTATTGATTTTTCTACCCCCTGGATGAATCCTTAGAGAAATGCTGTAGTATTTCAAATTCTATAAAAGCTAACTTGAGTATCTTTTAGGAAAAAAAAAAACCCAAAATACTTAAGCTTATGACATGGTAAAAATTATAATTATTGTCACTCAAGTATCCTTGACTCTGGACCCAACTGGGAAATGGAAACAAAAATTGGGTCACTTCAGCTTCCTGCTCCCTCAAGAGCAAATCACTCCAGCAGGTAGGGAGTGCACAGATGGAGGAGAGATCAATATCTTATCCCAAAGGTTTGCTAATATGGATGTAGGGGTAACAACAACAATATCCAAAAGTTATTGCAATGAGGCCATTGCACCCTGTGAGTATCTGTGGAAAGTTAACACAGTGTTGGAAACTAATTTCAATAATAAAGGCAACAAATAATATTTATTATTGCTTTAGGAAGACATGCAAGTGCACTGCCTTGTCACAGAACTTACCAGAGACAGGAGAAGGGCTGGCTAGAACAATGAGCACACACACCTGAAACTTGACACTACTGAGCCAACACAGTCTGAAGCTGTGGTTAAATGACCTGTATTCCAAATGATTACACAGAGAATTTTGCAATAATTGAATGTACAATAATTTAAGTTCAGGGAGGGCACCCAGAGGATTGAAGTGGTGGAACTTGGAAGAGAAGATTGGCACAAACTAAGTTAAAGTTCTTTATTAGGACAGCTATGCTCTGATCTTTTCAGTATTCAACTAGGCAAAAGGAAAGAATATTTGAAGTTTCAAAAAATAATAAATTTCAAGGAATCTTGGGGTTTTATTGTATGAATGAATTTGGGAGTATGTGTTAAACTTCCACAAGATCCTGCTGTTCACCCAATGCCACCAAACATTTCCATTGCTGCAGAGCACATACTGCATGGCAGGTGAGGGTTTCAGAGGGAAAGGCTTTGAGCAGAAGGTCCCAGTTCCAGGGAAGAAGGACAAATTCCATATCAGAACTCAGCACAGGGAGTTGTCTCACTGCAGGGTGTTGTGTTGAAATGTTCATTTATGGGCTGTCCTGAGGAAAAGGGCCCCTGTATTTTTTGCAGTGCCATCTACATAAGAGAAGATTCTGGTCTCTGGAGCTTGCAGAAGACTGTGAGAAGGAATCACAAAGGAAAGCATTAATTTTGTCAAACTGTATGTGCTATTTTTGATCAGTGAGCTCTACTAACAGCAGGGAGTGTGCTCTAGTAAATGACAATCTATGTAGCTGAAGTAGGGGTGATATATTTAGTTATATCAAATTAAAAGCCTAAAATAATTTTGTCAAAAAATACCTACTGACCTTTCTGGTTGGTATTCCTGTAAGGCAGGCATTAAAACCAGATCATATCTGTCATTTTTTTCAGGTAGTATTTTGCTTAACTTTCACATGGTAGTCTCTTCTAATCTAAAAAGATGCTTTTTAAAATCTTGATTTAAATAATATGCTTCTGCCATCCTCAGATTAACTCCTCAAACCCCAAATGCAATGTCAGAGTGGGATTTTTTTTTGCTGAATAGGTGAGATTACCTCGTACCAGTAGCTACAGTTTTACTTAATTTTTTCAAGAAAGGACCCTTAATGTGATAATTTGTGTTCAAGAGTCGTGTATTTCATTGCCTCAGTTTTTTGAAAACTGTTCTAACCTTACCTTGTGTTACCCTTCAGCAGCAGTTAATCATTGGAGCAGGATCATTAAAGCAGGATCATCTCTCCCTGGGAGCAGAAAAGAGGCATTGTTCCTGATTGCAGCTCTAATGAGTCCAAGGGTGCAATCTCATAATTAGGTATGTCTTTAAGAGTTGTTTACTTTACTTGACTTCACAGAATTCAAGGAAGTGTTTTAACTATGGGTAAGTTTTCACATGTGCTGATGGCATGCCTTAAAATTCTACCCGACCTGTCCCCATCTCACGTCCTTGTGACTTGAGCATAATTAAATTTTGAAAAAATTTGGGCTCCCTTCTGAACTGACATCTGATGGTTATCACCCAGGCATAACCTCCATTTTCAGCAAGCGACCTGGGCTGAACAAACACAGAGTGCTTACATATTTTACAAACCCACAGTTTATACAGAGATTATTTTATGTTTAGATATCACTCTCAAGCAACTGGGACAAAGCCAGCTGCAGATCTGTATAAACAACAGATTTTGCACATTAGATAGCTCTAAAGGATCTGTTATAGTATGAAGTGTAGTGAAAATCTAGGAGTGGAAATCTAGCTCCACCCAACAGAACTTTCAAAATTTTTTTTGCCAAGAAAAGCAATAGGGTGGCATTTAGACCAAGAAAATATTGAAAGCAAATCAGATATGCGTACTGTTCTGAATGAAAAGTTGCTAGTGCTTTAAATGACTGCCAGATGTCAAACAGCAAAAAGTGTCTCTTTCCACAAAAGAGTAGTTGACTAATAACTCACTTTAGAAGGCTGAGAGACCAGATCTCTGTCAGAGATGTATTTAAACTGTAAAATTTGATATGGGCTAGGGGAAAAGATGCAAATATGGATGTAATAGAGTTTACACTATAATCAAAGGAGGAGGAAGAAAAGTCTTTGCATTTTTGGATGCTGGACCTCCATAAAACAAGAATTAAGAACAAATGCCAAGAGCAACTTTCCTTTCTTCTGCCAAAGAAGAAGCAGTAACTTTTGACATTGGTTAAAGATTGATGGTCAGTATGACACCATATATTTCCCTGTAATAAATTCTCATATTGCAGAAAGAACCATGGCTGAATAAAATGTGATACTCTTCTACATTCAGATACCTATATCCCTATGAGTGACAGCAAGTGGAAATTCCATCTGTTTAGGAGGTTTTATATATTTTGATGATCTTTCTATCATATACAGAAATTAAACCCAGTTTGGTGCATGACTCTTATGTAATACAAACTTACCTTGCTTATGAAGAGAGATTTTTCAAAATCATGTCCTTAAGCGTGGTGTATTACCACAGGTTCAGCTAAAGAACATCATGCTGCACTATTATTAGCATAGGTGGAAGAAATCCATGCAGCAGAGGTCAAGGAAGGCATTCTGACTCTATAACTTGTTTACATTTGTAAAGGCTTTTGAGAGGTATAATCACAAGAGACTGGAGAAAAAATAAAGTGAGGAAGTTCAAGTAATGAACTACTGAGTATGATGATAATTCATCAAAAGACCATGTGAGGCAAAAAATACGAGTGGTAAGAACATAAGGTGAACTTTTATATTGGAAATCACAAAGTTTTGTGCTAGGTCTAGAGCTGATCTGGAAAAAAAGGATAGACAGAAAAGAGTCAAAAGCTGTTGCTTTTGTGAAAGACAAGGAGGATGTGTTGGAGAGAGTTGCAGAAGACTGGTGTTATATTAATATTAAATCCCATTCTTTGACTGGAGAGAATTTGCATGCAAATGAAGTTAATGTGTTAAATCCATCCAATGATTCTCTGACAAGTTTAATAATTTTTGCTGTTAAGCTGTGGTTACTGCTAAAGGAAACAGTAAGAGGCTTTGTTAAATGTCTTAGGACTGCTTCTCAAAATTAAGGACCATTATCAGCCTGCATTAGGCTTTGATAAAAGTATGCTGAATGCATTTGTTAGCACTGCATGCTGGGATTAGGAATTTCAGTTAATTGTGAAAATGTGTAGGACATATGAGGATAGGTTATATGTGTTAATTGGCAAATATCTGTATGTATTTTCTGCCTGATTTTGAACAAGAGACAAGATTGAGATAGATTTTTTTTCCCCAATTATAGATATCACTTTTCTTAACTGTGATGGTTTAATTATTCGCTGAGCTTGAGAGCAAACCAAATTTGTTTATTTTATTGCTCATTGTAAGGCCTTGGTGGCCCATCAGCCCCTGTTGCAGAATTGTGTCCTGCAATGGTTTATGGATACTTCCTCTGGACTCCTCAGAAACTCATCTAGTTCTCTGATGAGTTCTGCTTAAATTGCCCAAAATTATTTCACAAACAAATCTTCTAGTTGAGCACTAAAAGCAGGGGACAACATTAAACCTATCCCCACTGCAAGCCCCTCTCATTTGTAAGACAGGAGGCTTTCCTGAGTAGCTTAATAAGCTGAGGAATGCTTAAAAATAGCTGCTAAAATATTTCCAAACATGCAGGCTTTAAGATGTTACTCAGGGTAATTTATTGTTAGAGGATGATGCTTTATGCTCTCTACAAGCAGCAATTTGTGGGCAACTTACAGGACTGATTTTTGTGTGAGAAACTGGGAGTAAAGAGGAGTTGAAACCCCTTCAGCCCCTGAATAAAAGTCTGGGCAAAATACGGTCCTTTAAGATTACATTGTTTGTACAGTGTCAGGCAGACAAACACATGCTACAAACACTAAAAATCAGCAGGTTTTTAGTGTTATTCTGTTCCAAGAAGTCTGTAAATTAAACTGAACATAAAGTAACTGGGAATGGTGGTGATGCACGTAGGAGGAGTCAATCTCTATTGTGGTGTTCTGGGAAAGAAGTTATTTTGGCTGAAAAGACCTACAACCTGGAGGAATGAGATATGTATAAAACTAAGATTACTGTGATTTTTATAGGTGACAATGTATTATGCTGACCTGGTGAGGCACATGAGGGTTGAGGCCGTGGAGGATAACTGCATGGTGCCACAAATTATGCTCTTACTTGTACCTTTCTTCAGCATCTGGTTTCTATTTTTCTTTCTGCTGCACTTCTATTGTGTAATTTTGGGAGCCTTTTTCATACTCTCAGCACTGTAAGCACAAGGCACAGTAAAGCATTCTACCAGTGGTAATTAAATTAAAGAAAAGATTATTTTAAGTTTAGTTACACCCAGGCTTTTAATGCTTCCTGTAATATTTTTCTTTCCATTCATGCTAATAAAATTTTGTTCTGGTTTTGGAGTCCACAGAGCAGAATTCACGGTGCATACAGGCAAAGCCAGGAGAAGCCTGAGGAGCAAACTGGCTGATCTGTCAGGAGAAAGCTGGACAGGGACTTTGCTCAGGTGTGGCTTGGCTCTAGCCCCTGTGTATAGAGGAGGCAAGGTTTAACAGCCATGTGGAGCTCACCTGCAACAGTGGGCTTTGTTTTGGTTTTTGTGTGTGTGTGCATGTGACAGACAAGAGGGAGAAGTAGCTGATTCCATTTACTTATCTTCTTATTTTATATCAGCTCATCACTGTTTGCAATGATGCTTTTTGCTTGGACTAGTCTGTGAGGTGTCCATAAGACATGACTCAGTTTGGAATAGCGTTTTGGCAATGTAGGTCAAATGTAACATAGCCAAAGATTAGCCAGGAAATGTTTTAGCAGCTGCATTTAATTTGCAGTGTTATTCACAAGGGTGTCTATTCGTGTTTTAGCACAGTGTGGTAGAACTGACAGCTGTGGGGTACTCCCATGTTCCAGAATCCTCCTCTTTTATTTTTTATTTTTCCTTCTCCAGAGTCAAATCTCTTTCAAATTGCTAAGAGGCGGTCTTGTTTCCTGTGGTACTCAGTCTTCGAGGAAATTATTTTTTCATCAATCCAGATTCTATTTTGCTCTCCCTCTCATAGAAAACCATTCAACCATAACATGTCAGCACTGTGTTACCTTCAGGAAGGTCAGTGGGAAAAAATAAATAAACCATGTGATTTGAAAAGATATCTCTGAAATACACTTGCACACTCTTTTTGTTGGCATAGTCACCCACTCCCTGAAGAGTTTTGCTATGCCCAGGAGTTCAGAAGGCAGATATGCAAAATAAACTCGATTATTATTTTAGCAACTCTTCATGCTAATTCACAATATAGTTTCCTACTAAACCTTTAGTATTTTACAGAAATTTTTGGCCATGTGGTTAGAGAATAAGACTGCATTTTAAGAGCTCTGGTTTGATTCTTATTTCTGTCAGTGTAGTAGGGAAAATCTTTTACTCCCTCAGTGCTTCAGATCATAAAGTGTTCATAACAAGACTTTCTTTTTTTTCATTCATTGTCTTTATTGTCTATTTATACTGTAAGGTCTTACTGGAAGACACCATTTTTACAACTGGGTGTTGGTATTTTTCCAGTCTCAAAGTTGGGTCTCAACAAAAATACATACATGTAGAGATTTATATGCTACAGTGTGTATTTATTCATTACAATATAACAGAAACACAATTGTTTGTCTATTGTACATGAAAGGTAAATATAAGTGCACAGAGATTTTTGAGTGATGCTTACTTTCACAATAACTATTATGAATAATTCAAAATTTTCAAGTGTCACAGTTTTGATTACATCTTTGCATTATTAAAATACTGATAGTAAGATGTTTTTACACACATATCAGTAAAAGCAAGCTATAATGTGCAGAGGGACATTTAAATTCACATAAATCAATTTGTGCTTATGGTTCCGTGTCCCTGGTACTTTTAAATGAACTTCTTAATGTATATTTGCCTCCTGTCAGTGTATGGATTCAACTGGAGAGCTATTTTCAATAATTACAGTTCATTTCCCAGGAATCAGATGGTAGTGTACATGAAAGATCATTCCTGACTGGTTTTCAGCTGCCTTGAGAGTTTTAGTTATTACAAGTTAATTGAACCAGAAAAGTTGAGGATAAAAGTTGGCTTATCAGATTGAATTCTGTTAGAGTGACTGATTGTTGCATGAGGAAAGGCAACAATGGGTGGGACTGTACTATCATCACCTGCTTATTTTTACGGACTGGATCAAAGAGGCAAAGAGGATGTTTGGTTCCTCATGGATGCCTGAAGTCAAAGCCTGGATCTGCAATCTTTTGGTAACTACTTGCACACTGGATTTGCTACCTGAGCTGTGTTGGTGCAGAGCTGGGCAGACTCATGCTGTGGATTGTAACAGAAGAGCTCTATTCCTTTTCCCCTTAAAACAAACAAACCACCCCCCCACCGCAAAAAA
>VXAC01002149.1:431650-480017 GCA_013399225.1 Rhipidura dahli
CCCTCCCTGGGATTATTTTGTCAATGTACTCGTTTTGGGTAAAGGAGGTTGGGTTCATGTGAAGCTGTGAGGTTTCCTCTACCTTGGTGTTCAGTACTGCTTCATGAGCCCAGGAATTTTGTGAGACAGGTGCCCAATCAGCCAGCAAACCCCCTTTCTAACCTGCCACTAAGAAAGTCTCTCTTCCTCTTCCCATTTAAATGAGACAAAAGGAAAAATCAAAATAATTATTTAATTTCAGAATTCTTTTTTGTTATATTTCTTTGCCATTTTCTTTTCATTAACAAGTTAGATAAAGGAGGGCAGATGCAAAATATTGAAGTGCTATTAGGTGAATGGAGGAAATATTGCTTTCAAAAAAAAAAACTCCTTCAGGAAAGAATGTTTCTCTCAAAAAACTTCTATTAAATATACATTTCTATGTGAGAATTTTCATTGTAAGGTATTGAAGGCAATAACTCTTTTCCAATATTAAAATTAAGTTGACACTATTTTTTTGCTCAACTGAATTTTAAGGTTGATGTGATCATCCATGCTGCCCAGGGGATTTGGTTACTCAGATCCCATTAGAAAAATCTCAGTCTTCATCCAGTATTGACTGGAGAAACCATTATATTAAATTCTATTATAGGTTGTTATCTAACATGCTCAGTGTTGAGTGACAAGAAGAAAATGATAATGTGTTCACCTAGGGACTGGAAGACAAATGTTTCATGTGTTCTGTGGACTTCTGTTAGATAACATTATGGTCATGTTATAGTAAATAGGCACATCCTTCTGTTTATACTGGAGAAAGAATTTGAATTATTGGCACAGGCAGATTCTTAAAAGCCATATCATGGCTTTTCAGCTTGATTTTTGAGATGAGTGCATTGGCTTGACACATTTCTAGAATTGCTAAATACTGCAGAACTCACATTTAACATTATATCAAGTAAATATTCTCCATGTGAGTTACAAAATGGAAATCACAAATACCACTGTATATTATGAAAATTGCAAAAAGGCCTATCTCTATTTTTCAAATGGCTGCCTGTTCTTCAGGTGCCACCAAGAATTAATTTGAAAGGTACAGAAATGTGATTTCAAAGAAAGCTGCTCCTTTAAAACAGATATTTTAAAATATATTCCTTACTTAGCCCAACAGGGTTCCATCTAAACCTTCAAATTAAGCCCTAGTGCTGACCAGGCTGGTGAGACTTGGTCAGGGGAGGACAGAGCCTCTCACCTCCAGTCTGTTCCACGGCCACGTCTCATGGCCCACGAGCACAGCCCTCTGTGCTGGGCTGCAAGGTGCCCTTAGCCTGGGCAGCAGCTTTCCTCTGCTTGGTGAGGTGCTGAACAGCATTCCCTACCTTCAACATTTCAGTCAGGCCAAGCATGGAAATGCTGTTTGTTTTCTTGTTTTCTTAGCTGACCTTTGCTGGGTATCTTTAATAACAGCATATTTCCTATAGTTTCTTTGGGTGTGACATATTATTGCTTGCTTATCTCAAAGAGGTTCACGGGGTTTCTTCTGAAATATAGAGCAAAATTGTGGCAGGTCTTGTAACAGGAAAACAACTGATTGCTCTGAAAAAGAATTTATATGAGGACATATCAAGGCAATCAGTAAGATCTCAAACTATAAAAAATAATGCAATATTCCGCTAAAGCCTGTGAAGCTGGGCAGACTTGGAATGATTTTTCTCTTTTTCTATTTTTCTTGGATGTTAAAAGAGAATAGAAATGTATTATGAAGAGCTTCACAAGTGATCAAGCCTTTTGAACTGTCATATTTCTATAATAAAATGCAACTAAAGATGAAGTTTTTCAGTACAACTGTCATTTTCAAATACCAATACATTCTCTGTGATTATGTTTCACAGACCTGCATTTCATCTCTTGTAAATACAAATCCTTTCCTTCAACTAACAAAGGTAACTCCAGCGAAAATATTTTAAGTGTTCTTCCACCTCCTCCCCTTAATTATATGATTCAAACTGAAAATAAACTAGGCTTTCAAAGGCTTATTTTTTAATAAATAGTCTCAAAGGAACAAAGAACCATGAACTTACTCATAAGGTACAGTAGCTTCATGGATGAGAGCAGAAGAGCAAAAGATTCTCATTCCCTTGTTGCTTCAGTAGCTCTTTTCAAGATGTTTCCCATTTGACCTTTGCCACAAAGATGAGGTCTGTCCAGAATCTCTGAAAAAAACAAAGGAAAGTCATGCAGAGATGTCTTAATATGAGCTTTGCACAAAGCTCTTTTCATATCTACCTAAAAGCAGTGGACTATAGCAAATAAGTTGTGGACAGGACCACTCAAGCCCACATGGCCTGAAGGGACATCTTTTAGAGTGACCTTTTTAGAGTGACCTTTGTCAGTAATCTGCCTAGATGAAGTCAATTTTCTGAAAGCTCTGTCCTTGTCTGGCAAATAAAGGATAGTGAATGTCTCAGTGGCCACATTCCTTTGCAGAAATGATATGAATCAATTGCTCTAAATTTTTGTCTCATATTGTCTGAGATTCTAGAGGCTATTTCAGAGAAGCAGGGGAGTTGATAATCTTTAACAGTTCCAAAGAATTCAATCAAAATTATCCCATACTGACCATCAATTAGAAAAACTAAACCTGGCTACTAAATTGTGCTGATCTCTTTAATAGTGTTTCCTCTGAGGTATGATTCTGGTTGAAACTGTCTTTCTCTAAAAGGAAGTATATGTAAATAAGAAATCTCATAGTCAAATTTTAGAGCTGTATTCCTCTCTGAGCAGGCTTGATGAAAGCATAAGAATAATAAATTGAAATGGTGTCTGAACTGACAAAGGATTCAGAACAAGAATTTTCTTGCTTGTTTCTTAAATATTTTCTTGCCTTTCACTTTTATATTATATGAAAATCTCACCCATTCGAAAAAGTTTTTCAAATACTGGTGGTTTTTGGACAAAATAAACTGTGGAAAGGTTTCAGCTCCTGCCTGCAGAGTAATTGTACCTTGACTATGTGATCAAATTAACAAGTTTAACTGAAAGGAAGGTAATAAGCTGCCCAGCCTGACAAAATGTCAGCTTAGCTGGAATGGAGGATGTGGGGGAGCATTCAAATGGGCAAAGCTAATTGGGGTTAGCAAACTACAGGGTAGAGGAGACTATAAAAAGTAAGATCTCTAATTAGCTGTTTGAGCCAGAGCTTCAAACCTTAGAGGTGGGCTTGTGAACTGCATAAGAAAGGTTCTCAATAGGGGTTTTATTGTGGATTACAAAACTGGTGTGGAAACAAAGCAGGGAGAACAAGAAAGAATGACGGTTTTGGGGCATCTCCATCCTTCTCCTGTCATGTGTCATGCAGTCAGGTAAAAAAAGTTTTGGATTACAGTAGTTGACTTTATTTAATGTCTGTCCAAGGAAAAACCAAGAATCCAGTCTGCAAAGGACTGGAATAGCAATAGGAAAGTTCAAAAAGTTGTTACCAGATTCAGAGAAAAAGGGAATTAAATCCAATAATAAGCGCTAGTGAAGCTTATTATTGGTGGACTTCATTCTCTTCTCCCAGGTAAAAAGTAATAGCACAAGAGGAAATGGCCTCAAGTTGCACCAGAGGAAACTTAGTTTGTATATTAGGAAAGAATTCTTCTCAGGAACGATATCAAACATTGGAACAGGTTGACCAGGGAAGTGCTGGAGTCACCATGTCTGGAAATGTTTAAAACACCTATAGATATAGTGCTTAGGGATATGATTTAGGGTGGACTTGGCAGTGTTGGGTCAATGGTTGGACTTCATGATCTTAAAAGTATCTTCCAACATAAATGATTCTGTGATCTATCATTCCATGATTGTATTTGCCTGTGGAAGATTTACAGGAAAAGCTTTATCATGTTCATTCCATAAGGAACCATGTGTTTGATTTGGTCAAAACCAAGGACAGCCTGAATTCTGAGTATTTGGCCAGTGCTGCAAACACATTGTTTTCCATGTACTAGTGCATGTTTGAACAACTCACAGTCTCCCAGTGAAAATTCCATAAGCATTACTTCCTGAATTAAGTTCTTTGTTAGTGATTCATTCATCATCATTATTGATTACTGTGCCTTTGGAATGGCAATATTTAGGCTCATGTCTACCACTGCTAAGAAATTAATGCTATACATTATATAAATGTATGTGTACAAAGCTCCTAATGATTCTAAAGACCTCTGCTATAAGCATACTGTATTCCTCGGTAACCAGCAAGGTCCATCACTGACAGCTGTGCCATGAATTTTGTGGCAGCACAGCTGGGTCCTCCTATTTAAATCTAAGGTAGATTGATGAATGAGTCCAACAGTAGACCAGCTATTCAATATCACAGAATAATAAGCAATATCATTTTCTGGGAGTAGCAGCAAGTTTAAGCACTCGGAAGTAGCTGATTCTAGATATGTTGTATAAAATCTGGGCTTCATAGGAAAAGAAGAAAATGTGGCTGGACAGCCAACCTTTTCCCAGTCAGTGGTTTTGAAAAAGGTAAATTAGACATTGTCTAGGAAAGCAGTCCAGATGAAACCAGCACCAACACCTACATTCCTTGATTATATTCTTGTTAAACCTATGTGTGAGCTTTCTATTTCCACAGTTAACCGAATCTGCCTGGGATGGCAGCACCGCTGTGTTCGGAGGAAGACACATCCCAATCTGTTGTGTGCCTCTTGGACATCTCCCTAATTTGAAACAGAACCACTACCACCCCATGAAGCTTTTGAAAATAATTGAGGTCTGATCAAAAACATGCAGTGGTTTTATAAGAAATTCATTTGTTTCCTCTTCCTTTTTCTATGGAAAAATTCTGGCTCCCTGGTTTATGGAAAGGAAAATATGTTGAGAACAAGTGGTTTTCTTGGTGCTGCCTAATGATAACTGGTTAATATCAAACTTTCCATTGAGACATAGCAAATTCCCTACTCTTAATCCTTGCCACCAGAAAAGTGGAGCATCCCAGAGTTAATAGTAATATTTATAGTCTTTCAAGTCCACTTTCCATGATTCATTTTTATTTTTGCAATATTGAACAGAATACTACTGAAAAGAACCCATAATTATATGTTTTTAAAGATGCTAACTGAATACATTATTACTGGTTTTGAAAAGAACAAAAAAATTGCACACTTACAACATAATAGTTTATTTTGAATATTTTCTATGAAACATTGGGAAAGCTTTGCTTGTTTTGTAAGACATCCATGAGACAGAACTCTAAACTTTGGTTGTGGCTGTGATCAATGCCAACAGAATCTCCCATAAGCATCATCGTGTTTTTGTTCTTCTGTCCTTTATCTACATAAAAATAAATCAATAGCCACTTAAAAAGCTGGAATTTTTAGTAACCAACTCTTTTAAAATCTGGAGAGAATTTAAAAAAATTGGTACTTGAAAAACATTCCTCAGGAAAGCCTCATATATGAGTCTTTGGAGATCAGAGTTCCCATCAGTAAGATCAGTTAACTGGTCTGGTTTTTTTACTTTGTTTGTCGTTGATTTAGGCAAAGAAGCCACTATTAGAAGGACACCATGCTTTAATGAGTCTAACTGAAGGAAAAGATGCAACAGTGGTGGAATTGGTGACAGAAATTATGTCAGAGAAGGATGAAAATTAAAATAGAACTATTGGTGTTGAAAATACCTTGTGATTTTAGTAAGCATAAATATCAAATATCTCCCTGAAAGTGAAGAATTTGGTAAATTAAATGTGAATAGCTAGAAGAAATGAGAATTACTTTAAAGGTCCCCAAAACACTTCCTTGGACTCCTATTCCCAGTGTACCCAGGTATGAAAAAGCCATTCCTTGCAGCTTGACTGGCGTGCTGAGGGAGTTCTCCCAAGGTTTGGGTAAGAGAGCTGCAGAGAGTTTGACTGGGATTTACTGAGCCTGTGCAGAAGCTGCAGCCATAGGTCACAGCTTTAGGGCAGGCAGGAAATCAGAAGGAAGCTGGGAAGAGTTAATTCCTATTTCATCCATTAGTATTGGAAAATGAATGTGGGTGGCCTGTGGTTTGGGTGGATTTGAGGTCATTTTTCCTCACCTTTCTTGCTATTCCTGTCTGTTCTGTGCTTCTTAAACCTGTCTGACAATTGTCTTCCCCAGCTGTTTCCTCGAATTGGGAAACACTGTTTGCCCACAAACACCCTGCTCTTTTTCTTCCTGCAGTGCCCTTATCAGTGGAAGTGAGCATTTTGTTGTGATAGAGGGCCATTAGTCACGGAGATCTGCTTTTATATGAGCAGGAGGCTGTGCCTGGTGTTGCGCAGCTCAACTGACGCAAATTGGCACCGCTCAATTTTCAGAATGACAGCTTGGGCAACGCTGAGTGGAGCAATGTTTGATCCATTGAAATGCTTGGGCCTATCTCTTTACAATGCCCTTTAACACCTTGGAGGGAGGCCTTGTTCATGCTGGACACAGGGGAAGCTTCTGGCACCTTCTCAGAGGAGCCACTCCTGTAGCTCCCCCGCTACCAAAAAAACCTTGCCACTCAAGCACCATGGCATTTACACATGGGCCATCATCAATTCTCATTTTAAAACAGCCTATTTCCCCCTCTTTCAGTCCTACAGAGCAGATCTTTGCTGCAGTTTAACCAGGTTTCATTTTAACTGAAAATCACTGGAATGGAAGAAGGGGAATTACCTTTCTTTTTCTTTTTTTTTTTTTTTTTCCTCCAGTTCAATTAACATAGAAATGCTTTGAGAGGAAAGGCAATATTTTAGCACAAGAAATTTGTTTGTGGCTTTCTTACCTGAGCTATCCATAAGACTCTGAGGGTCACAGCTGACTTGGAGTTATAGAAACGGCCATGGTTCAATGCTGGTACTGTCTAGGAGCAAACCATGTGGCAAGGATTTAGTTTCCTCTTGACCTCTGATGATCTCCATTGTGTCCAGCTGCAGGCTAGGACTTCACATGCAGAACCACATTTGGTAGTAGATTTTGTCACAAAAAGGATGAAGGATGCATTGCAGCCTAAAGCTGACACGGAGTTTGACTTTTAATGGTGGCTTGTGAATGAATGGTACCACCTTGGGATGTACTTTACTTGCACTCTCCTCCTTGTGGAAGAAATGTTTCTACAGAGTCTGTAGTCTTTGGTGTTCAGGTAAGCCCAAAATTTAGACCATTTTAACTGATAGGTTTGGAAACATCTCCAGGTTGCATAAAGAGTTGATTCCTACATAGCGGAGGAAAACTTTGACGGCTGTAGTTATTTTTTCACTGTTTTAATAGGAAACTTTGTAGTCTCTCATTTAATAGATTCACATTGAATTTACTTCCTGCCCTTTAATGATGGCCTATTCACTTCCCCGGACTTATTATTTTAGAACCTTGCACATAAGAAAGTTCTTTCTGTAAATTAATTAATCTGTAGTGCAGATTTATTCTTCAGCATGTCCACATGTGATATATACAGTATTTAAGTTTGTATTCACTTAGCAAAGCATTTACTCCATGATCATGTAATCATTTCCAGTCCAGATACAGAATCCAAAGATTAATGTGCTATAAATTTCTCCTTGCAGAAGTTTTATTGCCATATTAGTTATTAAGTTATGTTTGCATTGATCTTCCAAAATAGGAAAGGTAGATAAGAGATTAGTTTACATTTTAAATTAAAATTAGTCTTTTACAGTCAGTTCAGACTAAAAGGCTGAAGATTATGGCACACACACTACATTTACAGCTGGTCAAATGTTGCCAATCAAATTTGAAAAAATCAGGAAGAGTTTTGACATGGTTTTATGAACTGCCATGCTTTTCTTTTTTCTTTCACTTGCTGGGAGAGCAATAGATTTTTTTTTTTAAAGGCCAGTAAATGCATGATTGGGAAAAAGTGGAAAAAATATTGTACCTTTTATCTTTAACTTTTTTATTTCCCCAGAAGAAACTGTCTCACACTTACAAATCTTTTTCTGTTCAAAGTGTCCTAAACTCCTTCATGCCAAGGAGACTAAGCAAAAAATAAGTAGCTGAGGCAGCCCTTAGCTCCTAGAGAAGCTTGATCACCTCCATGTGGAGCTGGTCAGCAGCTCAAAATGGAACATAAATACTTAACAGCAGCTTAAGACAGGGCACAAGGGCATTTGAGGATTCACTAAGTCATAACTTCATTGTAACTGAAAAATCCATTGGGCCACTATTTTCCTTATGAGGCAGAATGTTCTTAACAGAGAGTCCCACTGGCATCTGCTCCATTTTAGTTTTGTGATGTATTTGTTGTACTGCTGTGAGGAAACTTGCTGAAATCTCAGTCTGATCTGTATGGAAGACTCAGAGATTTTAGAGAAGAAAAGAAATTGTTTTCTGTATTATTTTCTCTCGATATCCCAAATTTCTTTCCAGTTTCAGGAATATGATCTAGGACTGTAGGCAGTATATTAATCTCAATATGCAGTATTTACACATTGTATGTGATGCACATTATATGATGTGATATCTAGTGGTTTGTTGAACAAAACCCACACTGTGTATATCACATTTAAGAACATATCTGCAGCTCCAGAGGTTATGTGCTTACCTCTGTTTGCCCATACAGACACTGGTAGTACTTGTATGGGTAATGCTGGAAAGTGTTTTGCTTGGTTTCTCTTTTTCTTTCTCTGCATTCTCTAATCTTTGACAAGTAACTACTCTGTGTCACTAATCCCCATTAAGAACAAGACAAAACAACAGCAACAAGAAAGCCCTAAGCAAAGCCTTTGAAGCACAGTGGTGTATTTCATTTGGAAAAATGTGTATCATCTGTATTAAGATCTGTTATACAAGTTACACTGAGGCATAATATAAATATTTTATGAGAGATGCATGCAGTTTTCATTGTCCCAGCTAAATTTCTAGCTCTCTGAAATGCAACTCAAGCACAAGCATGCCGTGTTAGTCAAGAAGAGGAAATTTACGTTCTCTGTGTCACTTCCTGAATGTCATTCCCATCCCTTTTCCCGTCAGTTATTAAAATGCACAAAGCCTCTTCTGCCAGCCCACTTATCCCCTGCCACACTGAATCAGCCTGTCCACAAAGAGTGTTTCCTCTGCACTTGGAGCTGTAACAGATGGACTGGAAGAGCTGCTTTCTGGTGATTCAGGGCAGCAGGGGACACATGCTCCAATAGCAGCAGTGGTGCACAATTAACGCTGGCTAAAAGAGCACAAAGGAAATTGTAGAGCAGAGTGGAAAGCTGCAGAACCCTTAGCTGTAACTCACTCAGGGCTTTCCAGTTCTTTTTGCAATAAGGCAAAAAGGCAAGTCAATAAAGCACTGAATATTTTTGTAAGGCAAACCAGTGTCCTGTTTTTATATAGACTTATGAAATGAAGGCTGACTTCCATATGAAAAATGTTCTTAGAGAGAATTGGTGGAAGTCAAATGATGAATTGTCTCGGGTTTGCCATTCTTTAGGAAAGATTTACAAAACACAACCTCAGTTTCCTTGATCATTTTAATACCTTAAAAAAGAAAAATGTTCCCAAGGGATCTTTACTGAGGAGGAGGTTTTACTGTGAGTCCCTGCCACGCTAATCAATAGTTATGAGTGATTGCTATAACCAATCCATAAGATATAGGACTGAAGAATGGAGAGTTTCTCAAAACTTTGTTCTACATCTCCCAGGAGAGAAGCAGCCCTTCCACTTGGATATAATGGGCTTTTTCTAACCTTTGCTCAGTGCTGTTCCTCCCTAATTCTATCTGGGCATGAAAACCACACCATTATCTAATGTGTGATGCTGCCTCTCCTCCTCAGCCCTGCAACATCACTGTAACAGCCATGTGCTTGCCTGGTAAAATAAATAGCTCTAATGATTTCCCCTGCAGCCCCTGCAGACTCTGGAACTCTTCTCCATTTTCTGCTTGAGGTTGATAAATTCATGAATTAATAATACTAAGCACTTTTCATCCAGGAGTGTCAAAGGTGAGAAACCATTGTTAGTCCCATTTTTATCAAGGAGGAAATTGAGCTGTAGAAGTGACATGTACAAAATTATTTTGGAAGCCAGTGGTAGATCCAGGTAAAGGACATAATTTTGAGCACTCAGCTTGCATTGTAGCCACTGCATCACAATGCTTCATGGTGCCCTTTGTGCAACTGAACCTTCTTATTAAACTTGAGATTTAAGTTCCACAAGAGTCAGGAAATTAAACTCTGC
Organism: Rhipidura dahli; assembly: GCA_013399225.1. Taxonomy (NCBI): domain Eukaryota; kingdom Metazoa; phylum Chordata; class Aves; order Passeriformes; family Rhipiduridae; genus Rhipidura; species Rhipidura dahli. Next base: position 441,808 of record VXAC01002149.1, read on the forward strand.
CACACAGTGTGTTCATTGTACATTTTTATTGGACATGGCCTATACATTACCTAGTGATCATCCTTCTGACAAACGATAGCTTTCAGAAAGCCTTACACTAGTAAGTGATGCATATTTCTTTGTTTGCTCTGTCTTATTTGTGTAATACCATAACTGCAAGCAAAACAACATACATTTTATTATTCTAATTTTCAGGACTGTGCTAATCAGGGCCACTCTATTACTTTTCCTTTTTAAAAATTACTTTATCAAATGCCTACAGTAAAAAAAAGTGTCTTAAATACTTTTCTGGGATATCCAAAAATGATTCAGACACTTTGCAGCTCTCATGGAACACGCGAAAAGTAATGGGAAAGTATCCAGGATGAAGACCATCCCCTTCTGGAAGAGATCTCTTGTTATGTTTAGTTTTGACATTCCTTGGAAAAATGTTTTATTCAGCAAGGATGTTCTGTCTGTTCCTACCAGCCCCATTTCCCCAAAGGATCTCTTGACTGTCTATTATAATTCTTGTTTCACTCACAAAACACTTTCTTGAAATGAGTGCTTCTAACAAGCACCTGTATTCATGTAAGCACTCCAGAAAATCCTCTAGATGGTTAAGAGGAAATGCTGAAGAAACACTGAGAACTGTCAGAGTAAAGCTTTTATCTGCTAGAAATTTCTGGGAGAGTTATTCTTGAGAAAAACTGAATGCTCTGCCAGGCACTGGCATCTACTATTTAGCCATTTAACAAGAGAAATAGCTCCAGGTACAGTCCTGTGAAGAATATACAGATAGTCCATTAACCTGGGAATTGAGACAGGCAGGCTGGTTATTTGACATGCTCTGGACAGGTCAGTTCTATTGTTAAAATCCTGAAATTGCTTCTAGAAACAAAGTGTAATGTTACCTTGCATTTATAAAAACTGGTTTAAGCTTCAATTAAGTATTAATTTTTTAAACAGTTTCTTTTTGCAAAAGGCAGCCATTATGTAATGCATGTTACAATAGCAGTGATCCTACCTATACTGATTCAATGACATGATTTTTTTTCCTAATCTTAAGGTTTTTTTCTCCTAATTTCAGCAATATTTTTACTGAAATGCTTCTGTGTTGTCTCTGCAGCCTCAGACTGTACCGTTTGTAAATTTGCTTTGAAAGAGAACTTAATAGAGGAAGGGAAGTCTAAAAAGCACACTGTAAGGGCTACACAGTGGCTGGAGAGCAGTGATACAGCCTAGAGCAATGAGAGGGGTTGTTTACCTGTGGAGCCAGTGCAGCACATTGACTGGCAGCTTCTCCACAGCCACCTGAGTACTCAGATTCCCAGTTTTAGATGCTCTGACCCTATCTGCAGCAGAATTGGGTCAGCTTTGATTTTGCAGAAGCATTTTTGGTTCATACCACCTGTCAGTCCCTGGAGGACAGGCCTTGTCATTTGTTTAGGGTGGCACTTTCTGCCTTTCCTGTTTATTTGATTTGGCATTTAGAATTTCTACTGCTCTGTGCATTTAAATCACAATTATTTCTGCATAGAATACTTACCTTTCTACAAACAATTTTTTTTTTTCCTCCCCCTGCTTCTAAGGGCAGATGCTTCTAATTTCCTGTTAAAGATTCCAAATTATATAGTTCAGCAATGTGGCAATTTCCCATGTTAACAAACGGGACAACTACCACTAGAGGGCTTGAATAAGGGCCCAAATCTCACCTCTGTTACACCCTTTACAACCTGGAGTAATTTAATGGAAAATATAGTTGCCAATTTTCTTTTAAATTTGAAAGACAGGATGACAGTTGGTTTTGTTTTTATTTTAAATTAAATCGAAGTTCAGCTTAATAAATCACATGAGTGATTTCCTTCTTTAAAGTTCTGCTAAAAAGGAGACAGAAATTTTCTGAGATAGCACTTGGAAAATTAAAGCTCCTCTCAATTGTGAAGACCAGCCATTACTCTTTAAAGCCAGTTTGCAGCCTGGTCCTGTAGATGCCTTTAAGGTGACTGTGTTTAAGGACAGAAACTCCTTGGCAGTGCTGAACCGAGGGGACCCAGGGGCTGGGCTCGTGTGCACCAGACTTCACCATGGCTCGAACACTAATCCAAAGCAACAAAATTCCTCCAGGGTCTAATGACTAAAATTCATTTAATAATACTTAGCACTTACCACTTTGGGTACATCTTCAAAGAGCTGAACTAATAGCAGCTAATTTAATCTTCAAACAAGCTGAGTGAGGAGCATTATCATCGCTGTTTAACTGGGGGCAGAGCGGAGGAATGGCACTGCAGAGAAACACAAACCAACACCTCCATCCAGCTGCTTTGTGCCTCTCTAAGAGGAAAGGTTTTTAGTGGATTTAATCCTTATGGTTATTTCAGGGTGGCTGCTGACTCTTCCCAAATCCTAAATAGGTATTATTTAAATAGCTAAGGGTAAAAACAAGGTTACAATAGGGAGTGGGGAGAGGCAGGGACAGGAAAACAAAAGGAAAAAGTATGTTTCCATGGGCCTAGAAACTCGTTCCCTGTAATGGGAGATATATAAACTGTCAAGGAGGAGAGATGCTTCCATTCCTTCTCCCAAGAGCTGCAGCTCTCAAGGGCCCCATTTACCCCCATCTACATTATTTTAAAAGGGGAACAAAGCACATGAAGCTGGGCACCTTCAGCAGCCTGTTCTGCCATAGGATTCCTTCCATGGGAATACCCTGAGGAGGCTTAGGGAGATAAAACATTGTACTGTAAAATGGGAAAAATGCCAGAAACAGAGATTAGACTGAGAAGTAAACAGGGACATGGAAGGGCAACCTATAAAGGAACAGTATAGTTGTTTCTAAATAAAAGATGAGTTCTGGCTGGGGGCTTATTTGATTTAATGAAGCCATTGACAGGTATTTTGATAAAAACTACCAAAAATTTAGAATTCTGGGCTCACAGAAAGAGGGGCTTGATTAATTTCTAAAGTTTATATTCAGCCTTCTCTGCAGTCTGCAATAGGTATGAATTAATAACCAGATTCAAAATCAGCAAACTCAAGGCTTATGCTCAGGTGCTCAGGTTTAAGTGCACATCCAATAGCACCATCTTCAGAAAGATACATGGTGAATAATTGGGTTTTCTGCCATTGTAAATTCAAAACCCGGCATGGAAGCACAGACTTTAAGTACTTATGTGTGTGTTTCATGCACATATATTTAGATGCATAAAATTAACACTAGTTTTAAGCAAACAATCCAGTCACAATCCAGTTTAAAATCACTAACACCTGCTTTTTCACAAACACAGTTTTACATATCAATATGTTCAAGTGTCAGTTTCTGCAGGAATTGCAAGAATGCTTAGGTCAAGTGAGATGGTTTGTTTAAGGATTCTTGTATTTTTGGGTATTTTACTTTTTAGCAAAGCTGCAGGACACTTGAAAGGAAAGATATTTTGAATTAGAGAATTAGAACTTCTTGCTTTAGGAATGGAAAAGCCCTTTTTTTTTTTATTTTTAGTAATTTTATTATTAATATTATTTTTCAAATACGGGGGTGGGGTTTTTTAATGAGTAGCTTATTGCCTAAATTTTTGTACAGAAGAGAGCAACTATATTTCTTTACAATCCTGGGCATTTTGCCATGTTTTTCATACTCCAACACCTTGATTCCAACCCCCAGTCCTCCCTGGCAATGACTGGTCCAGAGAAGCAACAATTCCTCCTGTCAGCCAAGTCAGTATTTCTGCAGCGTGTGTTGGTTGTTTCTTCTGTGCATCTCCTGCCACCGTTTCCTCTCACTCCAGAGCTTCTGGAGATTGAGATCCAGAGTGGTTATAAGATGCCACAGCCTAGGGCACGTGATAATGGAAAGCACAAACCTCCTCCAGCTCTTCCTCTTGTACATCACTTGTATGATGATTCCACTGCGTGAACACTCCCTGCAATGCTCAGAATGCTGCACACCACTGTAACAGTATATTTTTTTTTTAAGCTGGCTCGTTTTCCTGGCCTTGCTCTTGTCATGGATCCAACTCAGGTGAAAATGAAAAATGATAAACTACAGCATTAGCCATTGCTTTGGAAAATTGGTACAGGGCAGAAATTGTGGGTGCCTTAGGCAGGTAACAGTAATAGGTTACCTGCCTAAGGCATTCTCTCAAAGAGCAATGATAGCCCCTTCTATGACTGCAGAAAAAAGGTCTTGGAAGAGCAAGAGGTGTAGCATGATCACAGAGAGCTCAGAAACATATTCATTGCTCTGCTTTGTCTTTGTAAATCTTTCCAATGTTCAGCAGGACAGCTGTGCTGTAGCTGCTAGCTATTAGGGCTGCACACTGCTTTTCAGATTTACAGCTGTGTGCTTGTCATTTCCAGATGCAGTTTTACTAAGACAGTCACTCAGGAAACGTTGTGAGAAGCAGCAGGTTTCCAGTAAAACATGCCCATAAACACCACGGTTGCTGGCAAAATAAGACTTACACCCAGATGCTTTAGGAGAAAAACAGTCTATTCTTTGTTCACTTTTACCCTGAGGGTTCAGCTCAGCTCCATAAGTATGGACAATGGAGCAGCCCATCCGGCTGGGCTGGTGGATGGGACATGCAATTCCCCATCTCAGACGCTTCTGCTATTTCTGTTGCATGGGTCTGCACAAGGACTATATCGGAGGCAAATAAATCAGGAAACTGTTTCAATCAAACCTCAAATCATAGGCTATATGGTTATTTTTGTTCTCAGCTCAGTGTGGCTAGTTGAAAACTGGACTTCAGCTGAGAAATTAAAGAGTCCAGAGAGTGAAATGCACAAAACTCCTGCTGTTTCTGAGTTATCCCAACAATACCCTTTCCCAGTTCCATCAGACTCTGGAAACAGCAGAATGCAGCACAAAGATTGCAAAGATTTAATTGGCACCTGACAAAGGATAAGCAAGGTGGGGACCATGGGCTGCTCAGGCATTGCTGTCCTGCTGCACTAACCAGAACTGGGGATTTTTTTTGTATGCTGATTAATATTATAACTGTGACTGGTAACAATTAATCACATGATATTCTTTTATCATTTGTTTCTCCCAGCTTTCCTTAAGTAAAAGAGCTTCCTCAATCAGTTTCCACTTAGGTGGCAAGCCGTTTCCTTTGCATGGAAGAAGGGGAACTGTGTGTGTCTGTGTTGATACACAGATTCCCTGGTAATGAGGGGAAGGGTTTATAGTCTGTTTAAAGTCAGATGGCAGCCAGGTACCCACCAAGCTGCTCTATCACTCCCCTCCTCAGCTGGACAGTGGAGAGAAAATATAACAGGATTCTTCTGGGCTGTGATAAGGACTGGGAGAGATCCCTCACCATTTACCATCATGGTGACTCAACTCAGGGAAAAAATGAATTGAATTTATTACCAAACAAATCAGAGTAGTATAACAGAGAAAACCCAAATCATGTAACACCTTCCCTCTAAACCTCAGAGGTTAACTTTACTCCCCATTTTCTCTGCCTGCTGCCTGGAAGCGACACTGGGGAATGAGAATGGAGGTTTTAGTCAGTTCATCACACATTATTTCTTCCACTGCTTCCTCCTCAGGGGGTGGGCTCCTCACACACTTCCCCAGCTCCAGCATGGGGTCTCTCCCATGGGAGAGAGTTCTCCATGAACTTCTCCGACAAAAGTCCCTCCCACAGGCTGCAGTTCTTCATGAACAGCTCCACTGTGGGTCCCTTCCATGGGGTGCAGTCCTTTAGGAACAGATTGCTCTGCTGTGGGTCTCCCACAGGGTCACAAGTCTTGCAAGCAAAACTGATCCAGAGTGGTCACCCTACAGCCTAACAGGGGATCACCCTGCTCCACTGTGGGCTCCTCCGCAGGCTGCAGGTGGATCTCTGCTCCCCATGGACCTCTAAGGGCTGCAGCTGCCTCTCCATGGGCTGCTCCTCAGACTGCCTGGACCACCTCCTGCTCCTCCTTCTGCACTGACCTGGGGGTCTGCAGGACTTTTGCTCTCCCATATCCTCACTCCTCTCCCAGGTGCAGCTGTGCAGGTCTTTTCCTCTTTAACACATTATCTCAGAGATGCTGCTACTGTCACTGAGGGGCTCAGCCTTAGCCAGCAGTGGATCTGTCTTGGGTTCTTTTGGACAAAGGGGAAGCTTCTGGCACCTCCTCAGAGAAGTCACCCCTGTGGCTCCCCTGCTCCCCAAACCTTGCCATGCAAACCCAATACCACAGTATAGCATAAACAGAGCACTTTATCTTTTTCTCTCATCTCTCTGATGGAGCAGGGCATTTATTTTTCTGGTGAGTGTGTTTTCTTTTTAGCCTGTGTACCCCCTCTGTAGCGTAGATATCATTACCTTATAGCTGTTTTTACAGCACAGGGTAAAAGTTGATGTATTTATTACCGAGGCTCCCCAGGCATTTTTTTGGTGCAATTTATAGAGATGGACTGAATGAAAGATATCCACTGCCAGCTTGTCAGCCTGGGCATGGGACTGTGCAGTTCTGCTCAGCAAGTGCGTTGTCTTGCGATTCCTGCCTCCCCTACAGTGGCTTTGGAAAAAAACAGGGGGACTCGAGAGCCAAAACAATAGTGACAAATTGAAATGTAGAAGCAGTACGTCAGAGCCTGTCCTGCACACATGGTGCAGACTGATCTCTACCCCTCGAGATCCTCTCTCACTTTGTGGAATGCTTCATTTCGGAAGACACATGAGGCAAAGAAGCAGCTCCTTCTCTTTGCTGTGCAGCTAATTAAAATGTAGGAGACGGTACTAGCAACATGTCAATAATGCTGTAATGTACAAATTTTGCACCTACTACATGTTGACCAGAGCTGACACTTCTTGTAGGAGAAAAACATGTATTACCCTGAGGATTAAAAGATAAAAAATGTTGACATAAACTGCTTAGAATTGTGAGCTGAGGAAGTTATTCCCAGCCATTCTTTTCCTGAAGGATGAAGAGCCTCATCACAAATGGAAATCTCTATTGCTTTAGTAGCTTTTTTTTGTGATCTGGCTTCTTTCACTCTTTCTGCATGGAAATGTTACGAATGTTTTTACTTCTTTCCCACTTTATTTTTTCAGGTGTGCCTTGAGATTGGCAAGCCAGTGCGTAAAATACCAAACTCTGGAAATTTCAAAAATAGGATTTTTTTTTGCAGTCTATAATAGAAAAACATTTATTTATGCATTTTAATAAAAATTTTGCAGGGTTTTAGGGTTATCATTCTCATTTCTTTCTTTCATTCTTTCCTTCTTTCTTGTGTCTTTCCATTATTTTTGCCAGTGGACACTGAATTTCAGACTAGTAAGACATCATTGCACTCCCTTCTCAATTTTAGATTTCAATTTTCTTTTTTATTCCTCTTTCCTTTTCATTTTCTTTTTTCATATTGGTAAAGTTAAGTCCAAACCTGTGATTTCTTCAGAATATTTACTTATTTTCGGAAGTTTTCATTCCTCTGTACAGCTTCAACAGGTATAAATCAGGAGATTTCAGTCTAGCCTCACATTGCTTTTTGTCACTTCTCTTGTCCCATTACTGTCCAGTATCCCAGCAAGAGCATTCCTTGACTTGATAACACTTCTCACCATTTGTACCAACTACTAATTTTCTCCAAGGTGTTGTGGTCTGCCACAGCTTTCATCACGAGCTCCTCCACAGCTGCCCACAGGAGCAGCTGTGAGCTGGGCTCTGGATGTTTCTGGGTGTTGAATGCAGCTTCAGGCTCCCTCAGTTTCTCTGACCTGGCTTGTACAGCTCCAGTGCAGCATCTTCACTGCGACACACAATGGAGAAAAGGGTAAAGAAATGAAATTAATTGAACACAGTCATTAATGCAAACAAGAAGAAGAATTGTCAGAATTGCCTGCTTGCACTGCGTGAGAGGTTTCATTCTATCAGCAGAGAGTGCATCCAGGTCAAAATGGTTTTTTGAAGGTTTTGGTTTGTCGTGGTTGTTTTTTTTTTTTGTTTTTTTTTTTTTTTTTTTTTTTTTTTTTTTTTTTGTGTTAACAGCAAGAAAGAGTCACCACTGAAGATTCTCTGGAGCCACCTTTCAAGGTAGACCAAGTTCTGAACCTCTGTGTATACTCTAGATTTAGATGACACAGGGTCAACAGGATGTCTTTTGAATCATTAATTGAGGTGTATGCTTAAAGTTGATTAGGCAGTTAAAGCTCAATGAGAGAAAGGTGATTCTTTGCCTCTTGTTTGCTGTTTTCAGGGATTGTGTTGATTACATCATGCAGGCAGGGAAGGGTGAAGCACAGTGGTTAGGTCACCTTAATGAGGGCAAATAAAATGTGTTTCTTCCAAAGAGGTGGAGAACCCTTTTAATTAGACATTTGTGGAACACTGTTATTTTTTTATACGCAGTTTTTATTGTGGTTTTTCTCCCAGGAATCTCCATTTAACAGAGGGATGTTTTATGTGGTATGTTCTGGTTTCATGCATGGAGGCAGACATTTTTATTTTTTATTTTTCTTCTCAGGAGCAAGGAATATATATAACATATATAGTATTTATACCCACTCTTTTAGGCACACCATTTTTGTCACTCAAAAGTAACAGAAATAGCAGCTTTCACAGACACCATTTCCCCCATTAAACACATGAAACATGACTTCTGGGGGGATCTTTCAGTTGTGCTTTTTAGTTTCATATGTCTGCACTCTGCAGTAAAAACGTCCATTAAAATTCCTTTATCATTACTTTAATAGTTGAACCTTTTTAACAGAAAAATATCTAAAGAAAAGGCTCCAAATGACAGCCTACTATCTCCATGTATCCACTGTATTTTGAAAGTAAAATTAGAAAATTTGGGAATTTTGTAAAGATCTTGAAAATTTTTCTCATCTTTGAATTTTCGGTGTGAAATAATCTAGACTAGAGCTAATCTAGTTTCTAATCTAGAAACCCTGAAGGGGTTGAACCTGAAGACCAAATGCTTGATCACTACAGATCCCTGTCCATCTTCTGGAAGGAGCAACTTCCCAAAGAGGCTCCCTGGGGGTTGTATGTGGATGTTTGAAAAGAGAGGAATAAGAAACAAAGCAAGCAAGCAGGCAGCTACCTCTGCATTTGATGATGATTTAATAAGAACAATCAGAACTTCATGTCCAGATGCTAGGAGGATGTCTGGATGAGACAGCTGGAGTTTCCATTCCAGCTTCAGGAGCTGGATTTCTAAACCTTTTCTTTCAAAGCAGAACTGCCATGGAGGAGCTAATGCCCTTATTTTATGTAATAACGCTGTGATTAATATATCCTGTCTGTGTGTGGGAAACCTGAATTCAATTTCCTCATCTGCCTGAGGGATTTGAACTCCAGACCACACAAAGTGACCTGATCAGCAAACTGCACTATTTTGTGGGTGAAGAAGACTCTCTTCCTACTTTCTAACTCATCCAAACAACATGCAAATCTGTCTGAAGGAGGCTGATTGCTCTGCTGTCTGGTGGTTGGTGCTCAGAAAACAAAGGGTACTGAACACAGCTTCTCCTGTTCTGAGCAGTGCTGCCTCTATCAGGAGCTGGCCATCCAAGGTGCCTGTTCCTTATGGACTGTGAGCCAGTGGGTATTTTCTGGGAATTTGGATCCAGCATATGAATGTGTTCCCTGTCACTGATCCCACACAAGCGTGTCAGGCTTCTCCCTGCTGCCTGAAAATGTCCAGAAGCTTTGGGGAGCAGTACCTCCCAAACATCTGAAAGGATGAGGCAACCATGGGTTGCAAATTTGGTGAGGGCACAGGAATCAGTCCACAGCTTTTTGCAGGTTCAAGGTGAGAACATCTCTCAGCTGAAGGAAAGGCTGAAATTTCTTGATGAGGTTAGTGAGTTTGCAGGGTAATACCATGCTTGGCTGATTGCTTTGGGTATGGTTGCCTACTATTCCAACTCACAGTTATAGCTGTGACATTTTATTGGCCCCTTGGTTATTTTCATTCCCAGTGCCACTACAGCTCTGAAACCAATTGTGGACGTGTGTAGGTCAAGGGGAGGGAAAATTAAGGGTCATCTTAAGTTTATACAGTGGTGCTTTTTTCATTTTCTATAAAACTAACTACATTTAGGCTCCCTGTCGGGTAAGCCTTTTTTCCCTTGTCTGTTATTTTCAAAGAAGAGAGTGCATATGACAGTCTGAGAATAGCACCAGCCTGAACACAGATGGTAGGGATTACACCACACTGAGCCTTGACCTTCAAAAGCTCACCGTTCCTTTTCAAGGTTTCTCTTCTTTGACAGGTGTACTGGCTTTTGTCAATTACTTTCATTAATGCATTTTTTTCATTATGATAAATTACCTGTGGTTTAGATTGTGTCTCAAAATAACAGCAAGGCAGGTTCCAAACTGGAAAGCTGAAACTGTTTTCCGTATTTCTCCCCTTTCTGTTGCCCCAAAGTACTCTGAAGCACTCAGAATTTCAACTCATAATGGAGAAATATCACCCAGTTTCTGCTCATTTCCATTAAGCCTTTGCTCTGTGAGATTCTGGCTGAAGCACGAGGCTAAATCTCACAGATCAGGTTTGCAGGGGACTGTATTTAAAAATATTATTTTCTGAGATGAAAATTATTAAAAAATTAAATATGGGAACAGAAGCTAAGAACTGACTTTATAATGTGGATGAAAACTTTTCACAGGCCAGATACAGCCATTCTGTAATGTGTTGGTCTAAATATCAAATGGTCTAAATATCAGCTGTTTCAAGCCAAGTTAATTGAAGTAAATGGTATGCACTGGTACAGACGAAAACAGGATTCAGCCTTTTCTTCCTCAGAGATGCTGGCAAGCAGGCCAGAAATCCAAATGCCTATTGCCAGCCTCATCCCTTGAACAGCCAGAGCCATGGCAGTCCATGCAGGACCTGGCTGCTGAGGTAAGAACAGATTCTCTTGGGAGTTTGGTTTTCCTCTGCTGTTTTGGGGCCATGCCATAAATGTTTCTCCTTAACATCACAGAGTGATGTCTGTGACTGTAAGAGTGGTGGGAATCAATGACCAGGCAGGGGGATAGTGCACATTTCTCCCACTCTTCAGCACCTCACCAAAAAAGTGTGGTTTGAATTTATTCCTGACAGATGTTCAAATTTCTCTGGTAACAACCTATTTGTTCCAAACCCGGATCTCTCTTTTCAGGACATACATAATGAGGAACCAGATCATACCTGCTGCTTTATGGCATTAAGGCAAAACGAGACTCTGTCCCCTCAGGTGTCTCAGGTGGCCTCCTTGCTCTCTGCAGCTGCAACGAGGGGCAGAAAGGCTGGGCTGGGACTGACCTGCCTGTCCATTTTGCCTTTTATTCCCACAGGAGAGCATCAGAGCTGCAAAAAGGCTGCACATGGTGTGACCTGGTTCCTCTTGCCCAAAGGACTGACACTGGAGGGGTTCTCAAGGGCAAGAGAGATGAAGGGAAGAAGGATTGAAATGTTTTTCTGGCTCAGTGCCTCCTTTCACACAGTGCTGAAACTGGAGGGATGATCTGGTCCCAAACCAAACCTTAAAAGGTGCTAACATACAGGACAGCCAGAGGGATAGAAACTCCTCATGGTACACAAGGGAGATAAGCAATTAATGCTCATTAATGTTAATAAGAGTAAATCTATTAACTCTGTAAATCTTCTGTTTCCTGGACCAAATAAAAGAAAGTCTAAAACCATAATAAATCTGTCTCAAATTTAGTAATATTTATTCCAACTACAGTATAATCACTAGAATAACATTGTGGTGCTGTAAAACATGTTGAAATATAGTGTTACATCATCACTGCTATTTGTTACTATAATTTTATCCAATAAATTATGGTGCAATCCATGGCTTGGGATTAAAACAACAGATTTAATATGGCATTTTTAAACTGCATAATGCTCGTGGTTCAGGACAATAAGAGTTTTTATCTAAAGCAAATAAGTGATAAAAAAAGCCACATGAGATTGGCTTTCATTTCAAAACTTCATTAAAAAGGGATTTGTCATTATCACTAAATATGAGAGGAAAAAAATCAAAATCTGAAATGTTCCATAAATTGACTCCATTTTTACCACATGACTTCTAATTTGAAATTTACTTAACAAAAAAATGGAACTAATTTCCTGTAAAAATCTCAATCACATTCAAAATGAGCTATTCACTTTGAAAACCACGAGCTACCTAAAAGCTAAAGACAATTACAGAGTAGGGTTTGGTTTTGTTTCAACACTGAAATGAAAATGATTTTCAGACTCCTCAGATTCCAGCAAATGCAACTTAGCTCTCTCATGAGTACTCTGCAGTGAATAATGGAGGAACTAAGCCAAATATGTGCAGGATTCTGGGGTTTTTTGGTTGGTTGGTTGATTTTTTGTGGGGTTTTTGGACAAATAATATGAGAGTAGTAACATATAGTACATTCCAGAAGCTGAGGTATCTAGAAGTAACTTGCTCAGGTGGAATCTCAATTCCTAAAATTGAATACAGTACCTACACTGTGTCTTATCTGCAGCTTTAGCAGATGTTTCAGCAGTAAAAGGAAGTATTTATTTCAAACAAAAAGGTTTTGGAAAAGAGGGGATAACGAGAATTTCTCCTATTTCACCACCCCTTTTAAAAGGTGTTGGAGCATTTTACACATTAAAACCGTGGAAATAATTTCATCACTGAAGTGATGCACCTGAGGCTGCACATACCCTAATTTGCATCCTTCCTTGACATGACAACGACTCCAGAGAGAGCCAGCCTGTATTTGTGAGAGGTGCTTGCAGACACTCAGGAAAACCTGATCAGTGGCTGCTCAGGTTAGAGAGTGCAACAAAATGCTCTCATCCCCAGGGTCTCTGAGGAATGGTCTGGGAGCAGCAAGTGAGAGCTCCTGACGTGGATTTGGGGTATTTATGGATTGTTGTTCCATTCCTCAGCAGAAGAGCCTCTCTCAAAACACTGTAGCAAGAAATTGCTGTAATACAAAGATACAAATGAAAGCAGGTCCTTGATAATAATTTTTTCATGCTTCTTATCAGTGAATTCTTATAAAACTAGTACTATTATAGGTGGTAAAAAGTTATCTGAGATAGCTAATCTTTCTGCTGTGGGCTTGTGCTTATGAAATGATCTGATTGTTAATGATACCCTGTAGAACAAACCCTGTAGTAAATAAAAAAATAAAATGTAAAAAGACCAAAAACTTTGTATAAATGATGTAAAATCACTTATCGGAAATATTATTATTCACTGCTGAAGGTGTACCTAATTTGAAAATGTGTTTCATAAACTGTCCCACTCCAAAAAAGTTCATGAAAAGTTTTCAGCAAAATATTTTTTTCTTTGTTATATGTACTTTCATTTTATTAAGAACCTGGGACTTTTTTCTCTGACTTTTTTTTTTTTTTTTTGATCAAGGAGAAGCATTCTGTATTGCTACTTAATATTTTATAATTATGTTCTGAAGTCACTTTTTTTCCTTGGTGATCTGAGCTTAAATTTGGAAAATTCCTTGGGCATCTTTTTATTGTCACCATGAAAAATATGGGAAAAAGAGGAAGACAGAACAGATGTCAGTTGACTACACCAAATGTTTGCTTAATGCTAAGCTTGTGCTTAAATTGTGCTGATATGAGCCTGACTGAGATTAATTCCAGCAGAAAACTAAAAATCACCAATTAAAAATGTGAATAAATTATGTTGTTTGTCAGATCAGGTCAGATTGAGATGAGCATGAGTATCTCTGAAAGGTACATTCTACAAGAATTTGTAGGAGTAAAATTTGCACAAGAGTTTAGAACTACTCTACTTAATTGGAGAGCAATTAATTCAGGTCCAAAATGGAAATCTATCAAAAATTTAGGTTCAGGTCATTTTTATAAGCACTCAACAAGAATGCACAGATCTTAAGATCTGCCTAAACACGCTGTTGCTGTGAGAAATTATCCCAAAACTTGGTGCACACTTTGTTCTTTAACTCAATACTTTGTTCATTAATTGGAAAGCTCTTAAAAGTATAATATGTCAAATTAAAGTAAAATAATCTGTTATTTTTCATATTAATGACATAATTACATTGCACCACTATAAAATTGCTTCCAATCTAATTATGTCTAGGCAGAGATTACTGGTAATTAATATAACAAATAATTTTGACTACAACCAGCAATAATTGCTTTCTTGAAGCCTTTTCTAAAATCTTTGAGTAATTTTGTTACTCCTACATACAGTACTGCAACAGTTCTTTAGCACTTAGCAATTAATTACCTAAAGGAATAAGTAATTAATTGGTACATGGAAATGAATGTTTGAAAGAGAAGGAGAACAGGGGATACATTTGTTTTTAGAAGTGTTGGTGAATGGCTCCCTTGGCCAATGCCTCCACTGGTGAGTGTAAAAGAGGCTGAGGGTGCACACACATGCACTGGTGGCTGGGAGCAGGAACGTCATCCAAAGGGAAAGTGGGCCAAGAAATTCCCATTTCACTTAAAAGATGATCAGTGCTGTGAAATAATTTGGGGACCTCTGATATACTGCATTATATCAGGGCATGGCACATTAAAATACAAGCCTGTGAATGTCTGGAATTTAAAAGCCCATCCACTACCATGTTTTATACCCATCTTATCAGTAAATCTCTTTTTAAAAAGATACATGATCTAAAATTTAAAAGTAAAATTTAATTTCCTCTCCTTACCAAATACTGTGCCTCAGTACCAGGCTCATGTTTCAAGATCCATTTCACTAAGGAATCATTTTCATCTTCTGTACTCTGTGAGGCCTCTTTATGTCAGATATTTATCCATGTTTTATGTTTTTGCCTGACCTTATCTTCCCCCTAAGGCTGAGATACCAATTGCTGCTGCTGCTGCTGCCACTTGTGTCTATCCATTCCCTAAAGTCTTTGTGAGCTATTAATCAAGGTGGGGAAAATTTCACAACACTGGGAAAAAAGGACTTCTGAAAGTAAGGGAAAATTAGGTAAAATAAATTAATTTCAAAAATCATGAATCTCTCTCTGAAATGGAATTTCTGGTGCTCTGTAATAGATGTACAAGACAATAGCAAGAGTTAATACATCTCTAACAAAGCACCACAAGCCTCTTTCTCCAGCATGTCAGCTTGGAATCATTCAGAGATGTTTATAAAGTGAACTAATTTTTTTTTTGTTTCTTTTTCTCAGAATTTTAAGTTTTATGGTTTTGTAACACCACTGACTTTATTGAACATGTGAATGTTTCAAAAAAGCTTTATTTTGGATGCTTTGGATTTTCAGCTCCCAAACTTAAGCCACTATGTATATTGGTTTTGATAATATTATTAATAAGCTAAACAACATTGAAAAGGGACCTCAAGTTTCTCAACAAACACTAGAATCAGAAAATCTAAATGTTCCTTTCCAAACATCCTACAAATTTTGAGCAAAATACCCAGGATTTAAAAGAGTAAAACTCATAATCCTCTTTCACTATGTTGTTCTATTAATGTAATAAGCCAAACATATCCTCTACATACTAAAAAGAATAAGCATATTCTGAATCCCATCCTAAAGGTTTAACGTGGACATACTGTTTCAGATCTTATTCCTGTGGAAACTGGCTCCAAGTTATAATGAGTATGATTCCAGAAAGAGTTCCTCAAGCTGTTACTTGCAGGCTTGGGTTTAAGAAAATACCTTCTTTGGGAATGTATTATTGCATTGCTCATAAAACAACATCCCATAGTTTTATTTCACTGGCTTGTGACATACGAAAATCAGACAAGGATTAGCTGACTGTAATGCCAAATATATGAGAACAATCCCTTTGTACCTGACAGCAAACTGCAAACAGCAGCTCTGATTCTATGAGTTCATATTTTACAAGTGCTGAAATATTCAACAGCTTATTAAGAGCTGATACTTATTGTTTCCTCTGATAGAAAATGCAGTGTTCCTCCAAATATTTGAAGTGATATCAAGAGGTCTGTGCTCTGAAAAGAGAAATCTTGGGAATTTCAAAGTGGCCTTGTTAAATTAATAAACACCAGTAATGAACTAATGAAAGCCCTACAGTTCTGACAGACATGCACATACCAACATTCATGCACCCACCAGCTTCGTGCAGTCTATATTTCAGCACTCACTGCAGGAATACTCGATGCTTTGTACTTACAGCAATGTTTGGAAGAGGTTCTTAAAAACTTCATAGCATCTTCCACCTTGCACTTTGTGCAAGAGGGTTTTACACAGGGTGAAAACTACTGTACAATTTAAGGAAATGTAATACAATTAAGTCAGTTGTAATGATTTACAGGATAATCTAATAATCTAGAAGTAATATATCTTATATGTAAAGGTAATAAATACTAAAATTGTGATGAGAAGCAGCTTCAATTCTAGCATTAGCTCATAGTCAGAGCTGAATAAAAGTAATGTCTTTTCCCCCACAAAGATATTTCACAAAGAGAGAAATTATTAATTTTGATTTATTCTTTCAATTTTAAGAAAATGGGAGTTGCTGTAGTGGACAAAGAATAGGAAAGAGGGGGCTCTTTTTTGAATACCAGCACAAGGTATGCAAAAAAGTGTCATATATGTAAAGATTTGACAGAGAATTATGGAAATATGTGGAAGATTCTACTCCTTTTTGAAGATGTCCTATGGCTGCCCAGGCACCAGGCTTCACAGAGAGCCCTTGCAAAAAATGTGCAAAGGCAGAAACGTTTCATTTCTGTTCACAGCATCAGAATTTAGTGGAGTTGAACCCTTCAGGAGAGAGAGCTGACAGCTTCCAGGGCCTCACTCCAAGCAGTGCAGTGCTGCTGAATGCAGCTGATAAGCCACAGCAGAGGCTCCCTGGCATTGTTGCTTTTCTGGGGAGATGCTGCTCCGGGTACATTCGACTTACAGCAGCCGCCCCTTGTGCTACCCTGCTGCTGCCTGTGCTCAGGTGAAAGGAGGGAATCTCTTTCTGAGGGAGGAAAGATGTACGCTGTGTTTTCAGGCAGAGACTGGGCTATAAATCTTTCCACAACCACAGATGCTTTTTGCCTCAGTGTGGATATTAGATATATTCATTACATGAAATGCTCGTGTTGTGGGATGGACAAACAATGTAATATGGGAACTTTTCTTAATTCGGCATTCATTTACTCATAAATTCCATGGAACAGGACTGCAGAAACATTTGGAGGATTTTTTAATGAAGCAATGTATTATTACAGTACCTTTTCTTCTTTTGCTTCATGTAGTTTAGCTAAAAACTGTTTAAGGGCTGCTTTAGAAAGAGAAGTACAATGTTAGAAGTTGAAATGAAGCCAAAATGTGCCCTTGCTTACAGGCCTCACTGTCACATGAAGAATACCAGGCACCTGTTGCCATGAGCTGTTCGTATTCATTGTGTTTTTTTGGTTTTTAATACCAGAGGCAAAAGTACTGCTTCATTTTATAATAAATCAGGAAATTTGTTCACACAGTTTAAATGTGGGTATTGCAAAGGGTTGGTAACCTGCTGTATTCTTCCAAACTAACAGATGCTTACATGCATAGATAGGTGGATATTTCTTCCTCCTTTGTCTGAAGAGGATAATTACAATCAGAAATCCATCCTGCTTTAAGGAGTTGGTTAAGGTTCCTAACATTCAGTAGAGGAAGGAGTTCTCCTTGCCCTCCCCACCCCCCCAGAATATCACTGGGGGGAATACTGTGTTCTCCTCATCCTGCTAGATCCATTATCATTAGTTAGAGCAGGTAAGCAGATGTGCAGGTTGCATAAATGCAGGAAAACATTTGCACAGGGAAATACCGACGGGACTATCCCATTCTTATTAATTTGCACATGCGTTTGGCTTGTCCAAACACATTAGGGGCAATGGTCTCCCTTACCAAAGATCTCTGAAGCGTAGTGGGGTAGACCATAAGGTCAGGAGAAGAGGGAATTGCCACAGCAGCTGTCATCGAGCAAGTGACTCAGCTGAAAAGTTTGCAAAAGCCTCTTGCCTTGCCTAGCAGCCCTGTGCAAAGCGCAGCCCTCAGCTCTGCTGACTGCTGGCCCTGGCTGAGCTGCAAACGTTGCTTGGGTGGGATTAAACCTCTGCACTGAGCCGTGGCTGAACATAAGGCCAGGCTCCTTGGCTGGTGTATTTCTGTTCTGCAGGACCAGGACTGTTTGGAATGGCTGCTGGGCTGACACCAGGCACTCCATAGCATAGAGCAAGGGATCGTTCTTTGGGGCAAAGCGAGAACAGTTATAACGCAGCTTTTGGGCTCAGTTTGACTTTGCACTTGTGTCAAAGCAATTAAATTTAGGCCAACTGGGGTGTTTAAAAAAGGATCACATCTGGGTAACCACAATAAATTAAATGGCAAGGCAATTTACAATCAAGCCTCAGGTGTAGAGAAAAGGTTCTTATATTCCTTTAGGTACGAATTTGAAAAGGGAGGCATCGATACAAGTTTTGAGAATGGAATGTGAGAAACACCATGTAGCCATACAATAAGGGAAATATTTAGTCAGATGAGGCTAGTTTGTCATTAGAAATCTGACTGATTTCTTGAATTCCAATTTTTCCACATTCAGGACAATGTGTTTCTAGTGACCAAAGGCCTCTGTAAACCTTTCCCTTGGGTATCCTGGCACTGCTGTCCCTTGATCCATATTAGTCATTTGGATTAGATCTCTTTCAGCTGCTTTACAAGCCAACATTTCAGTGTTCTGAAGGTCTTGAAATGAACTGGTGCACAAGTGAAGGCCTCTAGTCTACAGGGATGTTGGAGAATGCCTGGGAATGAAAAACTCTAAGGTCAATAATTACAGCCTAGGGAGGATAGGTCCAGTTCATCAAACCACTGGGGAAGGGGATTGTTTAAGGAAAGTGGAAAATCTCTGCAACAAAAAGCAGCAACATTAGCTCTTGCATTAATTTGTATTAACATTACCATCTTCAACAGCAGAAATCACTACCTAGGCTGATAAGCAATTAAGAGAGGAGTCCTGAATATAGATGTAATTCACTAGAAAGGATTATTTTTCACTGAGATGCACTCAGCCAGGAGGATTTAGATGCTGACAGCACCATAGTTGGATTTGTACTTTATTCCCTTTAATTTCCACTCCCCTCCCAATCTTTGCTTGTTTTTCTCTGCTGCTTTTTCCCTTTCTTTCGGAAGTCCTGAGGTTAAGTAATGTCTGTGTGTTTTCTCACTGAAGAATAATAAGATACAGATGATTCCTTTTATTTGTTTGTTTCTCATCAAAACCCCCCACAATTATCTCTCTGGATCACAGACTAATTATCAGTTGTAAAATCTCTGTATCAGGAGTATCCCAGACTTTTTAGACATGGCACATGTTTGATTTCTTAAGCACACAACTGCGAAAGGTTTGTTTTCACTCCGGCCACCTTCTCTTGTCCCAAGATCAGTAGGGACTTCCATTTTAAAACACACAGAGTTTACTACTATTTTGTAGTTTCTTGTTTCCATGCTTTTATCAAATGTTTCACAATGTTCGGTATTTCTCCTCAAGTCCCATTTCCTTGGGTAATGTGATTATGTGAGACTCTTGGGTGTCATTTAAAAAAAAAAAAATAATTTCTTTCTCTTTTAGCTTAACAAAAAAGTGTAAAAACATGACCCAAGTGCCTTCTAAAAGCTGGAGAGCCAAAGGCAATTAAAAAGAACACACAGTTTATTATTTTAAAAATAACGTTTTTTTAAAAAGTAATATTCATTATTTTGGAAGGACAGGACTGTGTTTTTCAACACCTGGGACAATCAGTTCAACATGGCTGTTCCATGCACATGGCTATGGAGCCTTGCAGTGCTTATATGCACAAATAGATTTGGAATTAACAGATGGTGGCCTTTCATGTTTGTCTGTTTTCTTGCCTTCCTATATAAGAAATCAGTTATTTCTGTTTGTTATTTCTGAGGGAAATGATACAATTTCTTCACAATTGTAAAATTAATATCCCTAAAAGCAACAATGAGCTTTTTACAGTATTAGCAAATGCTTTCAAAATTCTGAGATACTACGCTGGCAGGCAATAAATCAAAATTAGCAATTAAATTAACATAATTTTTTAAAGTTTCCTTAAATTCATAGGGGAAACAATAATGAGCATTCACTAATAACTTTTCATATTCCTGCTATATCTGTCCTTGAAAGGACATCTGCCTTTTCAAGGCAGGTAAGGCCTACCTACAGACTTTTCCTCACCTATGCTTAATAAATAGGATGAAAATAGGATGAAAATAGCCCTCTCCTGAGTCCTGTGGACTACTTTAGTAACAGATATTTTGTACTGAATCTGGAGGCAGTGTCCTCAAATAAGTACAGATATCAGATTGAGATAACCAGGATGCAATAATTAATTTCAGGAAA
This sequence comes from Rhipidura dahli, assembly GCA_013399225.1. Classification (NCBI taxonomy): domain Eukaryota; kingdom Metazoa; phylum Chordata; class Aves; order Passeriformes; family Rhipiduridae; genus Rhipidura; species Rhipidura dahli. The sequence goes on from VXAC01002149.1 coordinate 462,086, forward strand.
AAAAAAAAAGCTCATCTCAATTCCTTTGTAAAGTGCCAAAGCATCAATTCAAATAATTCGTGGTTAAGGTTGTAATTTTTATTTCAGTAATATATGAAGGTAGCCAAATATACAGTTTCATAACCATGTCAAAGTGCAGACTTCAGTCCTAACTTAAACCATCATGGCCATCTGCAATAAAAATCATTCTCACTTTGCTTTGTAAAACCATTGTTAAGCTTGTAGACTAAACATTCAACCATTGCAAGCAGTCAGCAGCTTTATTACTTCTTCTGCCCCTGTAGAGGCATCCTGGATTCAATTTGTCTAAATACATCAAAGTATTTTAATTTTGAAGTACCCCAAGCATTTTGGAAAGTTTAAAGGCTATTTGTCTTCTGAAATGTTTGAATGTAAACTCAAATGAAAATCATCTTGATTAATTTTTCCAGTTTAAATGACTCACATTCCTGTTCTGAAAAGCCCTGAAGCTCCAATATACAGTTTCCCCTGCCTTCTTTCCCCCCAGGTAATTATAAACGAGCCAGTTTTAAGTTAGTTGGTCAGATTGGCTTCCTTCATTCTGAGACTCCTCTATTCCTGTAGAGTTCAATGAATTAAACACTTACTAAGCCATCAATTTATTTCAACTTCTCCTCAAGCTTTTTTTTTTTTTTCCCCTTTCATTAACACTAGATTGCAAATAAATACACAGTCAATTGATCCATCAGGATAAGATTGCACGTAGCTGGTTTTGGGTTAAAAATGACAGGAATGTCTGAGCTGGCTGAACAGTATTCAGCAAGCACAAAGCTAGGTAACATATGGCTATCTGGCCAAAACAGCCACAAAATAATTTTATCCAAAAATACATTAACTACTTCAAAATATAGAAAAAATCATACAAATTTGGTAAAATATTTTGTATTTTGGCCATTAATTAAGTGACATTTTTACTTGCTTTTTTTTACGTTTCAAAAGTCATGTGGAATACATACAATAGCATAACCAAGAGTTTATTTTGGTCATTATGTGTAGTATTAAGTCCATGCCTGGACAGAATTCCTGATAGCACCCTTGTCCATTCAAAACTCTAAAGTCACAAAATTCTCACGATTACAGGCATAAGTTTTTACAACCAAGTGTGTTATTTGGATATTAGAAATATATATGCATTCAACTTATAAAATCATCAGGCTGAAAAGGCCTTGTGAGTTTGGCTCAGTCCATTCCCCACACCCAGGACAGAATCACCTGAGCCCATGTCATTCCTACCAGTGTTACTCCTACCAGATGTTTGTCAAAAAAGAGACACTGGCGGGATCAGGACATCTCCAATAGAACTGTCTGTCCCAGGGAGTCCCTCTATCTAAATTGGAATTTTTTTCCCCTAACCTGAATTCTTCTAAAATGTAAGCTCTGTTATTTTGAGTTCTATTAATTAACAACATAAATGGCAAGTTACAAGCCCGTTTTTTTCCAGTATCTTTGTACTTGAAGCCGATTGTTACATTTCCTGCCATCCCTTTCCTCTAGATTGTCAGGCCCCTGCTTGACCAGTCATAATTTGCAGATCATGAGTTACAGCACTTGGTTTGAACTCACTGTTCTCCTCTGGATGCCAGTTTTTAGACTGTCTCTGCCCTGTCTGTCTCTCTGGGATGTATCACCCAGAGTTGAAGCTCCAGGGGAAGGACACAGGGATCCCTCTGCAGATTACACAGACTGAGTTGTGCTTGGTGCTCTTTGTCTTACCAGGGATGCCAGAGCAGTGTGGAAAATTCTGCAGCCTACAGTCATTTAAACAACTGGAAATTCCTAAATATGTCAGTCCTAATTAGAGACAAAGGACCTGATTCATTGGGAAATCCATGCTTCTGTCTTGTGTGCCTTAGAATGAAAACTTCTATAAACATGAAGTCCCACTTGTGTAAATTTGTTGTTGTTACTGTTGGTTTTTAAGGAGAAAAGAACAGGCTATTTAAAATTGCTGTGCCATTTTCCCTCCTGGGCTGGTAACCTGTATGGCTTTCAGCCTCACAATATTAGTTACCACAAAATTATAGACTTGTGAGAAGAAAAATGCAGTATGATAAGTTAAAGGATGTTTAAATATAGTTCTTACTTTATAACTTGGGCACCATATTCCCATTTTCAAACTGCCAATGAACCACTGGGAATTTTCTTTTTCTTGCTGATCCTCCTTAAGGCCCCTATGAATAGCAGAGAAAACAACTTCACTGTAATAAAAACAGGGGGTAGTTTTCCTTTTTGAAAATTGAGGCATTGGGTAAAATAAAGGTCATTGTAACAACCTTCGAAAGAACAGAAAGAGTAATTTTCCCCCCTTTTGCTTTTTTACTGGTTTTCAATGCAATGTGAAAAATCATTTTTAAGTTTGCCCATCTGTTTTACATAAAACCTTAGCTGACCTTACACAAAGTGAAACAAATGCAAAAAAAGCTTTGCTGTTGGGCTCTTGCCAGTAGGAGGGAGCAAAAAGAAAAGAATATGTAAAGTTAGATCCTGCTCTGGTGTAAATTAGCCCAGTTCCAGTGGGGACTCAGGCTGATTTATACCAGCAGAGGCCAAGGTTTGTATTTCTTATAAAAGCCAGACTTGTTAGACCCAGCCCTGCTACCACTGAAATCACCTGGAGCTTTCCTATGGATTTTTGGGGGGAGAAGAACCCTCTGAAAGGAGCCATGTTTGGTGCAGATAAACAGGACACATCCAGCCATGCAGTGCATGTGGCATCCAGCAGCTTGAGAAGAAAGGTTTCAGTGTGAGAAACTGAGACTCTGGAAGGTGTGAGGTGGGGCTTGAGCTGCACCCTGACTTTGTACAACTGCTGCACCCGCTGAGGTTGAGCACATCTCCAAGCTCAGGAGATGCTCTGACACCAGGCTTGAGGCAAAGAGATGCTCACACACCGTGGTGGGGCTCCTGTCCTGCTGCTCTTCTCCTGCTCTTCTAACCTGGCTCATGCAGTGCCATCACATGGAACAAAAGTGGGTCCTGAGGCAAGAAGAGTGTGCCAGGTATGGAATTAGGCAAAGCTTGCAGAAGCAGAGCACACCAGGAGAAATCCACCATCTTTAAATCCTCACACATCTTACCCTGCACTTCCACAAGGCTTCTGTCTGTATGTCTGAGGAGGAGCCATGCCTGTTATATCAACACTCCAATCTAATATGATTAATGAGTATAAAGTAAGGTTCAGGCTTTTAATTAAAAAGGCAATCATAAGTTACTGAACAGGGAAGGTCTAGCTAAGTTTCTCAGAAGTGGGTTATTTAATAGAATGAGATGGCCCAAAGAGGCAATAGGCCAAAAATCTCTCCTCAGTCATATTTTGTATTCAGATACTGGCTTTGATTTATAGCAGAGAACAGAACTGGATCTCTACAGAAATGAGCACATATAGGTGTGTACTACAGTGTGCACATAAGGTGACGCCTAAATTTAAAGATTGCCTAAACTTTCCATTAATAGCCATTTTTTCCTGATGCTTGTTAAGTTGCCTTATTTCTCAGAATGAAAATGCTTTGTAGGATAACTGCCTCTTGTGTGCAAAAACACCTCTAAGAAATGTTTTGATAAGGTCAAGAAAAGACTTTAGGATAGACTCTCTATAGGCTCTAGATTTCTAAATGAGTTTCAACATTTGGATTGAAAGTGGTTGCTGTGTACTTATCAGAGATCTGCCTCTTTTTTCTTTCTTATTGAAAATGGTCCAAATTTGGCCATGTCATGGATTTCAGTTCACCCATATCTAATAAAGACTTGACAGAGGTTGACGTATTCTGTAATTTTATCATTTTATGTTTCAATTAACTTAAAATGAAATTTACAGTCCAGCTTATTTCATACATTTTTCTCTGGCCTCTGAACAGAGTATCCTCTGTCTACCTTTACAAGGATGAAATAAGATGGAATAGTTGCAATGAATAGAGAGGGTTTTTTTCAGGCAAAAAAAAAAAATTACTTAAATAATTTACATTCTCAAACACAAATAATATACTATAAGGCACATGAATACATTTATTTTACCTGAATGAATTGTCCATCGAATACAATGTCTTATTGACCAAGAGTGTCAAGAAATGTGAGCAAAACACCCAAGCAATAATTTATTCTGGAGAAGCTTAATTTTGGGGGCAATTAGTAGTTGTCTTCTTAGTGAGCCTGCAGGTTTTATATTCTTATCAATTTCTATTCTATCTAAAATAACTGTATTAATCACAAGAAGGGAAAACAACTGACATCAAATGCCTTCCACTTTGTTTAGAATGATAAAACTAATGTGTAAATGAATGAACACTGAGTGGAATGGTCAGCTTTCTCTCTTTTTTTGTGCTTTATGGTACTATTTAAAGTGGGTAAAAGTCACTAATTTCCATTCTAAGTAATCAGAAAACAGTGGGCTGGAGGAGGAGAACACATGGCAAGAGTTGAAATCACTCACATTTAGGGCCATTTTTCATATGTGAACATACTTTCCCAGAAATGTTTATGTCAAGCAAAGAAATTATTCACCTAGAAAAAAGCCACACATGGTAGAAGCAATCTATATATCATCTATACCTATCTCTATCATTGATATCTCTATCTATCTCTATCTCTATCTATATCTGTCTGTATCTGTATTGATATATCTCCTTCCTATAAGGAAGGAGAAAATGCAGTGGGTTTTTGTCACCTACCTGACTTTGGGAGCCTTTTTGGGCCATTTCACATTTGCTCACCTAATTCAGCCAGAGGTTTTTGATTCCCTTAGCAAAAGGAGTAAATATTTGAGACAAGAAATGGTTTCTAGAACCACAGAATAGCCAGCCTGTCTTTCTAACCTGCCTGAGGCAGGTAACCTGCACAGCTGGGCCTTTTTCAGACACCTTTAATGCTGTGTGCCAGCAGGCTTCCCAAGGCATTCCAGCTCCTCTCCCAAATTAGACGATCAGCCTATAAAAGCTGCCTGTAGCAAGAGTTAGTTACAGGGCTGGCAGCAGCAAATTGCTGAAGAGCCAGGGAAAGCTATTCCTCAAAAGGACAGAGGTGCTCTGGGGTAGCTGCTACCCCACTGAGGGGCAGGGACTGCTGTCTCCTGCTAAATTTGTCCCCAAGTGTGAGCTGGGATTTACAGTTTGTCTTTGTGTGAGCTGATGGAGCTCTGGCCAGATGATTCCCTAGGAAAGGATTCCTGCCGGGCCATTCTGGCTGGCGGCCAAACCCAGCTCCTCTGGGTGTCTGTCTGTCTGGCTGTCTGAAGTGTTTGGGAATGGCTCTTGCTACTCGGCCTGGGCTCCAGAGTGGTTTTGTGGTTTGGGGTGAGGGGAGGCAGAAAATATAAAAAGCCAGCGGCTCTGGAACTGCTCTCTAACAGCATTTAGGAATTTGATAGCACTTACTCGAACCATTCTTTGTTATCTGTTCCTTTCCCCCCCCGTAAAAACAACAACTAACGAGAGTGATAGATTGTATTCCTGAATTATTACATTAGGTATGCTAAAGTTTTGGTTATAGTATTTCAGAAAATACTATTTGGAGGATGATTGTTCTCCTCTTAGACCAATTCAGATCTCTGAATTAACAAAGCATTTGACAATCCTTTTTGGCAGCATTTTGATACTCTCTGTTGTTGTTGTTGTTATTGTTTTAAAGGAAAGTTAGAGATGTAATCAAATAAATTTAATTAACTTAGATTATGCACAAGCCATGCCATCTCTGTAGTCACAAAGGGGAAACACCATACCCAGAGAAAATTTGTGGTATAATTTCTCTGTATCTCATCACCTCTACACTCTTTTTCTTTGTTCCCAATTTACTAAGAGGGTACAAGAACAACATGTTGCAATTTCACAGCCAATCTCAGCTTATTCAGCTGTAGTAGGTAGAGTTCTGGGTTTTTTTGGTTTTTTTTTTTTTTTTTTCCCTATTCAATTCTTATCCACCTACTTGGAAAAAACCAGTTTAATACACCTTTAGCAGAACACCTTTAGGCTGTGTCAGTAGGATTCATGATCAAGTCACCCTGAGTGACTCCTCTCTCAAAGTATTTGGGCTATGTTGGTCATCTGTTGCATTAGTGCTGCCCTGGTTCTTCTGGACAATTTAATTTGCTAAACCAATTTAATTCTCCTATAAATATAAGTATAAATATTTGAGTTATCAAATTCTTAAGGAAGAATGGTTCCAAGTATAGCAGATCTTGCAGCAGATACCAAAATACAGACACATTTCACAGAAAGGGCAAATACTGCACTAAATCAGACTGTTGTGCACATATTTGGCCACTGAATGAAACATTATGCACTGACAGATATTCCCTGGCAGTTCTCAGGTAAAACTAATTCAGAGATTCCATCACTGGCTGAACTCGAAAATCCTTTAAGCATCATATGAGTATACAAAAAGAGTAAATAATGGCAATAGTTTTTCCTGCTATTTTTGTTCATCTTTCTGATGGGGAGCTGAGAATTCTCCCAGAGTAGCTTTGATCTTAGCTACAAAATTTGGGTCTCTGGAATACAGACAGCAAATAGCTGACTGCTGAAGTATGCAGATGAGTTGAATCCCTGTGGTCTCTACAGGTGTCCCTGTGAGGCAGATGGATCTGACTAAAAGTAAAATATTAGAAAAATCAAAAACCTAAATGAAAGAGATTTCTATTTGTTGAGCCAAGATTTGCTTAAACTGCAAGTTGCAGTGCTTTAAAAGCATGCTGAGATGGAGCAAGGTGCTATTTTTTTAAGTGCTGTAGGGCATTCTTCCAGTCATTTGAGGAGAATGCACTACGTATTCTAGAAAAGAATATTGTATCCATTCTTGTAATGCAGGTTCATTAAGCATCAGATTGATTTATTGTATTGCTTCCTTTATAAATTATTTTCATTATGTTTTATCACAGTACATGACTACTGCCCTAAGGGAATATGCAGGAATGAGTTGAATGGCAAGTGTAATAGACTGTTTTAATTAAAATAGTGTAATGCATATTTCAGTGCTATTAACAAAAACAAAATTGATTTTGTTTTCTGAGTAATTGAATATATTAAGGCCCAGGTGCTACTTTCCTATTGTTTAACCCTCTGAGTTCAACTTCATTTGATGCTTTGGGCATGAATTCCTGGGGAAGAGGAAAACATGAACAGGAATTTCAACAGTGAAACCCCTTGATCATTGCCAGTGTCTTTGAGGGAGTTCCAGACAGTGAGGACACCAATCCACAACAGAGAAAATCCCATTATTCCTCTGCACTTTTTAACCTGATGTTCTGTGGAGACAGCAGGCACTTGCCACCATAATTCCATTAGTTAATGAACACTTCAGGAATTTGTCCATCATAAGAAAAACCCTTTAAATTACAGTCAATCAATGACACTTAGTCTTCTAAGTGGCTTTCTTTTCCCCTTTTGCTCTTGATTTATATTGGCTATGAGCCTTTTTTATTTCCTTTACCCTCCAGATACCAGAAGTTTACCTTTTAGCAAGAAGATGCATTATGCCAGATGGTGACAGACACAGGCAAAACAGGTTAATGACTCCTGAGCAGAGAATTCAGATGAAAACAACCAACCAACCTAGAAAATGAACAGAGAGATGGGTTACATGAGCCATCTGTCCTTGAAAAGAACCATTTTGCCTAAAGATTTTTGTCTACCAAACCCTAATTACCAGAACCTCCCCCCCTTTCATCAATTTCACTGGAAACTGCTACTTTGCAATACATATTATAAAGGGTCTTTTTGATTCAGCTATTATGGTCCCCTGGATTTTTATCACTTGTCAGGATAGAATGTTGTATCATCAGTTCTGAGGTGTCTCTTCTTATAGCAGAGACACAGTGGATATGGAAGATCTTATCTCCCATTTTATGGGGTGAAAAATTGTGGTTTTCAAAGCAGGTAGTGAAAGTCCCAGGAGCTGGTTCACCATTTGTAAAGACTGCCCAATTTCCCAGGGGTAAGCAACTTGCTAAACAGGAATGGTATTTTGAAATTAAGAAATAGTATCTGTAATTTTAGCTGTGTCTTTTTAAAGGAAAAAACCAAACCAAAAAACCAAACCTCTTCCAATCATCCTGAAGCAGTTTGAACTATGGTAATGTCTGTCTGGGATATACATAATTTAGGAATAAATCAAATGGCTGAACTGAAAGATAAGTCAGAAATTCAAAATAAAGCAAAGCCAGACAGCACAAGAAGAGTTACTGCTGCTCCACTCTGGGGATACCCAGACAACACTAATCATTGTAGAAGTCTGAAGATGTTCACCATAAATCCTATACCCTTTAAAATAAAATATGGGTATCTTCTTTTCCCTATCAAAGATTTTCTGTTGGAACTCATTTACTCAACAAGAGCCTTTTACAAATGATGGTCCTGCTTTTACAACAGAAGAAGGCCATAATTAAACTGGTGAGTCATCACTCCACTGGGTTTCATAGGAAATCCCTTATTACTATAAAGCACCTGCTGTAGCTCTTCGACTCGTTTCCCAGAGAAGAGTTGCAGATACAGATTGATTCCAAATAGTTCCCATAAAAGAATAGACCAGTGAACTGGTTTTACATAAATTTCAGTCTTTATAGTTTCTCTTCCTCTGCAATTAATGAGATCTGGCTGAATCCCCAGTTACTTCTGGGTCATGATTTATAAAGCACAAGTTGAGATTCAGACTTTTTGAAAATGATTTCCCACATTTTCGTGTTATTAGCTCATTTCTTACAGTGCATCTCTCCATATTTCTTCTTCTTGGAACTGGTCACGTTTAATTCGTTACAAGATGGTTTTAATTATTAACAGGAATATGCTGAACTCTACTGAAAAGTATTTAAACACTACAACATGACAAAATTACATGTACATTGGCTATTTCTCTGTTTTGATAAATGGCTATTAACTATTTAACTTTTCAATATTCAATATTGAATTCAATCAATGCATTAAAAAATCTAAACCATACCATTCTAAGATCAGCTTGTTATATACTGTAGATACTAGCACTAGACAAAAATAATTGCGTGCTCATTTGCTATATAAAATTTTAAGGAGAAAAGATAAGTATAAGCCAAGAGAAATCAAAACATTAAGTTTAGGTTCAATTAGATTACATCAGAACAAAGCAGAAAATTTCATTCTGAAATATGCCCAAATATTCCAAATATGTCAGAGGTTTTGGAAACTATTTTTAAGTGCTGCTCTAAATGAACTATTATAACCAAATAATCCTAAGCAAACTGTGATAATTTAGTCATATAAAAATATTTCAGATAAGGAAACTAATATTTTCATAAATAAGAATATTATAGAACCAGGATGCAGACAGTTTAGCTTTGGAAGAAGAAACAAATCTTCATCATTCATGAGCAAACACAGTTTGTATCTTCATTTAGATTGTGGTATTTTTGCTCAATACAAATGTTCTGTAATAACAATAAGGCCCTAACTTTAAAGCAATTGCTTAGAAAATAACATGTTCTTACTGTGCCAATAAATGCAAGTAAAAAGGAATCAAAAGAGTTTCATGAAAAGAGGTAAGCTTAGAATTAATAGAAATCTTAAAAGCAAGTAATAGCCAGGGCTATTGAACTACATTTTAAAAAGGCAGGGTTAAAGACAGTTTTTATTTTGGGTATAACATTTCACTGCAGTTTGGAAGTAAAATAGAAGGGCTGTTTTTTAAAGGAATAACATGAAATAGTTTCACTCAAACATGTGGTCTGGGAGTTAAATCTTTGCACTTTTTTTAGGTGACCCATGTTTGCAAAACACAAAAGATAATTCAGTTTGCTCAGAAACTCACTCAAAACTTTCTGGGTCAAATCTTCACCTTTGTCAGGGAACATTCCCATTGAAGTCAACCTTTAGCACTTTCTCTTCTCAAGCATCCAGCTCTGGTGTGTTCTGTGAGAAAAAAAGAGCCTCAGATGTCTGTCTGCAGCGTGTTCTACGGAGGACTGCTGCAAGGAATAAAAATGGAAGCAAATACACTGAGCATGCTGGGTTGCTTTAGCAAGCTCACAGCTTCCATCACCACTGAAAAGGGAATTACAGTTTGCTCAGAAGGAACCAGCCTTTGATGCTGTGCTTCACCAGATGTGATAGAACAAAAATGCATATTTACCTTCGGCTTTTTTTTATTTGAACCCTTACACTCTTGTCATTTAGCTTTTGTTTGCATTTTTACACATCAGTCTTGAAAATCGTTTTCCATTTGCAAAGTTCATGTAGGAGCAACCCCACTGTCACTGTCACCAAGGAAGGATGTGGGCAGTGGCCAGCAGACAATAGATGCTATCAGGTATCTCTTCAAGATTTTCAGCCTCATTAGAGGGTAAAGTCTTCAAGACTCAGGTGATAATCTTTTACTCAAACTTGTATTTGCACAAGTTGTTCAGTGCCCAGCATAGTGGCTATCCCTCCTGTTGGAAACCCTGTTATCATGATGCATTACATTTCTATCACAAAGACCTGCAATCAAGGATTAATAATGTAACCATTAAAGTTTCTCCAACTAAAGTTTTTCCTAAATTTTCTACTAATCTGTGCCTGAACCTTGTCCTGCCTTTCTCTCTGTCTTTAAAAGTCAGCCGGCCCTGTTTCTCCCAAGTCAGAGAAGCAAGTTTGCTCTGTCTGGCAAACAGAAACACTCTGCTGCTCTCAGACAAGCTACTAATGTAACTCAATTTTCCATAAATAGCTCCTGCATCATCTAAGTTGGGCTATTCCTGTCCACTAATACTGTCTGCACACACTGACTTGCTCGCATAGAGCTGCTCTGAAGTCCAATCCATTCCAGATAAATATTGTTTTTCAGGCTGAGCCTTGTGCAGCAGCTTTGGCTCTGAACCAGGGCTGGAACTGGACAGCTGGAACAAGAACTGATCTGGCAGCAGATTCAAATATAGCTTCTGTGGAAACCTGTAAGGTTTTTCTATAAAAAACGCACACAGAACTGAAAAATAATCACAATAAACCATCTTTCCTTGAACTGAATGAAAAAATACTGATATTTTTTTAATAGTCTCGTCAGTCAGTCAAGGATGAAAATTCTTTTCCTCCAGCTTGTTTTTTAAGGAGAGTGAATACCAATCTTGTCTATACCATTATGGAGCAGACCCTCATGAAATTAGAGTATTGAAATGAATTTACCCAATGTTTTGGTAATCCAGTATACCTCTGACCCTTATGAGTGGTACTTACAAAGGAAATCAGGTCATAGAGAGATCCTAAATCCTTGTATTACATTTTACCAGTAGGATAAATTTAAAATCTTAGGCAATGAGTCTAGAAAAGACTTGGAGGATTCATCTCTAGGCTACAGTGAGGGCAACCCTGTGGACATGTGACATATTCAGTATTTCAAACACACTTGTCCAACCTTTTCTCAAAGCAATGGTGATCTCATAACTGCACCTTCTTGGTGCAGTTGAGCATCAATTAGCCTTTCAGCTGAAATATTTTCCCTGGCTGGCCCGTATCTTATATATTGAAGTNCTTCTTTTAGACAAACCCAAATCTTTCACTCTTGCATCAGTTCATATTTATCACTTTGATTTGAAATCTCTCTACTTTCTTCACATTTCCTTTTAGTACTCCCACAAGACAGCTTGTTCTCCTGGTGAAGGAATCAGAATCAGGCCAGGACCTGTATGAAAACACCTTTGCACAATTCATTTAATGCCTGGAAGTAGCTTTAAAGAAATTAGATCCAAGGTTTAATGAAGAGAAAAAGTAATAAGAAATAAAATATTTCACTCCTCTCTTCCTCAAACAAGGTATATTCCTTTTTAACTGGAGTGAAAGACAATTCTGAGTATCTCTTAATCACTTTTTTCAATGTCTTTAGATCTTTTACTATTTATGTGATATTTTTACCCCTAACTTGGGTGTTTATCCCTGTAGCCACATCAGAAATGGGAAGGATTCAGGGGACTTTCTGAGTGGTGTGGATGATGCTGTGACAAATCAGAAGCAGTCCCCTTCTGAAGAAATGATGTGTAAGTCCTTCCACTCTGCATTATCCTCGCTATTGGTTATCTTGCTGCTTTCAAGAAATGCAGCCCCACAATTCAGCCAGGTTATTCTAATGCATAGACAAAAAAAGAAATTATGCAACTTCAGGAATATGAACCATAAGCTGATTCCTCATCCAATCTAGAAATTCATATATAAATACATAATTAATTTAACTAATATTTAATTGATCAAATAAATTCTTAGTAGTGTAAGGTACAGAATGAATTATTTACTTGTCTATACATTTAGAATAACTCTGTTTTGTCCAAATGAGTTCTCAGAAAAAGCAATTGGTGCTGTCCTTAATGCCCTAATAAAATTTCTAAAAAGAGGTTTTTAATATTTTTTCTTTGTTGCTGTTGTTTGTTTGTTTGTGTTTTTTGTTTTGCATATTGTACATTTTATAATTTATATATTTTTTGGACTGTGGTGCAACAGGTAACTATTTCACAGCTGAAGAAAAGCAGGATGTATTTAATGATGGAAAGGTGTGTCTTAGCAATGTGTTATCTGGAGGTTTGGAAAAAGGATTCAATCTAAATGAAATGACATAAAGCAAATCTGTCAACATACCTGTGCTCTGGTGCTTCTCTGAGTCATGAAACTCCCATGTTAAAAAGAAAAGTTACAAATGAGAGATTAAGAAAAAACCCCAAACAGTTCTTTTAAAGATGCAAATTCAAATTTTACTCCTTGACAAAATGTGATTAATTGCACGCAGATTACTACTCACCATAATAAAAGACAATTATCTCTATTGTGGCCAATCCCAGGGAGAGAATTGTGCTTCAGGTTACACCCACTCCTTCTGTATTTAATATACAAATATATGAAAACAATTACACACCAATAACTTATTAAATATTACACTGAATGCAATAAAACCTCACCCAAGATAAGACAGCAGGTGTGTGAAGGAATTTGATGAGGAGGCAGGTACCAGTATCTGCAGCTAATGCCCATTTGTTTGGGAGCCCAGCGTGACGTGACAGGATTCCTAACAGCACTTGCTTTGTTTCCTCCATTTTCTCAGCTTGACCTTCAGCAGATTAACGTGGCATCACTCTAAAAAAGCTGGAGAAATGTAAAGAGGGGTTGTGTGTGTACATCAGAGTAAAAGAATATACTGTTCAGGGATTAAACATAATATTGTGCTCAAGGGTATTTACATGATGTTTTATCACTTCTTGCAAGGCTGGAACATTCAGAGATTTTAATTGTTTTGGACCATAAGATTACAAAGAATATGAATTTCCTCTGAGATTAACCAGCTTTGTGCTAATTCACCTTCAGTAGTAAGCAAGTTAGTCAGAAGTCATTAGAAGACAAAATCCCAGTCTTAGACCACCTTACCTGTGGGCAGACCCCTCCAAGAAGTGAGAAAAACACTGTAGAAATTACTTTCTGGATGTTCCTCCTGGTTTCACCTGGAAGTTATTTTGTAATCATACAAACAAACACATTATTTCATTCCCACCTTACCCACGTCTTTCTGTGATTTCTGGCAGTAAATGTGTCTGATGTTTATGTACCAGATTCTTATAAATGTACAATAGAGTCTTCATAGGAATGGCATTAAACCAGAAAGGATCTGTTTTCCCTTCACTGCTGTGATGTGCTCATAGCTGCCTGCTTTATAACAAAATACTACCAGGTATCCATTTTATCTCTTGTAAAGTCATTTGAGTACACACAGGTGCTTTGCATGTACAGCATTGTAATGAGACTCCTTTTTTTTTTTTTAAAGCACTCCTTATCAGAATCAGAACAGGAAAACTCAACCAACCTGAAAAGCCTGTGTCTTTAGGAAGAACTGTTTTAACACACCAACATGGACAGGTGATGTTCCTTACTCTCTCTTTGCAAAGTGTGTTGTTTTGGTTAAGATAGATTTGTAAACATATGATCAAAGCAAATGGAACTTGCTCTGTACCCTATCAGTACGTGCTACACCCTGCCCTTAAATTAGACAGAGGTGATTTTCTCCGGCATCTCACTGACATCTGCACAGGGTAGATAAGTCTGGTACTATGTTCCTCACAGCTCAGGTGGGAAAATGTCATGGTTCTACACGAATAGAACTGAGCTTACCAGGATTGGGCACAGAAGAAGTGGATTTTTATCCTCTGGAAAAAACCTACACCAAATTTTTATTCAGAGCACAGAGAAAAAACTTACTAGTAATGTATATCTCTCCTGTACTCCCAGATACAGGAACATTCTCAATCTGAACAGTTTCGGAGGTGATGACTTATATTGTATATTAAGTGATTGTAGAACTATTTTTGCATGACAGAAATCTCTCTGTCACCTTTAAAAGTTCATCTACATAAGGCCCAGAGCAACAGACATCTTAATTGTTCAAGAACAGGATGGCAAGGACTGCACTTCTGCCTTAAATATATAGAAATTATGCAGCTGGATGTGAATCCTGCCTTCCCACTTCTCTCTGTATTTGAAAATAAGAGTATGGAAATCACCCCTAAATCCCTGAGTTTGAAGACTGAATCTTCAGTTTCTTGCCTGAGTGACAATTAAATTAGCATTTAGGCTTATTGTAATATTATAAACCAAGCATTTATTCTAGGCTGTTAAATAACTACTGAATCATTTTTTGCAATGGTAGAAATAAAAGCCGGTAAACTGTATTTGAAGCACATAAAACACAATTAGAGATGCAGATTAGCCTTGAGGAATGAGCTCAACAAGAAACCAAATGAATCAACTTCAGACAAGTTTCGCTGAGAGCTTTATGATATTCAGACTTCAGCAGTGTTACTCTCCAGAACAGATAATTAAAGAATTAAGTCATGGTGTCTATTTGCCAACTCTGGCACTTCTTGGTCTGGTATCATGCTACTCCCATACTCATATTCTGTCCCAGTATGAAAGCTAATTTGGCTTTCACTTCTCCAGAGAAAATGACGTGAATTAGTAATCATGGAATAGCAAAAATTGCAGCAAATGCATCCTGCAGAAACTGTTTCTAAGAGTTGTTACGAGCAGTCATATGTTAAGCTGGTATCTACTGTCTGCAATGATTTATTCCAGATAAGCATTCTGGTCCTTGCTTGTAAATGTGTCTCTGGCTCTTGTGTGCAGGCTGAGCTGCTCTGCAGGCTCAGGCACTGCTAAAAGGAAGACAAGAGGACAGGAGATTACCATGTTCACTTCTAAAATTGTGCACAGCTGGAGGAACCAACAATGTTTTCATCAACACCTAGCATTTTGTTTGCATGCAGATTGGGTTTCAGGATAAGGAGTACCTGAATGAGCCAGGTCACCCCTGTGTCTGATCTTTCTCAATACTGAACTGTGGACACATAGAAGTGACTAGAATGAGTGAAATTCATGGAAGTTATATCATTTCCCCTACAAAGAACCAACCCACAACAAACAAGAAACAACCCAAACAACAACAAAAAAAATATTACCCCAACAAACCACAGTATGAGAGACATCACTACCCAAACCTTTAAATTCAATTCAACAATGCATTTAAGTAGCAGTGCAAGAACATATGGAATATAGTGATTCAGCAGAGCTCTTACCTGAAACTGTAGACAACTATTCCTACTGTGCTATCACCTCCTCCCAAGTTCCCAAGATGCTGCTGAACGAATGTATGAGCAGTTTTATTGGCAATGACCTCAGTGAAAATTGAGTAGAAACATTATTGTTGAGCAAGCGTTCGGCAAATGGGCATCAGTACTGAATTAAAGGGACTTGACTCAGGTCTTTGTATCTTTTCTGATGAACAATCCAGGAATAACACTCCTGGAAAATTAACCCCAGGCATCCCTGACTGGCACTTGGACCTTTTCAGCAGGTCAAGGGTGTGGTGTGTAACAGAGAGGAGGATGAATGGGGCCAGCAGCTTCAGTATTGCTCTGAAACCCGCCGTGTGCGATGGGCACTTTGCTGGAACTGGACGACAGCAGAGCAAGGTCATGAAGCTTAAGAACCTCTCCTTGGTTTTTACTCCCTTGTGAATGGTAAGAATTTTAGGACTCTGGACCAAAAAATGTTCATAGTTTAAAACAGAAGGGATACCTGGAATTTCCCTCTATGGAACTATATAAATTTCTTCTAAAAAGAAATTAATAAGCACTTGGCATGTTCTAAGACTGCCCTCACTGCTGTATTATAATGCTTTCTATCAGGTATTGATGAGGTTTTTAGGAATTAAAACAAAGACACTCAAAGAAACCCAGAACAGAATCTTTTACTCAGCTATAGCTTTATCAGAACAGTTTGATTCCTTAATCTTTCTGAGGTTTACTAAATGAGTCACCATACCCCCAGGTCCCTCAGGTTACTGTGCATTGCTTTAGACAGTCTGTATGTGTTTACAAATGTAACATAAATTACATAAGTAAAAATAAAAATATATTCTCTGTAACAAATCATAAATATAATAACAATTTTTCCCCCTTTCCCTCATGGCCGAGGGGAAAACATGAAGTGTGCAGACAGACTATATTATAAATAGAGAATATATTAGATTGTGTGACCATATTTCATTTGTTGAACTTCTGATATTCTAGTCCAGAAGAAGAATAATTTTCTGCCTCCTCTCCACGTTATATGGTAGCTGTTCTCTTCCTTAGTCCACATGGAAAACCCACTGTTAAAACTACTAAAATACTTAAGTTTAAAGCTGAGCAAAATGGAGGTCTTTATGACATAGGAAAATACCAAATTTTTTACATTCCTTTTAAATAAGAACACAAGTTGAAAACTGAAAATATTCCAAGGAATAAACCAGACAAAAATGTAATATTTTTATTTTAAATAGGATAGGAAAAATGTAGGTAATTTCACATTAACCTGAAAAAACTGGCATCACACGTACACACACATGCACCCACACACATACCCCCCCTCCATTTCAGTTTAATATTAATTTTTTTTCTAGTTATTTTCAGACAGTTTCCTGGAATTTAGGGTAAAGTCCTGATGAGTTTTTTTGTTGTTGTTCTTTTGTCTGTTTCTTTTTTTATTGTTGTTGTTGATTTTTTTAATAAACAGTACCTAAAATAGAATACATTTATTTGGTAAAATTGAAAATATTTGTAGAAAACTCTGTTTTGTGCCCATTAAGGAAAAAAAAAAAAGATCAAAACAACCCAAAACTGTACTGCTTGGAAACAATTACTGCCTTGTGTCCAAATTATTACAGTTGTGTTCTCCACTCCACAGATTCTGCTCATGGGCATCCCAAAACAAAGCAAAGGTTACCCAATCTGCCAGATGTACCCAGGACAACAACAACAGCAAAATTATACAGTTTCCATGTGTCAAATTGAGCTCAGGCATGCAATCAAGAAACAATGAAAACTGTCGTGAATGAGTAATTACTTTTTTGAAAGCAGCTTAATAATCTCCAAATTTTTTAGTCCTGGTCCTCAGGGACCTCATGTCCTCCTCATGTATCTTCTACACTTAGGAAGTATCTTCAGAACAAAACTTAGGAAATAAAAATACATCATTTTACTGGATGCAGAGGGATGTGTTCCATGGATTAAGTAAAGGGATTGAGTTTATGGGACATTTTAATTTTCCATTAATTCCATTTTAATTTCCATTTAATTTTCCATTTTCCATTTTCATTTTAACTAGCTCCCCACAGTTCTTGGCTGAGGTTTTTTTTTTTGTTCTCCAAACTGCTGCAAAGGCTAAGGACTTCATATAAAACATTGTACTCTGAAGGAAGGAGAAGAAATAACTACATCATATAACTACTTCTCTTTCTTATATTGAACTTGGACCAATTGATTATAATCTTTACATTGCTGGAGGTTTGCTGGTCCTTTTCAGATTTGAAGAAGTATTTTCCAGGTATTTTTCCACCTCAAACTGTCTGATGAAAGACACTCTCCACACTGTTTCTCTTATATCCTTGGATCATGGCTACATGTCTTGGTTTGAAA
>VXAC01002167.1:0-13605 GCA_013399225.1 Rhipidura dahli
TGTTTTTCAAACCAAGACAGTAAGTAAAAGAACTTGAACAAAGAAAACATTGGATTAATACTGAAAGGTCAGAAAAACAGCCAGAAGCCAGCCCTCCATGTTCCTGATACTCACATGGGGTGGATGTTCAGAACAGGCCAAGAGCCGTTTGCTTTTGATGGCAGCATTCCAGCTTGTGGCATGGGGGTTTCCCTATGGCTTCCATTTTGGGGCGAGCCTCTGTCACACCATGGGCTGCTTTTGTACCATGTGCTTGAAACCTTTTTTCTTCCTGCAGCAGGTGCCCACTGGTGCCCTAAGGGGGTGCAGGACAGGCAAGGATCACCTGACAACACTTAACTCTCTCAAGAAAGGATACCTTTTCTTCCTCAGATACCTTCAGCATTGAGTACATGGCTTGCTGCACCACCAGCCTTCAAAGAACTAGGAGAGGGAGGATGGTGTGTAATAAACCTTGATGTCCCTCAGAGAAAGTCCTTTAGATGCACATTAGGAGGGATTAACTTTTTGGAGTAAACTACTGTGAATCACATCAACCCAGTTCACTTTTGCTCTGCCATTGACTTGTTCTTCCATCCCAGGTGAGTCACTTCATCTTGATTGTAGGAACATGCATCCAGGAGAAGTCTGTTCCATGCTTTTCTTGTAATGGCTCTCTTCACTTTCTACTTTGTCCATGTTCAGCTGATCTGGAGATATGCCTTTAAAGTTTGGAAGAGGGTGGTATAGATTAGAAGTCTTTGTTAAAGAGCCAAACATGCAACAGATGGTTTAAAATTGTGGTGAAGGTATAATTGGTTAAAGAGTGAGTTAAATGGAAAGGAACCCGTGGTTGGTAGGGCATAGAGTTCCATGTTCTCACCCCATCAGCACACAAAAACTATTTTGGAATTCCTACAAAGCTTTCAAGATTCATTGTATGCTTGGCTGCCCACTTTTTGCCATAAAGAGCTATAAATGTGTCATTTTCCCCATGGCATTAACTTGTCTGGCAACACAGACTCATCTGAAGGCAGTATTTTTATAGTGGCATCACATAAACAGTGTTGCAGCTTGCCATGAATCATTGAGTATTGCTTTTTCAGAGCAGAAGTGTGGGGGGAAACTGCTGACACCCTTGGGCCTGTGGACTTTCCTTCTGCCTGTGCCAGCTTTGGGAAGGTCTGCAGAGTGTGTGAGCAGAGCTCTGCATTCCCCAGATGCTTCCCATTGGTTTTACAGAGGACACATGCAGGGTGGTAAACTGGGAACAGAGCTTGTCTTTGGGTGTGGCCTTTTGGAGGACTACTTGATGAGATACTTGTGCTCTTTTGCACATCTTTTTGATGTGCTTCAGCACAAGTCTGATCCCAAAGGGCATTGCCCAGCAAACATTCATCCCAGTGAGAGTCTGGGGCTCTTTGTGTTTGAAGTTACTTTGACAATTCACCTGTCTTGCTTAGGTAATAGCAAAAATATTCCCCTAAAATCTGGTTGAAGAATTTAAATTCATAGATCCAGGATGCTGTCATTATACTCATTTCTTCTTATGCAGCTGTCAATCCAGCTCATAGACTGGTGCACCCACTGTGTGCTCCTTCTGCACCTCTCACCATCACCTCCTTCTTCATCCTCACTCTCCTACACAGCTCAGTCAGTATCTTTATACAAACTACGCCCACACACTTTCACCCCTGAGTTTCTAATGGGGAGAAGACATAGGACCTGTGTACATGGGTCCAGCAGTGTCCCCTGTTGTTCCCATTCCTGGCTTCTGTGTTGGAATGGATAATGAAATGCTGCTTATTTCATCTTTATTAGGCTTTCCAAAAAACCTTGGAAAATAAGATGTCTTTGTGAGGGAGTCTCAAAATTCACAGGCTCAATTAACAACTGCACAGACTAGAAACCACCTAGAGGGCTTTTTTTTTGTTTTGTTTTTCTTTCACCTGTGAAAATTTAAATTCAGGAACCAGTGTTTTCTCTGCAAGAGAGGGTGAAATTACTACCTCTTAACTCGAAGGAAAAAGCTGCTTTCCCTGATTTCCTTACAATGCTTTAGGTGTTAGTGACTAACAGTGTCAGCCTTCTTTTCTGTCTTTGCAGTACTGAATTTCATGCATATGGCAAGTGATGTAGGTACACCACCTATTGCTAAAATGGACCAGCACTTCCAGCAACAATAATTCATTTCAGCTGCTCATAGTTTTGCCAAATTGCAACTATTTGGGTTGAAACTTCCTAAGCAGAAAGTGTCTGCTTCATGCTGATTAATTTGCTTTAAAAATCAGTAAAAATGTTTCAGCTGTCCTTTGGCCAAGGTTAAAGAGATGTAATACTGGACATTGTTCTTACTACTTTGGTTATGGTGGAGGTTTTTATTCCTTTCATAAAAGAAATTCTATCACCCACGTGTGTTGTTCTCTAAGCTTGTCATTTCTTGAATGTGCTTTCTGGTGTTAGGCAGGGCTGTCCTGAGAGCCTCTATGAAACAAATGGTAAAATCACAGCCCAATTCATTGCCTCCTGTTACAGTCTGTCTCCTGGAAATCTTGCTTTCCCTGCTTCTGTCCTCAAACCCACCAACCAAGCCGAGTAGCTTTCTGCTGTGCCCTCTTGCAATCAAATACACTTGGGGTTTCACATCTCTTTCCCCTCTGTGTGGCAAAGCTGGTCCTTACAGATCTGTCCCAGGTGCACAGGTGTACCTTTCTGCCCTGCCTGAATCAGCAAATGGGCTGATTTTAGTTGGTTGTATGAGTCTGGACATTTTGAACATTTCCCACTTGATAAAACCTGTCTGTAGTTTCTGCATCTGGAGAGGGTATGGACACCGAATCCCTGGGAAATGCTTGTGTTATGTGAGTTTCTTCTGACTTCTTCAGATTCCTGATTGATTTTACAGCCTATATTCTTATGGGCAGGTGGGTGGAAGAGGTTTTTTGGACAAGGAGAAAACCAGATACCTGAAGCTACTTAAGGAAAGATTCCTCCTCCTCCTGCCCCCCACTTAGTTAATATGATATTTACTTAATATCACTTAATATGATTTAAAGTTGGCAAGAAAGACTTGCTGCAGGAAAACAGAAATATTCACATCTGTCACTGTAACTAATGGGGACTTTCTCTGAGCACAGCCCAGAAAGTCAGGTGCATTTGTTTTCATTGCTGTTGGATCTTTCACCAAAAGCATTTGGTTCCCCAGCAGGATTTCCTGCTCTGGCTTCCATGAGATTAATTGTTTCAAAGGCTGGAGTGGATGGAAAGTTGTGGTGGCTAAGTCCATACAGAGCTAGCATTAATTCTCCATGCAGGAAAAGCTGATATTTCTAGCAATGCCATGTGTTTTTGTGCAGTCTAATATTTCATTCAGCTGTTACATATTTTTACTTTATTCAGTCATTATTTAACACATTCAGGAAAGACATGAAGAGGTTTCATGTTGCTGTTGATTGATACCTTTTCCTTTATAGTCTTCTCACAGCAATTTTTAAAGTTTCATTGTCACACCACAAACATCAACATGCAGTCACAGATCAGACTTCTTCAAACCCAGGGCAGGTGTTTGAGGCACTGCAATGAAAATTGAGGAGCTCTTGCTTTGTGTCATTCACTGCTACTCTCAACCGTGGTCACAAAGAGTGGGATTTAGGATTAAGTTTCTCTCTGCAGTCCTGACTGATTGCAGAATACATTTGAGAGACTTTAGCTAAGATGGTTTTCTTTTTTTGGCTTCTGCATTGTCCAGTGAAGATTTCATTGGAAAACCAGTTAAGTATATCTCCTCTTCAGCTGAAGCTGTAGCAACCACACAGCTATAAATTCCTGTGTAGTCAGACAGTGGCTCACGAGATCCATGGAGTCATGCCCACTTTGTCAAGCTCTGGACATCCTGAGAGGAGACTCTGGAAAGTTAGCATTTGCCTTGGCTGCATGCTTGCCTGGTTTGACACCATGAGTCTCTGCTGGGCTCTGCAGGAATAGTTTGGCTGGCTACAAACCAATGACCAGAGAAAGTACAGCTAAGGGAGCAGAATAGGAGAGGACAGTAGTCATGGCTTAACCCAGTGGGCAGCAAAACACCACACAGATGCTTGACAGATTCTCAGACACACACACACAACTGGGGAGGGAACTGGGAACACAAAGTACAGGACAACAGTAAAGTCATATACACTGCACTGCAGTGTGGATGATAATTGACAAACTAACAGAACTTTATTACATTTTTCCACCTAATTCCTAACCTTTTCCTAGCATGGAGCCAGAGTTTATATTCTGGGCCAGCCCTATTTCTAGATAGTGTTTAACCATGATTCCCTCTCACTGATTGTCTCACAGCTCCATTTCAGCTGCTTTGCTGGGCAGCACGAAGCTTTTCCACATGGTCTGTGGACATCATTAAAATGTGACATGAACTCAGTGCTTTCAGCCCAGAGGGATTTGACCGCCCTTCAGCAGAGGGCTGAGGCACAGCAGCAGCCCCTGGCTCTTCCCAGCCTCATGGTGCAAAGAGGAGCTCTGCACAGAGAGCCTCAGCCTGCACACTCCATGCAAGCTTGGATGAGAGCCACGTTGCAGTACAGGAGGGATTCATAGTTCACTCAGAACATGTCCCTCTCTGCCACCCCTGCAGTTTGAGCAGCAGGTCTGTATTTCCTCACTTATTATTAGGTATTCCTTGTCTTGCTTTGTTCAAACCAGGAGGCTGGGGGTGGCTGTAGTCCCCCATCCTGCATTTGGGAGAGCCCTCTGGAAGACTGCAGGGCAGAATTGTTGGCCAGGGGCATCTCAGGGCATAAGCCACAGAGAGGCTGACTGAGGCACTTTGTTCAAGCTCCTTCAGTCCATTAGCTCCAGGATGCCAAATGGAAATAAAACAGAGCAAGCTTCAGTGCCGTTCTTGTTGCTTCAGGTTTTAAACATAGCAACACACGCCTGAGCTACCTTGTACTGCATCCAGCTGGTGCTTTCTGGACATGCCCTCATTGAAAGAGATAATGGTGTTTTGTTTAAATTAATTTCTGAAGTTTAAAAGCCCATTTATATCTGCGCAGTTCACTGAATTGAGCCTCTGCACAGTAGCATATTCAGTTTCTGCTGTAACCTGCTACTGCTGCTTTTAGCTGTAGCTGTAACCACAGAAATAGCAGCCAAAAAAAAAAAAAAAAACCAAACCACCAACACTCTACTTGCTTCATTTTTTTTCTATTTTTTTTTTCCAATGACAGTGGCTGCACTGTTCATTGGAAAGAGGGTTTGGGCAAGGCATATGACCATGCTGTCTTCCTCAGCTGAGAGAGGAACTGCAATTCCCTCTGGCTTTGCTGAAATCACGCTGTTGCTGAGAATGTCTGTAGAAACGAAGTAGCTTTTTCTCTTCCCCTCTCACTGATGGCAACTTCAGAGAAGGTCAGGCTCAGGGGTGTTTCTGTGGATTATTTTCATGACACTGAAAAGACAGTAGAGACTGTCTCACTGCAACCAGCTGGAAATACAGCCACCTCTTTAATAGCTGCCATCAATATATGGATTTGGTAGCAGTGAGGCTGTTCTTCAACGCTGTCAGCAGTACTAACACAACAAGCCAAGTGCTCTGAGAGGAGGTCTGGCCATGCCCTGAGCAGTGCAGAGCACCAGTAACTCACCCACACCATCTGTGCTTAAATGCTGGTGCCTCCTCCAGGGTGGCCCATAGTGGGGGACAGGCTGCAACTGAGAGCATTTGGAAACTAAGAGTGGGACTCACAGGCTTGAGTTTCTGGGAGCTCATGGTGCTGAAGCTCATGAACCATCCCTCCATAGCCCATTTCTGCAAGAAGAGGCCAAGACCTGCAAACCTTTGACCTGAGTGGTTTGGCCTGCAGTCTGCAGGGCTACTTGGGCTGTTTCTCCTGAATTAATTGTGGTAGTAATAAAAGCTCCAGCTGCTAATCCAGTGCCCTGCACCCTTCTGTCTATGGACACTGGGCTGAAGTGCTTGTTTGAGAGGTCTCTTTAGGAAAGAGAGAAGCCAGCTGGCTTGGCTTTCTTTGCAGTGGCTCAGAGACTTGGAATGGGCTTTCTCCACTCCATACTAAGCTGATTTGGTACCTCTCCAGGACTAAACTTCTTGCAAAAGACACCTCTGGATATAGTTTCTGGTGGAGACAGACACCATGCCTCCTTGATAGACCTCCTAGACATTATGGGTTGGTGGCTGTCTGATTTTAGCAGTGCTGGAATTTTCTAATGCAGATGTAATTCAATTAGGGCACCCAGAGGACTGAAGAAAAGCCTTTATTATTTTTAGTCTAAATAAAAATAGTGTCTCAGGCTTCCTAGAATAGTGAAAACACAGAGTATCACGAACAAGAGCTGGCCTAAGAATATTTATATGCCTTTTCAGCCAGGGTTTCCATGAAACAGAAGCTGTTTGAATTGGATTTGACCAGCCCTGTCATGTTCAGACATATGCAATTACTTCTCTATGCTTAAAATTGCAGTAACAAACCTGAGTTTGACTTTGTGGCAGTATGTACAGGGTACAGCCTCACTAATGGTATTTAGTTGATGATGATTATTATTTTAACTGCACTTCCTTCAGTAAACAAGAAGCTCTCTTTTTAGTCGTGAGGGAATGTTTCAGCAGTACTAAAGGGATTTAGGAACCTACAACCTCACCTAGACATGGTCAGTACCTAAGTCACACAGGTTTCTTTGAAAATGTCATTCCAAACTGTTATCTTTGTTCATTTTCCTCTCTCCTCAGGGCCAGGCTGCTTCATTGCAGAAAGATTCAGCAATGTCAGTATTTCAGGATGGTCTGGTTGTGCTGTCATGGGGTGCTGAGGGGAGAAAGGATAAACCTGCTCAAGCTTCCCTGATGTGAGAAGGACAAGAAGAAATGAGGCCTCTGTCCCTGCCTATAACACAGGGGTTTAAGGAGAAAAAGAAGCTTCTCAACATGTTCATTCTGTGGTTGAGGAGACTTCTAAAGTACTGTTCTGACCACTGATGGCAATTCATACTGTTGTTATTTACAGTGTGGGTATTTCTCCCTCCCTTTGGAGCCATTTCAGATGGATGTGTGCATTGCAGCAGCAGTGTGAGTGCTGCAGGGAAGAGGGCTCACTCCAGCAATGTCCTGCAGGGCTGGGAAGATGCTTCCTTTGGCCACAAGCATTTATCCCCACAAAACACCCCCTCACTCCGCTCTCAGGGACAAATTTGCCTTTGCTCAGACCAGGGGAATTACAGAGTGCGACATCCCAGGTTACAATCTTGTGCTCAGAGTGCTACTGTGCTAAAGAAAGGGACTCTCCAGACAAGGTACCAAAGCTAAGGGCTCTCTCATGCTGTGCTTGGCTGTGGCTGGTTGGACACAGAAGATCCCAAGACCAGATTATTTGGTCCTAGGATTCTGGTCATGAACAGTCAGTGTAAATAAATTGAAGTCAGGGAACGAGACTTTCCAGAGAGAATTCTGAGCAGTCTTTGCTACCTGCTCTGCTCCTAAGACATTGGACTTGTCTGTGCTGCTGAATGATGTGCTTTCAAGCAAATAAACCCCAGTTTAGAATAATCTACCTTTTGTGAAGGTATAAAAGCATGCTGTAAACAAATTTCTTTTTAACAAATGTATGCATCCTGGACGTGGTCCCTCAGCTGGGATAAAAATGAATACAGGCTCTGAGCAAATGCTTAGAGCAGCCAAAGATCTGTCCTTTTCATCACAGGCTTCAATCGAACAACCCTGGGTTGCAAATCCATCACAAAGGCACTGTGTCTGTGGGGGCAAGCACTGCCTTTTGCTTCCCTATCACCAGCTTCAGCCAAATGGCTGAAATCATGGTGCTCAAATTGCCCTGAAAAATATGGAGAGGTTTCTCAATGGCATCTCCAAGCCCCTCTTTCTCCATTTTGGGAATATTCAGATTGCAAACTGTGCCTCCAAGAAGAGAGTTTCCTGTTCTGACATGCTGGAACTGTGGCAGCAAGGTCAGCATGTGGTGCAGGTGGTGTACTCATCTCACCTGGCTCTGCTGGGGAGGTCCAAGAGTGCCTGAATGCAGACACAGGCTTAGCAGAGCTGCCAAGTCTGGATTCTCAAACACCCTAACCAGGTCATGGTGAATTTCTGTGAGGTTTAGGGCTACCCAGTAACGCAGACCCTGTAGTGTGTTCCCCCCAGAGGTAGAGAGAAGTCAGATGAAACATTTCTTTGGGGAAGACTGGCCATGACCTATTTTTAACCCCAAATTTGGGCAGTAGTGCAGCTCTCATAATCTCCCAGGGATTTAAATACTGCAGTGTCACACTGTGAGGTGATGCAGCAAGGCACAGGATGCAGTCAGGCTTTTCCATTGGTTCAAAAATTACAGGCTTGGGCCTTTGAGAGACCATCCTGCCCTGAGGGATTTGGGTATATAACTATAGGAATATTTGTAATTTTTTTCCCCAAGACAGGATTTGGTGGTCTTGAGATTTGCAGTACAAGGTACAAATAAGAAAGAAGATACTTTTATTAAATAGTGAATACTCAGTGGCCACAAATACTGAGAAATCTGCAGGAGAAGGTAATTTGGGTCCTATAAAAAGTCTGACAATGTACCTGGTCTGAGTTAGGTGTTTGTGAGCCAGGCAAAATTCTATTCAGGATTTTTCAGGAGTTTCTACCCTTCCCTTCAAAGCCCTTGTGACACTGCAGACACAGTTCTTCCTTGGAGGGAACAACAGCTTAAGGAATGAGAGGGAACTTGAAATGCGTGGGGTTTTATTTGTGCATGAAATGCTCTAATTCCTCTTTCCCAGCCACCACAACGAGGCTGTAAGAACGAGCACTGAGCATGAGAGACCCTGCTCTGTGCAAAGCCTCGTGCACAGGAGATCTGTGTGACACAGCAGAAAAATTCCTTCCCTCCATGTCCTCCCTCTGAGCTGTGTTCCCTTGCTTGCAGAGAAGCTGTGTACTGAGCTCCTCTGCTCTGCTCCATGATGGGCACGAGCCTGGCGGGGTTTTGCTGCAGAGATTTACCTGGTTCCCCTGGGATACGAGGTCCTTGGCTGGTTCCCGTCTCAGCTCTCACCTTCTCTTTGTACAACCCTGACCACAGCTGGTACAGAGGTGCAGGGCAGAGCCAACCAGTTGCTTTGGGCAGCAGGGAGAAAAGCTGTGGCTTTCTGCTCTGAAGAAAGAGTTGCTGTTTCTGTGCAAGAAACAGCAGAGCAAGAGGCAAACCCTCATGGGAGGCTTGGCAGGTTTGCTGCTCCTGCTGTTAGGGGAACTGCACAACTCCCATCGTCATGCCAAGGTAAATTGGCTTTCCAGTGTGTATCTGTAAATCACATCCCTTTCTCAGGTGAGCCTCTCAATCAGACATCAGCAGAGAGCAAGCTCCCAGCAGGGAACAGTCCATAAACTAATGAAATATAAATGCCTGGTACAAAAGACAATACAGTCCCTAGTTGCCATCACTGAATAAAAAGGTTGATGGGAGTTTCCATCCTACCAACAGCATTTCTGGTAGATGCAGGCAGAGAGTTGTCCTTAGAGCCTGTAATTTGGTTTGCTTCCATTACCACTGGTGCTTTTGAAAGCAAACAGCTGCTGGGTTTTGTTTTGTTTCATTTCACTTTTAAATTGTGGCAGAAAGAAAGTTAAAGGTATGTTTCCTTGGAATGTATTTTGACAGAGACCAGCATGTCAAAATGGGAAAAGACAGCCCAGTTTTTAGTTCCTTGGTCTTTAGGAAGATTTCCGAGGAGATAAGGAAATAATCCTAAAAGGATCCCTGGGAGGTCATTAGCTTTTTCTTTTTTAGGTGATGAAGGGGTAACAGAAGGGTTGGCAAGCTGTGGAATTAGCCAGGTTACAATACTGACTACTCAGGAGCAGATGCTATGGGCACTATTCTGACCCTTAGTACTCTTCTTCTGATGAGGCACAAAAACCTGATTAACTTTAGGCAATGTACACTCTCATACTCACCAAATCAGTGGGATTCCTCAGGGTGTGGAATGTCTTGGGAATTGGCTCCTGGTGTTTCCCTGCCCTGTCCTTCTGAGACCAAGGAGATTTCTCAAGGTATCAGTGCTATTTCGTATGAATAAGTGGCAAAATCTAGCCTGAGATTTTAAAAAGATACACAAAACATCTGGTTATATTATATGTAAATAGCAATCCTCCAGTTACCTCTCCAGAGGTATTTAATGTCATTTTTACCTTTTCTCCAACCTGTCTTTTATATACTGACCTTGCCAATATTTAGTTCAGCACTCAATGGTGAAAAGCCCACCCCAGCATGGTTCTCTGCTGCTGTGAAGTAAGGCTCTTGCATATCAGTGCAAAGTGAGCATAAACACAAGTGCATTGATGAAATAATATTTGAAAAGTCACATTCTGCAGGTGCCAAGGGCTACAGGAAATGATGGAAAATCAATGCACTGCTTGAGAAAGCAACTATTCAGCTCAGTGCTATCAGCAGTAGTGACCTTTCCTTTAAACACAAAAAAGTGACAGAACCTGGCATTCTGCTTATCTTTCATGGCAAAATGTCACAGGCCCCAGTTTTGACAAGTATGGTTCAGATAAAGTGTTAGGAAAATTTTTTGAGGGTTTTTAAACTTGGAAAGGATTGCTTGGCAAGATCTTAGGTGTCCATCTTGGGGAAACTTCCAGAACAAGTTCAAGCAGGGGATGGGCTGAGGCTTTGCAAGGTCCCTCTCAGCCAGCACATTACAGTAATGCCATAAAATTTAAAACACAGCACTGAATATCAGGATACACTGGGGCCCATGAAAATCCCAGAGGCAGGGTGATATCTAATGCAATTCTCAGAACTCGGGAGCACCTCCCAGCCGCTGGTCTCTGAGAAAAGCCTGTGCAGCACCAGTGTCATTCCCCACATCTCTGCCCAAGCCTTGACTCGCCGGGGCAGTGGCAGCACAGTCAGTGCACCAGGGCCACCAGCAGATGGGAGTCTCACCGGCAGGAGGCCAGGGAAAACTGCTGCTGCCACTCCAGAGCTAAACAACTGGGTGCAAAGTCAAAATATCCCCTAGAAAGGCTCTTTTTTTTTTTTTTTTTTTTGTTTTTAAAGTGGCTGGACAACCAGGCCTCGGGGAGGAGTGCAACAGACTCCTCAGTTTCCAGCAGAAACTAGACGCTGTTTAATTTCTATTCAACATGGTCATCAGACCAAAGCTCGGGGTTAATCTCACTCAGTGGCACCAGGGTCCTGGGAAAAAGCAAAGCATGTGGGAGAAACCTGCTGAGAAGACAGTAATGAGCCCTACTAATGAGCAGGGAGGGAATCAAGCATGCACTGCATCAAAGGCACAGCATCATTCTGCAGGCAAACAGCACTTCCTCTTCACCTACAAGTCAGCTGCAGTTCAGACCTTGGCAGTAACAAATAATTTCCCTCTGCAGCATGTTTTTAGTACCTTTTGATCATTCTTTTTGGTTATCAGTATTGTTTTAACTGTCATAAATAGCTCCAGCCATGGTCTGAAGCCCACGGTGGGAGGCATTGTGCAGACAGGGAGCAGGGTGGCCCTTCCAGGAGGAGTTCACAGGCTATCAGGGAAGGAGCCATTGCCATTCTACAGCAAATACTCATTTCTCAGTTCTTCCAATTAACCCGGCAAAGCAACAGATTAAGGCACCAGGGATCAGTGCTTGCCACATTCATTTCACATGTACTGAATTCATTTCATGTGTGCTCTGTGCATCTGCTGTTCTCCAGCCACCAGTGGTGCCTGGAGAGGGAGAGAAGGGCTTCTCCAAAGCAGACTGAAATTGATGATTCCATTAGTAATAGGCTTGGGATCATAATCTGAGACTCTGGCAGTTTAATCTCGTGCCCTTCTATGATAGTATCTGGGGTGACCTTTCTTCTCAAGCAAGCACTGGTCACTGTTGTCTGCCTTAAGGGGCTGGGATTGCTCTTTTGTGAATGGTGGAGCTGCAGGGGAAGGGAGATGGTACAAGAGAGCAGCACGTGTGACCACGGAGCTCTGTCACACCACAGAAATAGGCAACAGCAAAGGCCTGACCTCCCAGCAGCTGGTGCCATTGCCAGCAGTCAGCTCTTACCATAATGTATCTCTTTTCCCTGGAAAATATCTTTGTCCGTCTCAAAGGGGTTTGTCCTTTGAAAAAGGGTGCATTTGCAGCAGAGTCCAAATAGGAATCCTATGAAATCCTCATTATGTGCTTCTGCTTTTAGCCCTGTGGGTCTAAACAGCACGTTCGCCTCCGGCTGCTGGAAGACCAGCCTCGCATATGTGATGTGCTCACAGATGGCCCTGGCCCTGCCCCCGGGGGTGAAATTCAGACAGCAGGCAGCAGGACTCAACAGGTCAGTGCCTGAGCTTCTACTGAGATCTTCTACTGTATCTTCCTTAAAGCGAATTTCCAACTATGGGTGAAGTTTGGTCATTTCTACTGTTTTTATTCCTCCTGCTGAACCCAAGGAAGCTGGGCTAAAGGGATAATTATTTTCCTTAGCTTTTCTGGGGGTCTTGGGCTGGATCTTCTGGTGTTTCAGTACTGGGAGATGCAAGTAATGAAAAATTCACCATCAGTCTTGAGTACATCTTCCAGCTCCTGGAAAGCTACTCCAAAAGAGTTCCCACTGCCCAGAGTGGATATGCCTTCAGTCTTTGAACTCTGTCTGGCCCCAAGGACAGCAGTACCAGACATCTCTTTTGTTGCCCCTGAGGTCTCAGCCCATCTCTGCACAAAAGGCAGACTCCAAATCTTTCCACACCCATCAAGGGGCCAAAATTACTGCACCATTTGCAACAGAGAGCAAGGTGCATCTGCAGAGCCATTGCCAGCCAGGAGCCCTCCCCCAGCACTTTATCCTGCTGCCCAGTGGTTGGGGTCACAGTCCTTCCCTGCACGTATCAAACAGGCACAGGGCTCTCACGCTGAGGTTATCTTTCCAGCTGGTTACTGCACACACTGGTGTGCCCTTGCAAGAAGCTCTCAGTTGTGGTCTTATTTCTATTGGCCCTTTCTAGACCATCCAACAAGGACTTCAAAGAGCTGTGTAATTCCACAGTCATAGCCCAATGCAGCCTGCAAGATGCTGCATGTGTTCTTATTTCATTCCAGCTTCCTTCACTACAATTAGATTTTCCTCCCGGTTTCCTCTGCCCTAAATGAGAGCAGAATGAAGCCCAGCATGTGCATAGACCCAGGCTTTCTTTGTCATACCCAGTGGCTCCTCTTTGAGCTGCCCTCTTTTTCTTAAAACTAAGTGTGTTGGGGCTGAAGAGAAGCAGTGACTGAGTGTTGTCAGTGGAATCCAGCTCTCGGCGTGGCTAATTTGGCAGGTGACCTTTGAGTAGATCTCAAGTGTTTTACAGAGCTGGGTGAAGTGCATTGCTGCTATTTCAAAACTGGGGCAACAGAAGCTCTGGGCTGTCTCTGCCTGTGATTACAGAGCCTGGGGGATAGAGGATGCAGTAAGAGAACTTTGCCCTCTCACTTCCCAAAAGCATGCCGAGAGTAGTAGAAGATAATGTCCTCCTTCTACAGAAATGTATTGCTTGAGGTGGAATTAGTCAGAAGCATTACAGCTTTCAGTAAAAGTCTGCAGGGCCGGGGGTAGCCAAAAGAATATTTAAAAAAAA